>JAQNCB010000005.1:15371563-15382436 GCA_030068295.1 Euristhmus nudiceps | reverse complement strand
TCTCTCTCTCACACACACACACACACACACACACACACACACACACACACACACACACACACACACACACAGCCATTCCACTAACAGATGGTGGATAGTCATGCATCTTGGGGAAAAAATAAAAAAAAAACTATCATAAAATCGTGTTGTTGTTTACGTTCTGGATCATCCACAAGCGCACAGAGAACCACTGAGCTCGCGCTCCTCATACGAGTAAAACCAGGATAGCAGCAGGGAGGCCCGGAGAGAGCCGACCGTAACACTCAATTATTCATCCTCCGTGGGTCAGATCGTGTGTGTGTGTGTGTGTGTGTGTGTGTGTGTGTGTGTGTGTGTGTGTGAGAACACGATTCTCACACATGAATCAGCTCCTCCTCCAAGCGAAGCTCGATTTCCGCCAACAAGACGCCGTGGACGCCATGATGCTCCCACAAACACATCAATCATGCATGAAGGACACGGCACGCCATAATTCATTCACAGTATTTATAAAAAACACACACTTCTTATTTCCGTCCATCCGTTTGCCAAACTGGTTGAATCAACCGGGGTCGTGGGGACCCTGCCGAATCGGGGCTAACGTGGAGTACACCCTGAACAGCACAACAGTCTATCACAGGGCCAACACACACACACACGTTGATTTACACTCAGTGTAACACCCAGGGGCGATATGGAACAGCCGATTTGCCTAATGTGCATGGTGCATGTCTTTGGAGTGTTGGAGGAAACCGGAGTACCCGGAGGAAACCCGGGCGAGCACGAGAAAAACCATGCAAACTTCACACAGAGACACCTTTGCCGAGGCCGGAACTCGAACCCGGCGCCTTCTTTCTGTGAGGCAGACGTGCGAACCATGGCACCGCCCCAACTACGACTCTGTGCAACAATCCCGCCCACAGAAAGGTTTCAGGACAGACGCCTTTGATTCAGGTGACGAGCTCCCTTTTTTTAAACCCAGACCACACTGGTGAAAGTGGAACAAACCTGCGATGGACCAGCGTCCCATCCAACTCCTAGTCGCTTCACGCTACAGAAACCGGGGATAAGCTCCGGCACTGATGGGCCTCTGGGCTCGGGTGTAAAAGCCCGCAGACCTTACCTTTACCTTTACCTTTCATCACGTCCGATTTTTTAGAATAATAATCAACTCCGGAATGTTCAGATTCGCCATCAGATCCCATCGCATCACTTCCTGTGGCCTCTCGGGGGCCGTTTACCCCCCCGAGACCCTGACGGGTTGTTTTTAATCCCGCGTTCCGAGCGGCACAGGAACAAGTCAGAGTCGGAGAATTCGATTCCCGCGAGCTTCTGCAGGTGGCCTGATATTTATTGCCTTTATTACGAATGACTCAGTGAACGCGCAGCAGGCAAATCACTTCAAGCCCAGAGGGATTCATGATTCAGCAATCAACACAAACAGGAAGCACGCAGTTGGCTCGTTTCCCATCAGGCCTCAAGGGGATTAGCCAACTCTGTTATTCCATCCACTGGTCCAAAGGTAGAGGTGTTTATAAAACACTTCTTTTTGAGCACTGACTCGGGCTCGGCTTTAAGCGTGCTCGCGGGATGGAGCGGCGCCATTTCCCAGAACGCTGCGATTAGACGAACCGTGCCAAGAGTGATAGGGTTAGAGCGACGCGTCGACCGACAAGAGAGGCGCTGAGAGGCCAAGGACAATGTGGTTACATCAGAGCAGAGCAGAGCAGAGCGCAGCAGAACGGGTCAGGAGGAACGCCACGTCCGCACCAAAGCCCAGAGTCACAGAGACCCGTGGAAAGGGAAAGAGGAAACGGGCTCGGCGTGGGGAAAGCCAGTGAATTCCTGAGCAAGGTCGCCGCACGGCCAGACCCAGATTTGTTTTTCCGTCGTATGAAGGACGGTATGGACATCCTGCCGCGAAACACTTTCGCAAACAAAAGTCCGCTGATAGAATCCGGTGTATTAGCGGTACGTCCGAACTGAGGGCGCGGCGGGTAGCATTACAAATCGCTGAGGCACACCAGGGTCTCCAGATTGGTCTCGGTTTAAGATCACTCTCTGTATAACTACATTTTGCACGCTCTCGGGTTTTATCACTGTTCTCCGGTTTCCTCCCAGTCCAAAAACATGCACAGTAGGCTGATTGGCTGTTCGATGTCTCCCTCAGCTGTGAAGGTGAGCACGACCGGTTGTGTGAGTGTCGGCCCTGCGATGGCCTGGCGAGGTCTCCAAGGTGTACCCCGCCCTCGCCCAAATTCGGCTGAAGTGGGCGCCAGCCTCCCCGAAACCTTAATTAGGATTAAGCGGTTCGGAAAAATGAATGAATGAATAACATTTCGTATGCTTTTGGGTTTCATCAGGGTTCTCTGGTTTCCTCCTACCGTCCAAAAAACATGCACAGTAGGCTGATTAGCTGCTCCAAAATCTCCCTTAGGTGTAACTGTGAGTGTGAATGGTTGTATCAGTGTCGGCCCTGTGATGGCCTGGCGACCTGTCCAGGGTGTACCCCACCCTCACTAAGAGTCGGCTGAGATGGGCACCAGCCTCCCTGCAGCCCTAATTAGGATTAAGCGGCTCAGAAAATGAATGAATGAATAACAACATTTCGCATGCTCTTGGGTTTCCTCGGGGTTCTCCGGTTTCCTCCTACCTCCCAAACTATGATTGGGTTGTGAAACAAATCAAAAAAGTAAGGAAATGCTTTTTTGAGGCAATTTTTTTTCTTTTTTTTTTTGGAGTGGGGAGCATGGCTGGGAGGTGGGGTTAGTCATGGTCTTGGTGTTCCCACCGGTCCCGAAACAGTTCTGAGAGATGGGGTTTTCATGTGGAGGCCGAGCCGTAGGATGACTCAGACCATGACTCTTCGAGTCTCGGGATGGAGGCGAGATCACAGCACGGAGCCGAACGTTTCACGGCGTACGAGCGCTAGCACAAGATCACCATCGGCTTAGCGTCATGATTCAGAGACGCGGGGCGCCGTGAGGAACTGGACCTGACCGAACCAGGATCCGAGTAACGATGACTGGCCTTGGTGTAGCGGTTGACCAGTGAACGGGGAAAAACCCTGCGCCTGCAACCGTGCTAACACGGAGGAAGTGAGAAGCACTGCTGCACAGATGAATATTACTGAAACCCACCTCATCATGGAAGAAGCGCACGCGCATACACATACACACACACACACACACACACACACACAAGGTCATGGGTGTGATCCCGCCTGCAAGGATCCTCACTGACAGGCAGAGAGGACTGACGTTTGAATAAAGCTTCACGTAGACATGCGATTAGCACGCCATTTGCATCTGTACCCAAGAATATCGGCGAGAACTGGCCTACAGTTGGCAACACATGCTAGTTATAATCCAAATAAGGAGATCTCTCGCTCTGCTGACAAAAATACTGTTAAGACGAGCAACAAGACGGAAGATTTTGAGCTGCTATACAGACAGGAAGTGCTAAAAAAAGCCTCATCCAGGCAAAGACGCGGGACGTCGGGCTTAATCTCGACAGCAGTGTACACATCTGAGGCGGATTCATATCGAACGCTCGCACAAAGTCAAGGCCTGTGAACAGCCATGCGGCGCTCACGGCAGTCACCTGACATCGCCGTTTGCGATGAGCGCCATTCGGCGCTCATTGCAAACGGCGATATCGGGCGACTGCGTTTTTTTTTAATCACCATGACAACCGAAAACTGTCGGATAGCGGAAATTTTAAATCGCTAGGAAAAAGGAATAACGATCAGAGTGAATATTTGATTCGACCACACCGAGTCAAGTCAATTTGATTCATGAATCATTTGTAACTTGACACCCCGAATTAAAAACAATCCAGTAAAGTTTAAAACCGCAATTCGAGACGGCAAGTCAAACCGACGCTTTTTGACGCGAGATGTTTCCTCATATGGATTTTCGGAGTACCCTGGAGGTCACAAATGCCACCACTTCATAGTGAAGAATAGGCGCGTTCGAACCAAACAGTTCTACGAACTTTATTCGAGGAACGTTCCTGAGAGAACCTGAGCCGACGGCTGGTATAGCACTCTTACTCCCGCACCAAGAAATGAAGGACGCCGTGATTGGAGCAGTGCGCTTTGTTGTAGGTCAGGAGTTTCATTACAATAACACAATTATTCCAACGGAGACGTGCCATTGGTCCGTTCCTTTACTCCGCCCCCTTATGTTAAGAGCTGTTGATTCTACAGTATTTTGGTGCTTCAGTGGACTAATCAATGTATGCTACATCATCCAAAGTTACTATTGGGCTGAAAGAGCACTACCCTAAAGATAAGTAAGTAAATAAATAAATTAATTAATAAACAATAAATAATTTTTTTTAAAACCCACAGAAGATGAAAAAGTCCCTAAAAACGTCATTATAAGAACTAAAATCATTCTCATTTCCTGTCGAGCAAACACAGTAAACTTGCTCAAAGAACCACAAACAGTTCCGAAAAAGTCCGAAGGTACCGAATGCTCGACTGGATCCGCACTGGCGGTGTTCACCCATCCGGAACTGGCTAGCAGTGAAGCATTAAAGGGAATTGAAGCGACTAGGGCTGCGCGATATGAGCTAAAAATGGTATCACGATATCTTTCAACAATTTCACGAGAACGATATTTACTACGATACAAACATTTTTCAGCGATAAAAAGAATGTGACGGACAGTTAGTGAGCGTAGCGATACCAGGAGGCGCTGAGCGTTCACAGTTTCCTGCACACCGGAGTTCCATCGCTGTACTTGTATGCATCAATTGCCTCTGTTCCTCCAAGCCCTTCTACGGCCCCCTTATCATAGATTATATCATACGATACTCCTAATATTGATAAAGCTACCTCTAGCTATCAAGCTACAGCATACAGACTCCGTAATCGTGGGATTGTTGGCATCAAACCCCGTTTACTTCCGAAGTAAAGTACTAACTACTACTATTACTAAACTGCGATACTGGCGATAAATTGTCATATCACGATAATGATAATTTATCGATATATCGCCCAGTCCTATAGAGACTGTAGGGTTTATAGACCGAGAATGATCTGATGTTTATGGTGAGACAGCTGGGCTTTTCTGAACTGTCACTACTTACTCATTTGTCAAGCTGCGTGACCCTACTAAGGGGAAGGCAGGGCTCAGAGCCTATTTCAGCCGACACAACAAGGCTGGGGTCGCAGGGCCAACACACCCACACACCTATCCACACTCACACCCAGGGGCAATTTGGAGCAGTCAGTTAGCTTAACGTGCACGTGTCCGGACTGTCGGCTAAGAGTACCTGTAGGAAACCCACGCAAGCACGAGAACAACATGCGAACTCTGCAGAAACTGAGGGCCAAGCCTGAGGTCCCTTCTCGCTGTGAACCACATGTACTAACCACTACACCACCGTCATAAAAACACAAAAACTGCTTGCATTGCTTTTTTTTCTTCTTCTTTGTCAGGTCGCTCATTCGTGAAAATTCCTGTTTGACTGATTTCCCGACTGGAGTAAAAATATCCAGGCGGTGCCTAAAAGCGGAGCTCTGAAAAACGCCGGTAGGATGAAGGTTACAGAGATGCACCTGCATAAAGTTTGTGAATAAGCTGTAAGGCGCAATCGCACTCCGCGCCTACAGCAGCCTCGCATGCGCGATACATTTTTCCCGCCATTCCCTTTTTTCGTTGGGCTGCCTGTGTGGACACGTGAGCCGGGACATGAAAACAAGACAAAAATAAATAAAAATATATATCGAGCTCATGGCTTTTTGCAGGAGTATGTTTCCCCAGAGCGTCGCTATAATCATCATTAAGTTGAGACGTGGACACCGCGGGACACCGACGGCTTCCGAGTCGAGGAAATGAGCTGCCGCCCCCCCCCCCCTGCTAATACCTCTTAGGTCGTTTTGAGAAACGAAAACACTTCCTGTAAGCTCCTCGCACTCCTAGTCACGTATCTGTGTGTGTGTGTGTGTGTGTGTGTGTGTGTGTGTGTGTGTGTGTTTTCTGATGTGCTGCCTATTAATGGTACAACATGTTCCAAAAGGCAGAAGTACAACATGTACTGTTTTCCTGTCACTATCTTCCCAACAGTCCTTACTGATTACAACCCGGCTCGCCTTCCGAACCGATGGATCTTCTTTTTATAAACGTAGAACTCTTTTGGTTCCCTTCCTCACGTACCACATCCATGTCAGTCCAGGAAGTACATAAAAGGCGACGGACACGAAGATCCGCGCTACGACATATAGGACCATCAACCCCCAGATACACAACGCATCCGAACGCTCAAGTCACGTTCTGAGAAACACGGCGTCCAATTCGAGACAGAAAACGAGAAGGAAGGAAGAAGCTCGGCCGGATCCCTTGCGCTCCACATCCTTTAATGGACCCACTGTCTCAACAGCGGGCCGCGTCCGAGCGCTCCGTCTTCAGACGGCCGTGTTTACATCCTCTTTGGGAACCAGTCAGGGATTTAGGCTCTGAAAATACACCACCGGCTTCAAAATGGCGGCCAGACGCCATGAGGTACTGACGCCAGGCCTCCTTTAATGGAATACTGACGTACGATCCTCCAACCGAACCCCCCCCCCACACCACCACCACCACCACCAATCCCCAACCCCCCCCAGCAACACCTAGAAGAAATCACGCCACCGATGAGGGCGGATCGGTTTACAGGCCTCCCCTCGCCATCACGGCACCTCAGAACCAGCCACGACAAACACCCCTCCCCCACTGAGTGCGAACACCACTGACTCGTGAAGAGAGCAAGAAGAGGAGGGGAAGAAGAAAAAAAAAGCCACTTCACAGCTTTTGTTCTGCTTATTGCGGTGCTGTAAAAAAAACTGCCATCAATCTCTCAAAGAAGGCACTTTTTTTTTTTTTTAAATGCTGTCATCGCAGGGTTTCTGGGCGCGTCATGGAAAAAGGAGGAAACGTGACTGAGGGAAGAGCGCGTCGGCTAGGCCGCGCGTACTGCGCAGCGGTCGCGCATTAGAGCTCGGTCATGACTCAAACCCAGAGCAGCGCTTCAGCAGGGACGGCCACACAGGAAGTGATGGTACACCAAAAACACTCGGAGGCCTCGCTGTCAGTCGATCAGCACACAACGAGAGCTCGTTTCGCACAAGCGCCAACGGAAGGCGGCTTTCCTGAGAACGCCGCGATGACGACACGACCCCAGACGGAAACCATCCAGATCGTGGCACGATTCTTCGTTTAAAAACATCGCAAGGTCGGATGTCGTGAATGTCCCCAACACTCGCCGATCATCCGTTTGTTTAAAAAAACACTTAACCCTACTAATGGGGTCGCGTGGAAGCTGGAGCCTATCTCAGCCAAATCAAGCGCCCAAAGATCACTCCTTCACTCATTTTCTGAACCAGGTTAATCCCATCACGGTCACAATGAGGCTGAAGCCTAACTCAGCTGACACTGGGTGAAGGTAGCAGACTATTGCCAGGCAACACACACACACACACACACACACTCAAACCTAGGGGGCAATTCAGAACAGCCAGTTAGCCAAAGTTTCATGCTTTTTGACAGGAAACCTATGCACGCACTAAGATAACTTGCAAACGCCAAACAGGTACGCCTTCGCCAAGCCCGGGACTCAGACCCAGGACCCTCCCACCAACCACGACGCCACCGTGCCGCCCGCTTCTGATTTAACGAAGCGTGAAAGTATAACCGTGGGGCTTCATGGTGGCATCGTAGTTCACACATCCATCCACCTCACATAGCAACAAGGCCCCGGGTTTGGGGTCGGGGGCTCGGCGAGGCCGTATCCATTCGCCGTTTATGTTCTCATCGTGCTTGTGTGGGCTCCCTCCAAGCACTCCGGTTTCCTCCGACAATCCAAAAGACATGCGCATTAAGTTAATTGGCTGTTCCATACTCCCCCTAGGAAGGAACCTGCCTTCACTTAAAGTCGGCTGAGATAGGCTCCGGCCTCCTGGTGACCCTGGTGAATCATTTACGCCTTACGGTTTCAGAAACGCCGAGTCACACCGGCTCCGCAATAACACAGTAAGAACAACGGCAGTCGGATCAGCCGAGTCCAAAATGAAAGACAGTTTGCACCGATTTCCTGTCGCTTGGACCCCGATCACCTGCCGTGCCTTCAAAAGTGAAAAGCACTTCCTGTAAGCTCCAGCGTGTTTCTGCAGTGAGTCAACACTTTTTTTTTTTTTACATAAAATCACACCCACATGTGCTATTAAACGGCGCACGGCGAATAAATCATGTCTGTGTTCAGCAATAAACGTGTATCTATGGCACATACATTACGCCATCAGGACGTCAAACAATCTGATTGGCCGGAAGGAAGAGAGTCGAGCGAGCGGTACACACTAACGCGATGCGCCATCATTTCTAGTGTAACGTCCACAGAGACGGCGACGCTTCTGAAAACTCTCAACCTCATCTGAGTTACTGAAGAAAACGAAAAGGAAGGAGTCTCCAGTGTCGGTACCACCTCCACCTAACGGTGGTTTCTAGAGGGAGAGGTGAAGTGAAGCAAGGCGAGGCGAGTACACAGCTCAGTATTCCGCACAGGAAGCACCAAGCAGCACACGAAATTTCTACGGACGTGAATCGGGAAAGGTTTCGGGGGAAGCCTGTGTTTGGCGGCGCCTGTCGTCACAGACATCTTTCGGCTCAGGTCAGCGAGCGGCCGAATCACACTGCGTCAAAGTCCGATTGAGATTCCGCCCCTCGTCGATGCCTCCGCCGGCGTTCATGGACTTCACACGGTGGCATGTCACTCGGTGCTTGGACGCAGCTTCGGGGAACGACGGCCGATCACGCCGACGGGGCGGGTGATTTCAGGAAGTCACATGTTCTGCAAACGTCCCACATAACAAATGAATACAAAAAAACAAAAAAAAAACAAGTCGTTCTTTCTTTAAATCGAGTACAGACATCATGTTTGCAGGTTACAGGAGGAAACTAAAGGAAAAGGTCGAGGGGCGGGACTTGGGACAGCTTCGTCTTGGTGCGGGTGTGACATCACGTGACGAGGAGCGAGTCAGGGACACGATCCTGAAGGGGTCGGAAAGCCTTTTCGGGTGCCCTCTGGTACGACGGGGCGCCTTCGAATGAGCATCTGTCATGGATCAAAGGGAAATCGATCCGGGAGGAAAGGAAGCGTGACGTTCTCAAAGAGACCAGAGATCACATGGGACTCGATGGATGCTGGAACGTAATCCAAGTCTTTTTAATAATAAAATATTATTCATTCATTTTCTAAACCACTTAATCCTAATTAGGGTCACGGGGAGGCTGGCGCCCATCTCGGCCAACTCTGGGCGAGGGCGGGGTACACCCTGAACAGCTCACCAGGCCATCACAGGGCCGACACTTATAACCATTTACACATAGGGGAGATTTGGAACAGCGATTAGCCTACTGTACTGTAGGAGGAAACCGGAGTACCCAGATTAAACCCACACAATCACGGGGTGAGCATGCAAACTCCACACAGAGACGCCCAGGCTGGGACTCGAACCCTGGGATTCTTGATGTGAGGCGGACGCACTAACCACTACACCACCGCGCCGCTCTATATAATAAATATTTCATTTTAATTTAAAGAGCTGCTTTTCTGACATCTTGATTTTTTTAAAAAAAATTAAAAACAAACAAACAAAAAAAATTCTGTTAACATGATCAAGAGCTTTGTCGAAAGTATTGGCACCCCTCCCTCCACACTCCTCTCCTCCCCTATCCGAACTCTGCAGATTGTTACTTTGTATCCTGGTTCTGGTTCTGGTTCTGGTTTAAACGTTACCTGTAGTAATAAACATCACTCTTGCCGGCGCTCAGTCCCGACTTCCGGATCACCTCTTCTTTCTTCCAGCCCGGAGGGAGAGCCGGGCAGTCGATCCTCTTCCTCTCCATAATCATCGAGTTGGTTTTAAAGTGTCGATCAGGGGGGGATCAGGGGGGAATTGCTGCCCCGGAGACGTGAGCCAAAAGTGGCTGCTAATGGCCCAGCAGCACCGCCACTGATCCGCTCGGTCGGGTGAGCGGCGCTAAAGCTAACTAGCCGCTAAACTAGCAGCTGACAGATCAAAGAAAGGAACAAACAGAGCACGAGACACCGATACGTCGCGAACTTGAGCTTTAATGAGCTCCTCATCCACCCCGGTCCCGGTCCCGGTCCAGATCCTCCAGTCCGCCGAGTCCCGCGGATCCACAGCGCGCTGAGTCTCAGCCCGAGTGCTGCTGCTGCTGCTGCTGCCGCCGCGACGGTGTCGAAAGCTGTGACGCGATGAAATTTCAGCACTTCCCACGCAGTGACCCGACAGCGCCTGGCAACCGCACAGAGCCCAGCCAAAACCACGCCCTGTTTTCAAGCGACGCCACGCCCATACCAAAACTCCGCCCCTTACCCGGCAAGCCTACCGTCATTTCTCGCTCCTCCAGCCTCGTCCTGCTTTACGACACGCCTGTGACGCAATAACTGCGAAAATGAAAACAGCAGGAAGAGGGACACGCCCCGTGACGCGTCGCTTCATTTCCTTTTTTTTTTTTTTCCCCCACATGGCTGGAACTGTCACAGGGGGCAAATATCTTAAAAGCCTGCTGTACCTGTACATTTTTTTACAAATTAAAAAAAAAAATGCAAGACCTGGAATTGGTTTAGTTTAAATATATAAGTAAATCACTACTACAAGCAATAATAATAATAAAAATAATAATAATAATAGGTAGCAGGGTGGGGCAGGTCACAGGTCGCAGGTTCGATTCCCAGGCTCGGGGTGTTTCTGTGTGCAGTTTGCATGCTCTCTCCATGCTTGCCATACTTGCATGGGTTTCCTCCGAGTACACCGGTTGTGTGTGTGTGTGTGTGTGTGTGTGTGTGTGTGTGTGTGTGTGTGTGTGTGTGTGTGTTTTGGCGC
>JAQNCB010000005.1:15130503-15149864 GCA_030068295.1 Euristhmus nudiceps | reverse complement strand
TTCCCCAGGGGCCCCCCCCCCCCCCCATCACTATGGGCAGAGGAGAGTGATGCTGCGCGGAAGGTTTGTTTACAATCACAGCGCTGGACGTTGGTATCAGTGGCGGAAAGACGTACTACATAGGAAAAGGCGCTAAATACAAAATCTTACAGGCAATTCTGCTCGTATCTCGGAAAGTTCATAAAATGAAAGTTCGTGAGTTGGGGAGCATCTGTACTTCAATCCAGAAAGGTCGATAAGTGTTTGGACAGTGACTTTTTTTTTTTTTTTCCCTCACCTTTGTATATCCAGAGTAGGGCCATTGGTGATGGTTGCCATAACAATGGTCCCTAGCTTCAAATCCATTGTGCTGCTGTACAGGGGTGAAATCACAAGTGATGTCACTGGGTAAATACTTTAGATCTGACGGTAAATAATGAGGATTCTTTAATTCGTCGGTCACTAGGAGCGATTTCTCCGACAGTATCGAGGGGCAACACTGAAGAAAAGCTGCTTCATTAAGAAGGTTGGGTTTTTGTTTGTTTGTTTGTTTGTTTGTTTTTTTTGGAGGATCTTTTTACTCTTAGGATTTGCTGTATGATTGTTTTTTCTTTTCTGCAACCCTTTTTCCCCCTCTACAATATTGTGTTTTAAGTACCGGGGTTTTTTTTTTGTTTGTTTGCATCTCAAATTGTCAACTATACATATTACTACTTTTCTTTCGGCTCCTCCCCTCAGGGGTCGCCACAGCGAATCATCCATCCATCCATCCCTGCCCGCCACATTCTCTTGTCTCACACCAACAAATTGTCAAAATACACTGGAAGAAAAAAAATCCTGAAACACCATGTTGTGTGTGTTTAACGTGGCAAGGAAAAGACAGCTGGTACCTTACAGCGATTAAAAACCTGAAGTGGCTGCGCTTCAGGATATCATTAGAAATTGGTACTTTTAAATATGTAATCCCAAAAGGATTTTATCTTCTTATTTCCCCAGGATAATATTTCGACACGTTGGTCGTGCTGTCCCATACACAGGCATCATTTAGAAATAGTTTGCTTTGGTGCAGGAGGTTTATGGAAAGACCTGAAGCCGTAGACGGTTCCAATAGAGCTCTAGTCTAGCCCTAAACTGTCCTGGGAATTACACGATATAATGGAGAGAGTTCTTTAACACTCCAGTATCTTTTCATGCCGTTCCGATTTGTGTTGAGCGGATTAATTATTCCTGATATTTGTGAGTTGCAGTTCTTTTGTTTGTCATTGTTCGACAGAAGCAGAGCTATTAGCATTATTAGGCACTCAGAAATCGAGAAAAGCTTCAATCCAGATTACATTTAATAACATGTTTTATATATGTTAAGATGTGCATCTTAATCCAGCTCCAGGGGGGGAAAATGCTCGCTGTATTGTCATTTCTGCGCACGATCAGCTGTTTTAAAAGAAACAAACCATAACGAAGAGCATTAAGGAACGCCAAGTTGCTGTGGGAACATGCAGAGGTTTGAGTCCTGGGATCACGACAGTACGGGAAATGATCAACATCAGAACGGAACTGTACATTTCATAACCTGTTTTTATTCTATAATTGAATTATGGATTCCAAAAGGTTGTTTTATGGGAGCTGCAGATAAAAAGCATCTTGTATTTCTTGTATTTTGTTTGTTTTCTCCTCCAGATGTTTGTGTTCTGCATTTTAATGTCTATTAAAATATTTCACGATTGACAGCTTGTTTGTTGAGTGATTAACAAAAACAAAAAAAGAATATAAGCAATCATTCATTTTGAAATAAAGTTTGTTTATTAGAACAATAAAATATGCAACAAACACAGCTGTATGTGGAAGAGTGAATCAGAGGACACAGAGTGAGACATTTATACAGCAAACAGCAACTTTAAATAAATAAATACAGTACAGATTCATGTGAGTGGAATGACTCAGGACTGGAAATTGGTGTCTGTTCAGGCGTCATCCCTCAGACGGCGGCTGTTTCTCCTCCCCTGGTTTCTTTTCATTGAGCTGAGCTCGAAACTCCTGCCGAGCCTGCCGGTTGGACTCGTGCAGTTTTCCATTCAGCGCATCGTTTCGCTCCTCCAAGTCGTCCAGGCAAGAGTTTATCTGATCCAGCATGGAGTTGATGGCGGCGTATTCTAATGTTTCAAGAAACAAGACATGGACAGGACAGAGATCTCATGACCAAGTGGAACAAACATTAAATGTGCATGCAACATGTTGCATAATCACTGACTCAAAGACAAACAAAATGACTTCATGCACTCTTTAGTTTATCCTTAATTCATCCTGACGTAATAAAGCTGTGATATGTGGATTATGGCACAATGTTATTTTAAATTAGCAGAGAGATCAAATAGTAGGGGGTCTCACTGTAAAATCTAAAAAGGTAAGCATATGCAAGTCCATCAAATGCTGTAGATTTTAATCATGGAATCAATAGATATAAAACTACAATATTATTCATCATTGTAAAGTATATTATAAATACATTATAATAAATATTATTTATAATGGGGCAGCATGGTAATGTATTGGTTAGAATGTCTGCCTAACACCAAAAAGGTCCTAGTTTCAGGTCCCAGGCCTAGCAAGGACACAATGGCTTTCTATCTGGAGTTTGAATGTTCTCCATGTGCTTACGTGGGTTTCTTCTGGGTACTACAGTTTCCTCCCATAGTCCAAAAACATGCATATTAGGCTAAATGACTGTTCCAAATTGCCCCGAGGTGGGTTTTGTGTGTGTTGCTCTGTAATTAACTGGCGAGCTGTTCAGGGTGTACCCTGCCTTCGCCCAGTGTCAGCTGGGATAGGCTCTAGCATCCCTGCAAGTGGTTTGGCAAGTAAATTACGGTAATAAATAATTAATACCTGTTGTAACCTGTTTTAACTTATGGACTTATTTACCTTTTTTGCAGTGTTTTTAAAGTATTATTTAGACCAGTGTTTCCCAACCTGTGGGCCGCGAAGGTATTGAAACTGGGCCATCAAAGAAATTTCTTATTGTAGCCTATTACGATTGTGAGTGAGTGAGTCAGCAGTACAGATAAAGGTGAATCTGCCCATTCATACAGAACTCAGATTTAAAGTTGCATGTTTGTTCACTCATAGCCTCAGAGATTTAAAAAGTTATATGTTTGTTCACTCATAGCCACAGTGAGATTAAATTGCTGTTCAGTTTAACATTGTACATGACAAATGCTCCCTTGATGTTTGAGCTTTCCCTGGCTTCCAGTTTTGTCCTGTGTTCCAGATATTTCATCAAAATTAAAGGCATCTGAGAACACATTATTTGGCCCTTATTTATTCGTCATTAATACTGGGCGGTGGCTGTTGTCTTTGGGGCTGTGGCGGAGGGCACAGACATTTTTGAGACTTTCAAGTGGGCCCTGAGTTGGGAAAGGTCGGGAACCCCTGATTTAGGCAATTAGCCTTAAAAATGAATTTATCATGCTATATTCAGTAACTGAAAGAGAAAAATGTACATGCATAAAAAATTGTGAATGAAATGTTTAGGAATTGTAGCAAATTTATTTATTTATCCACAGTTTATAAAAAACTATTGTGTACAGTGTGATTTAATAAGTTTATTGCTGTTTTTCTCATTATTATTATTATTATTATTATTATTATTATTATTATTATTGTTGTTGTTGTTAATGATGATAATAATAATAATAATAATAATAATAATAATAATAATATCACGTGACGGAAAATTTTAACTGTCATTCTGATGACCCACAGTTCTTCACAGTCTCATCTACAGATAAGGAGTTTTCAGTCCTAACTTTATCGATAACAGTACAGAATAAATGTAATACCTACACCCCTGATTATCAGATATAAATAAAACTCACCCTCTTCATTAAAATCATCCTCATCTTCAATGATACCTTCATCAGCTGTAACCTCGGGGTCTCCGTTTGGTCCTGACATTTTCATTTCTCTTCTAAATAATAAAATAACTTAAAGCTGGCAAAAAAATAAATCACATTTCACTGTACACTCTTACACAAAAATATATTATATAATCACTACTACTAATAATAATATTACATCCGCTAACACTGATGGTGGCGCAAAGACAGCTGATTGTCAGGTGACTTTAATAGGTCTCCTTAGCAAATGCCAAATCATAATAAAATATTTATGAATGGAAATATGAGAATAAATACTATCCACACAGCTTTTTTAATTTCTTTTTTTTGTCTGTCTATATTATTACCTTTAAGCTGTTTTTCAATGAAGTGAATCGACAATAATGGTCGTTTATTTGAGAAATTACAAACAAAACGTCTTAAAAATTAAAAAATGCACGATTTTAAATCGGTTATAGAATAAATACGGAATTTTATTTCATTATTAAATATAAAATTGCCATTTACGTCCTGTTCATAACATTTCTCGCAGGCATTATTCGTCGGCAAACCAAGAAAGGGGGCCTACAGAGATTTAAGTGTCGCGCAAAATATACGTCACATCGACGCGTGGCCACCAGGGTGATCCGTTTGTTTTTAAGATTTGTAAGTTATTGGCATTTGTTTACAATTCTGCTGCTCTGTGCTTTTTTTATATATATATTTTAATTTTTTGTAGCAACCAGCTATCTCAGGAAATGCTTGATATCACTGTCAAAATGTCAGAGTAGCCAGCTGGAACGCAGTTTCAGCTCTATAAATATATTAGGTATATGTTATGGGTTTATTAAACGAGAGACTTAATCATATGCTATCTAACTTGTAAAAAAAAAAAAAGGAGGAGGAGGAGATGGAATGAAAAAACTTAACTGCATTAACCTTGGTGGTGGTAACACTTGGCTTAAGCATGTGGTTGCTGTGCTCTCAGACCTCCTGGTGCACTGAAAACCTGTAAGACTGTTTCCTAGAAGTTGACTAGGATCCGATGATTGGTCAGGCATTTTTGTCCTTCATCAAGAATGAGGCAGGAATGTTCCATGTATTCCAAGTATTATTAATCTTTGCCAAGCCACATCTACAAGCTTCTCACCTGAAGCTACAAAAGACACCCATGAAGTGTCCTGCCATCAACCTCAAGCTGATTGATCAATGCCAGCTTACCATCCTGGACATATCATTATGCCCTGACTGTCAGTCCAGCTACATGCATTGGTGTAGTTCAAAGGATTATCCATGTGAAACAGCTACACGAAAGAGAGACTGTTAATTTGGGTGATTTCAATGGAAAGGCAAAATTGCTCAGGCTATAAAATGATTAGGATTCACCCAGTGCATCAAGAAGGCTACAAAGAGAATGTGACTATGGTTAATCCCACACAGTGCACTAAAATATGTACTGATGTCCACAGTGAAGTTGTTAACACACATTATTAGGACAATAATGTGATCGGAGCAATGATTCCACAGCTCACTTGGTTGTAGTAGTGCTGTGCTTGTGGCCTTTCAAATAAGTAGCAATGATGTGAAAATGTAATGAGATAATGAATCAGAAATGTAGATTGGCAGGTGTAATAGTTATGGCAAGTTCAAATTTTTTTAAATTGGGCTTTTATTCAGTTGGAAATCAGTCAGTTTTGAAATGGCTACTTGTCACTAACAGCCCATGGGGAGATTGGCTATGTGGGAATTGCAAATGTCGTGTCTGGTGCAATTCCCCATGTACTTCAACATATTTTGCGTTTTTCCTGTTTTAGTTCACATGTTTATGTTTTGTGTTGATCAAAATTGCCTTTGTGTTCTGTAAACTGTACAGGTTTTCCCCCCAACTGGATCATTTTGAGCAGGAATGGACGACTTGCCTGTAGATTTACAAGAATTTCTGCAAAATCAACCTTTTTTCGAGCTCACTGAAACCAACCGGGTACAAACTGTTTTGCTTCTTTTAAAACTTTTCTCATAATTTAAAGATAAAAGTCCTCTATATGGAGTTGCAAATCTGAATAGAAGTTTCTAGAGTTTGCAAATGTAATGCTCATGTGTGGTGCTGTGCTGTCTGCTTTTAGATAAAGTGCACCTTAAATGGCCACGAGCTTCCGTGCAACCTTACAGAGCTGCAGAAATTCGTATCTGGAAAGAAGTTTAAGAATCTGTGTTCTAGAGAGGAATTTAACTACAGCCAGTATGAACCTCACCTGGTCCCGAGCACAAAGCAGCCGTATGCTTGGTTCTTTATAATCCAAAAGAAATTACTTTAGTAGTTTATTAGACAGCTGCTATGTGACATTTTCTTTTTGTTTCCACACAGAAATCATCTTTTTTGTAAGCTGACGCTGAGACACCTCAATCGCTTGCCTCATCATGTCCTCAGACATGTCAGTGGAAAGCGTTACACGAAAGCTCTCGCGCATTGTAAGCTCATGTTTTTCAGACACAGTGACACTTCTGTTAATACAGACCCATAGTCACATAAGGAGAGATGAGTGAGGAACTGTTTTGCATTTGTACAGAGTTTATGTGCTGTGTCTGTTTTTCAGATGAGGAATGCATGAAGCAAGGTGTGGCGTTTGTACCACTCAGACTCATGCAGAAACGGCGCACCCCAGGTACAGATAATGGCACGGAGAGCATGAGTGAAAGAAGGAACAACCACACGCAGAAAGGGAAAGAGAAACAAGACAGTGGCATTTGGGCTCCAAGTTCCAGTGAAGGAGAAAACAGCGACTCTGAGGACAGCATGTCGGACCTCTATCCACGTTAGCATTTTATTGTTCTTTTATTGTTTACTTCTCAAACTGCCTGTTTGGCTTTGTCATGTGTAATACACAAGGAAATATTAGTAATTTAGTCGTGTGACTATTTGTATTTACAGCCCATTTGTTTGTGCTGAAGAAGTCAGAAGGACAGGAAGAAATGGAGGAAGATGATGAATTCCAGACAGATCCTGACGATGGTATGGAGATTTCTGAAAACGGAGGAGAGAAAAAATCAGCACCAAAGCGCAGAAAGGTCAATTTTTTTTTTTTATTAAAAAATATATAATCAAGGCAAAACATTGTTTATTTATTTCTGTCTCGACTATATCCTCAGAAATTAAAATGTATTTAAATGTAACAAAGGTTTCTGCTTTTCCAGGTTCAGTCTGCTGGTCTTAAGAAATTTAAGAAAAACAAAAAGAAGAAAGGCTTTACGTACTGCAATAAAATAAAAAATAAAAAATGATAATAAAATGATTTTTGCATTACGGATTTTTCCATGGTTCTTTTTCTGTCAGTCCGAGTGTGATGTAGTCACAGACATTGCAATTATTTGCTACAGGCAGATATTTCGGGGTATATAGGTGTCTTTCATTCACATAGTAATATTGTAACTGACTTGAAGTTGCCTTGTTTAGAAATTATTTTGTACTGTGTTGGTTACAAAAAATAGGTGGTTCTTTTGCCGAGATTTCAAGAGACTGGGGGTTTTACCCAGCTTAGTACCAAATAAAACAACTCTAAGTACTAGGTAATCAATAAATTAAATAATAAAATAAATGCATGTCGGATGTGTTGGAGACAAAGCCAGAGGTTCCAGACTGAGATGGTTTGGCCATGTACAGAGGTGGGAGAGTGAATATATTGGTAGGAAGATGCTGAAGTTGGAACTACAAGGCAAGAGGTGTAGCGGAACAAAATAGAAGGTACATGGATGCACTGAGAGAGGACATAAAGTTAGTTGGTGTGAGACAAGAGGATGTGGAGGACAGGGATGGATGGAAACGGAGGATTCGCTGTGGCGACCCCTGATGGGAGGAGCCGAGAGAAAAGTAGTAGAATATTAAATATACATTTCCTGTTATGAATATGGAATGTACTCCAGGAACTAACCATCATTTGGGACTTAAGAATTTATTGATTACCTAGTACTTAGAGTTGTTTACTTTGGTACAAAGCTTGGTAAAACATCCCGTCTCTTGAAATCTAGGCTAAAGAAGAATTCATTTATTGTAACCAACGCAACACGGTACAACATAATAAATATATTACAAAATAATGAAGTAAAAAGTATATAGAATACAGTTAGAGAAAGGCAGGGATGTGTTGTGCAGTTTTTAAGGTTTACGTGCCAGGTTCATAACATTCTTGGTTCATAACATTTTATGGTGCTTGGCCAATAATGTTAAGATGCATTACTGCCACCAACTGGTATGGATAGTAAAAACACTTTTTCTGGCATGTTTGTTCACCTGAGATTTAATATAACATTTGTCACTTGGTCTTCTTTGTAAAATTCTTATTTGAGGAACAGTGGCGTAGCAGTTAGGATCTCTGACTCGTAGCAAAAAGGTCCTGGGTTTGAGCCTCTTGAACAGGAGTTTGCATGTTCTCGCCTGTGCTTGCGCAGGGTTTCTCCAGGTACTCTGGTTTCCTCCCACTGTACAAAGACAGGAACATTGAGATAATTTAATATTTTCACTTGCTCAAGGCGTGAATGGTTGCATGTGCTGCCTGTGGTTGTCTGGTCTGCCATTCACAGTGTACCCTATTTGCACTGAAACAGCGAGGATGGGCTTCTGCTTTGCCGTAAACAGTTGGGTAATGAGACGAAATGAAAATACAGCTTTATTTCTTTAATCTTCAGAAACTTCACCATGTCACCAAAAAAATAGTGATAAGTATGTTTATATCATATGCAGTCTATAATTTAATGACTCCAATGAAGCAAAAAAACTAATTTTTGAAGGCATTTAGTAAGTCTGGAAAAGTTAAGTCAACAGTCTATAAAACAGTCCTGGCCCTAAAAGTGGTGAAAAGCCTATACAAAGCCAGTGAGTTGACTGGGAAAGTGTCATTCAGCATATAGCCTGTCACCTTGTACATGGGCCTGAGGGTTCATGAAAACTTGGGAAAGCTCACCATAACCTATTTCTACTTTAGTAAAATCACTGTGAAGTGTAAACAGTATTTTGAGCCTGATAGAAAGAAACCAAGAGCCAAACGTTAAAAAAAAAGCAACCGTGGAGTTAGAGCTGGATTGTCAAGCTTTGTAAAGGAAAAAAGTCAAACAATAATTACCATATTTACACATTATCTAGTAATAATAATGAGAATGATGAATCATAAAAATCTTGTTTTACTTTGTAGTGGATATCGCTGAACAGCCTGCTTAATGCTGTTGTCAAGACTATTCAGCAATATTCACCTGTGCCAAATAATTGTAAGTTATTGTTGAAGTGGTGGTGGATCAGTGGTTAAGGCTCTGGCAGGGCTTCAATCTCCAGTAGTACCAAGCTGCTAGGGTTGGCCACTTGAGCAAGACTTTAACCCTTAACAGTTGTTTTAAAAAAATAATGAATGTAAATTGCTCTGGATAAGGGTGACTGCTAAATAAATGCAAGTTATTTTTGCAACATGCTCAGATTGCACCATTCACAAGTAGCATAGCAGTACTAACTACATAAAAAGATAGTTATAATTTATTTATACTTTTTAAACCATATATGTGTGTAATTAAAACGATCATCAGTATTTGCAGTGATAAAAACTGAAGGATTTTGAAATGTGCAGAACCAAAATGTCTTTACAATTGCTAATTTATTACAAAACATTCGTACATTTTATGAAAGAAAGCCATTTTCAGTGTAAAATGTCGCGCGGTGTTTGACGTCATTAACGTGCGACGTGCCGTTTGTGTTTACGATTGAGTAATAGAGGCGGCGTTCATTCTGCACAGATTTAGGCTTTTATGGTGAGTATGAGCTTCGATTTAAGTCCTAAATTAATTTGCATTGCAAATATGTTAAGCTAATGGAAACAGTTGATCCATAAACATAAAAAAATATAAATGTTTTAACCCTTATTATATGCATTACTAAATATATTGTTCTGGTTTAACGCTGAGAAAAGAATTGGTAGTAAGGAGTTCCAATTAAACGACATTTCTGTGAGGGAAAATATAAGAAATTCAGGATAAATAGATTTTTTTAAATATATTTAGGTCATAGAGAGAAATTAATAAAATAATTAGTGAAGGTGATGAAGATATAAAGACAGGCAGAAATAAAGAACGGTAGATAGATGGATAGCTATTTTTGCAGGCAAATGTACGTGTATTTACATACATAAACCTTACTTTCAGAGTCTGTTTTAATAGTTGTAGCAGTATTAAAATCAATGGAAACAGTGCTATGAAATAATGGAGGGATGAATGAAAATTTATAAGGATGATGGTGGAGGGATGGAAAAAGAGAGAGGGGGGTTGAAGAGAAATATATTATGCTGTATTTCGAGTTTTTATGCTCTAGAAACAGATAAATACAGGCTATATCATTCATAAGCCCCACACATCAACCTCAAGCTTTTCACGCTGAAGAAAATGTTATAAATAAAAACAATATTAGAGAGAATAGGTTTTGACGAGGACTGTGATTTAAATCAAGAAAATCATTCATTTGCCGAACCGATATTTCCTCTATTCGGTACGTGGGAAGGCTACAGTCTAGCCGACACTGGGCGAAGGCGGGGCACACCCTGAACAGTTTGCCAGACCGTCGCAGGGCCAACACACACACATAACTATTCACATTCACACCTAATGGCGATTTGGAGCATCTGATTAGCTTAATGTGCAGGACTTTGGGCTGTAGGAGCAAACCGGCATTCCCAGAGGAGACCCACGCAAACATTAGCGAGAACATGCAACCCCCATACAGAAATGCCCTCACTAAGCATCACTCGAACCCAGTCCCAGAACCCTGTGAGGCGGATGTGCTAAACTAACCACTATGCCACCCCGCCACTAATTTATGTGATAGTTTATAATTTTTGGGGAAAACTATAAACAGCTAAAAATGTCAAAGTGTATTGGAAGTAAAATATACAACCCTTCCAATAATGAGTGACTTTACCACGGGTATATCAAAAGTGTGTATTCACATTCTCCAGCAGTACAGCATTTTGTATCTTTTAAATAAAGCAGTGCATTCATTATTACTCTTGTTCTTGGCTTTAGGTATTTTTTCTTCTTCAAGCCACTAATTTCTTCCATAAACTCCCAAAGTCCTTCATCCTGTCTCGTACAAGTTTTCCTGTCCACCATGGCAAGTTCAGTGGTGAAGTTTACCTGGTGTTCATGCCGCAACTATAAAATCCAATCTAAAGACACACATGAAAAGTGTTTAATCTGCCTGGGAATCCAACATGCTAAGGAGGCCTTTCTGGAGTATGGAAAATGTCCGCACTGTGCGAAGATGGACTGGAGCACTTGTATTAAGCGTCTCACCAAAGTGCAAGAGGTGATCCATCAAGAAGCCCAGCAGCGGAAAAACGAGGCGTCTCTTGCCGGAACTCAGCCTAAACCTGAAACGGCGCCATGTTGTGCAACACCAAAAGAAGCTGCACCTGTGCGGGTGGTGTCTGCAACGCCTGCTGTATCAGAGACTGGAAATGCGACTCCCGCGCCATCTTTCCCCACTGCACCGGTCATATTCGCGCTTCCTTCACCGTCTTTGCGCCTGTCTGCCCCAAATGCCGCAGCAGAAAAAAGTACCTATATATCACATGTAGCCATGCAGCATGCGCTAGATGTAGCTCCATCTGTAGCGCCGACGTCTGTGCCTTCGACGTCACGCAAAAGACACCATTCATCGAGGCGTCACTCTTGCTGCATGAGGCACTCAAGAAGAGGCTCTGGGCGGAGACGGAAACATTCGCCGTCTTCGTCCTCAGGTTCGTTGTGGAGCTCGGAGTCCTCTTGCGAATCCGTTCGGGAGAAGAGGGCACGACGGGAACCGAGGAAGTCTGCAAACTTTGACCAGCAGAGTGATCAGCTACTCAAGATAGTGCAGCAGAAACTGGAAACCCAACAGAGAGCCATTCAGGTGCAGTGGAATATGATGGAGAGAAGGCTTGATGTTTTGGAGAAGAGGAGTTCAACCACTGTTCCAAAGTTGTCTGAAATCTCCCAAGTGTTCACAGTATCGCAAGTGGATCAGGGACAACAAACTGTTACCGCTACCTGTTCCGGGTCTGTTCCCTATTTGAATATAATAAAACAAGAAGATGGGCCAGTAGATATCTCGCAGGCTTTAAAGTCTAGTCTACCGCTGCAAGTAAACTCGGTGCAAGAGGTCCTCACATCCGAAGAGCTGCAGAACCTCATAGTTCGTGCAGCCAAACACTTGGGGATCGATCTTCCCAAATCCCAAAATGATTCCCCATGCCCAATTATGGTGCCAGAATTTGAGGACTTGGTGCAAAGTACATGGTCCAACCCGGCAAGCTCCCAACCTTTCAGGCCAGTGTTTTCTGAGTTGTACAAGCTTCACGAAAGCCAGGCTCCACCTTATGATCACATGCCTCAAGTCAACAATCTCATGTCTGCCATCTTCCAAGCCGTCATGCCTACAAGAAACGGAGAACAGCCCGTTCCTCCCGAGCAGTGGCGGTTCACTGAAGCGATTGCAGAGAGCTCGTATCAAACCGCCGGCATGCTAGCGAAGACGGCAAACTATTTGCGATACCTGTCGGATTACCAGAAGTGCCTCCTGGCTGAGATTTCCGACAACCTGACTCCTCAGAGACTCACCGATGTTCTGAGTGAGCTCAAGCTCATCGGAGAGTTCACTCTGCAGCTCTCCTCACACCAGGCAGAACTTTCCGGAAGGATCATGGCGGCATCCGTGGCTGTTAAGCGACAGACATGGATGGCGAAGGCTAACTACAGCGATTCGCTGAAAGCGACTTTTGTAGATCTTCCGTTTGTTGTCGAGACTCCAAAATAGATACCGGGAACTGATTTGGTTGTGTTGTTTATTTAGGAATACTGTTTTAACTTTGTGTTTGATACGTACAGTGCCGTGTCTTTTACCCCGAAGGGTATTTGCACAAATTTTTATAATTTCAGTTCTTGAAATGTGTGCATATTTTTTTGAATTCGGGTAAATGGAGCCGATGTCAAAGGGGAAAATGGCTGTATGGATGAACTCGATGATTCGTTCATTTAATTTTTTGCCTTTTAATTTGTCGTGCCTGGTGTGCAATGATTTGTGATTGCCTTTATGTTCTCAAATTTTCGTGTTTTTTAAGGGGGTACCTCAATATTCGTCTAACGGTGCAAATAAAATCGAATGCGTTTCATATTTATTAAATATTTTCTGAAAGTGTCAGGGATATGGGAAAAGTGAAGGGGACTCATTCAAGATGATATCCACTGAGCCTGAGCTGAATTGGTGTTTGAGTACAACCTACACAGGAGCATAAGGTCAGCAAACTAAAACAAGGGTTTCTTTTACATCCATTCATTTTCTGAGCTGTTTAATCCGAATTAGGGTCTTGGGGAAGTTGGCGCCCATCTCCGGGTGAGGGCAGGGTCCACCCTGAACACCTCTCCAGGCCATCGCAGGGTCAACACACATACAACCATTCACACTCGCACCTAAAAGCAGTTTGGAACCATCAATCAGCCTCCTGTGCATGTTTTTGAAGTGTAGGAGGAAACCCGTGTAAGCGCCACACAGAAATGCCCCAAGCTGGGAATCGAACCCATGCTTTCTTGCTGTGAGGCGGACATGCCGTATGACCTTTGTGTGTGTGTGTGTGTGTGTTTATTTAGATATTACATTTTAACTTGATAATTTTATACCACTACCTCCATTATAAAATATTTGTACACACATGGGATCAGGTTATTCCTGTTTCCCCCTTAAAAAGTTTGTTTTTCACTTCATATTTTTTTTACATATATTAACCAAATAATCTTTTATACATTGTAGAATTAAGGTATCACCTTTTTTAAGTATATTCCTTTGTTTTTATTTTTTATTTTTTGCCAGCATGCCATAATATTAATGCAATGAAGTTTAATTTTTATATCGTTTATCTTATTTTTTGTTCGCTATAATCCATTCCGTAAGTGTTACAGAGACGCCTCTGTGGATGTTAAGTGTTTAAGTCAGGTATGTGTTGAATGTTGTTCATAGTTTTTGTGTCTGTGTGCTTCCTTATTGCTGTGAGTACATGCGGTTTACTGTATATTCAATTTAGTAACATGTAACTTGTGGAATAAATTGTATTTCTGAGTTTTTTTGCACGTTTTGTGATTTGATTGATTAGCTTTTGCGCTTAGAGAAATCGGGAGACTGAATGTTTTTAACCATGTAGAGTACATGACTCACACAGGGTACATACTGTTAACATCACTACGTGTACAGTGTGATTCCTCATAAATGGGACACTAGCCCATCGCAGGTTGCCCTCCCAGTATTTTTTTTTTTTTTTTTACTGGTACCCATTTATACTGGTGGGTGGACAAAGGCACACTTGTGGGGAAGACCTTACCCAGGGTTCTTAGCTGATGGGGGTTTGAGCCCAGCACCATGGGCCCTGCCCCACCCAGAATATACAAACTCCTCACAGAAGCATCCTTGCCAAGGCCGTGATAGAACCAAGGCAAACGTGTTAACTATGACACCTCCACGCCGTGCCAGCCATTTCAGGGAACTGTCAGAGATATGATCAAGAAACCCTGGCAAGAACCAGTCAAAAAGGAATCAAGTCTTCCTCAAGGTGACAACAAATAGTGTGATTCTAAAAATTTTACATCCCAATAATACATAGGTTTGTTTATGTTCTGAATAAAATTTTGCACGATTGCAATCGGTTTAGTGCATGAGATGAAACTCGGAGGAATCGTGTCGCCAAGTTCATCAAAATCATCAAAGTGATTGTCAGGATCCATCAAGTTACCTCAGGATCATCATGAATCCACCAAGTTCCCTCAGGAACATCATGAACACGAATCCACCCAGTTCCCTCAGGAACATCACGAATCCACCCAGTTCCCTCAGAAACATCACGGATCCACCACGTTCCCTCAGGAACATCACGGATCCACCACGTTCCCTCAGAAACATCACGGATCCACCAAGTTCCCTCAGGGTCATCACGGATCCACCAAGTTCCCTCAGGGTCATCACGGATCCACCAAGTTCCCTCAGGGTCATCACGGATCCACCAAGTTCCCTCAGGATCATCACGGATCCACCAAGTTCCCTCAGGATCATCACGATTCCCCCAGATCGTGGAAATCGCAGACACCGGCAGGTGTCACCAAGCATCTAACAGAACCAGAACTACTTATAGTTCTGGAAGTATCGACTGATTCATTGGTTGTGTAATTTTAATGCATCTGTATCTGTATACAATTTACTGAATTCTTCATTAAACATATCTGTAATATTCATTTGTTTGTGGAAAACATGTTTTCCCCCAGATTTGATAAAATAAGATTCAGAAAATGAGCATCAGAGATGCCAGAACTTTTTTGTACAGCACTATATATAATACTATTTCTATAATGTTCAGCCTACTACAGTTTATTGCAGTATACATGCGCGCGCGTGCTCGCAGATCTTCTCGGTACACGTGGCACACACAGTGGGTCCGCGCGCGACTCAAAAGCGCGAGGGGGCTTCTTTGTCGTGTCGTATTATGTCGTAGCGGCGCGCGCGGGATTGTGGGACGGTGGCGGCCTAGTCTACACAGACAGGCGGGGGGGAAATATAGAACTCTGTTAAAAAGAGGGAGGGCCAAAATAAATTAAGAAATTATATTCTAACGGCGGTGTTAACGGAATTGACAAGCCATGGGGCAGGAGGATATCATGAACACGGCGGAAGATGTCGCGGATCAGGTACTGAATGACAGAAACTAATTGTTTTTGTTGGGATCTTTTCCCCCTTCCAAAAATTACACAAATTAGGGTTGTTTAGCTTAGCATGCTAGGCTACTTACCTCAGAAAGTTGTAGTTGAATTGAATGGGAGGAGGTCGGTGCTATCTTTGCTTAGCTTAGCTTAGTTTAGCATAGCATGAGTACCAAACATACCGACTTGCTAATTTAAAGAAAATCACGTTTGTTTACTCTTTGGACAATCTGGGAAAAGAGGACATACAGATAGAGTTGCATTAGCTAGCCGATAATAACTGGCTAAATTAACTTTTATAAATTTTGCATTTGAATTAGTTTGTTTGCTGCTTGCAGTAATGTTATATTTTTAATGGCAAACAGGCCTTTTTTTATTACCTGATTATAAATCGACAGTTGACGAATAACTTCATGTGTAGGAAAATTATTTAAGTATTTACTTCAAATATCTACAGTGCAAAGTTTCCAGAAAGATTTAATGCTTGTTAGAGGCTGAGGGAACATTTTTCCTCAAATAATTTCTCAGAAAAATGTGAGATTTTGGGCTTTTTTTAAAAATAGAAAATAGATTTAACTGGTCCTTTAAATTAAAATCAGAGCTTCCTGTAGCTGTCCTTTGGTCTTCTGGATGTAATATTTGTATCATTTATCACTTCTTTGGTGACTCATCCTGTACTAGTGCTGTGTTCATCCAATCAAATGTTTACCAGCATGCAGATGGAGAGAGGAGTTAGGACTCTCAGATGAGTGCTCTACCAATTTGGGATTGGTCAGTATTGTAAAGATGCTAGCTCAGATAGAAAGGAAATGGACTTTTGTATGCACCTGAGGCTTTATGCTTATTTTATCATTCATTCATTCATCAATTCATTTTCCAAACTGCTTATTCCTAATTAGGGTCGCGGGGAGGCTGGCGCCCATCTCGGCCAACTTTGGGCGAGGGCAGAGTACTCCCTGGACAGCTCGCCAGGCCATCGCAGGGCAGAAACACGCTGACGGCTATATAGCTACTCTTGACGAACATCAGCAATGGTTGTCTTGCATGCCTTTCACCACAGGCAGTGAGAGACATGGCCTGCATTTGATATCCCAGTTAGCGGCACTGGGGGGGGACAGCAGTGATAACTATTGACAGGGGCTTGAACTCCCAACCCTGGAGTCAGTAATCCAGGACCTTACCACCAGGCCAGCACTGCCTGTGTTTATTTTAAGCAAAAAAAAAAAAAAAAATTGGCTTCTTATGTTTTTAACCCCAGTAGCCATAGTTACCCGATGCTACATTAACAAAAGGTCTGGATTAAGGTTTAATTGTATACTATGAAGCAAAGTGGGGGGGACTCTTCCTTAACCATGTCCAGGCTCTTGTCCCTGTCAGAGTCAACACACACACACACTCACTCACTCACGCCTGGAAATTTGGAACAGCTAATTTAACCCTATTGTTGGACTGTGGGAGGACACTGGAGTACCCAGAGGAGACCCATTCAAGCATGGGGAGAACATGCAAACTCCACACAGAAATGCCCTTGCTGTTCCCGGGACTCGAACCTGGGACCTTCTTGCGCTGTGGTGGATGTCCTAACCATTAGACCACCTTTATTATTATTGTTGTTGTTGTTGTTGTTATTATTTATGACTCTTACTTGGGGAAACATGCACTATTTGGAGGAGGGTCAGACCTGCATGGAAAAATCACAGACATGTCTGTGTCAATTTAGTGAAAATCATTTGATAATTTAGGCCCTAACATTCCCAAAATCAGGATGGGAAACCCACACCCCCACCCCCATAGAATTGAATTCTGTGTGAATTGGGCTTATCTCTTGTACTCAGAGAGGACTGACCTAATTAAAGAGCTGATTAATTGACGTCAAAATGTAAGAGCTGGAAAACACATGTGAAAGAGGAATTTCGTAAGACAACTATCTCCGGTGTTAAATGTCACACACACACATATCTAAATGACAGCATGCTGTTACTGTATTGTGTACTGTGTTGGCTTTATGACCGATACTGTGAGACAAAGTTCACTATTGTATGCTAGCTGTTGCTCAATGATGTGTCAACACATCTCAGCAACAAAGAGCTCGTCATCTTCGTTTATAACAAGTTCTTTCTCGTTCTGACTCTAATTTTGGTGTAATGAGTGGATCGGTGTTAGTCTCATCTTAATGCAGTGAAATGTCTGTATGATGGCAGTGATGGTGTAAAGAAAGTAACTGTTGCATAGCTCAGATGTTACGGAAATAGCCGTCATCCTAGAAATGGGAGCTTGTAAGCTCAGATTTTAAGGTCAGAGCGTGAGGAACTGTACTGTACTGCTTGTCTTATCCAGGAATTTATTTATTTTACCCCCCTTCGCTGTTTGTTTATTTATTTTTTCGGGGGTCATGATAGCAGGAGTTGGTCATTTAATTATTCTCAATAAAATTAAGGTGCCAAGCTTTCTCCTCCCTGCATCGTTTAGTACGTATGGGCTCGTCCATAAGTTTATAAACGGGTACAATATTTTTGGGACATTTTGCATTCAGTTTTGGCTTCAGGATGTGAAAAACAGGCTCAGTTGAGTTCACTGACTCTGACATTTAAGAACATTTTCAGTTCTTTGCGTTAAGAAGCTCTGTCTCTGTGTTTTGGGTTGTAATCCAAAATGTTTGTGGCTTTTGAATGAATCTGAGCAGAAAGTACATCTCTATAAACTCGGGATTCATTTTGCATCTGCAAACAGCAGTGTCCACATCCACCATGTTAGACAATGATTGAAAATGTTTTTTCTAGAGGCATGTGATCATAAATCTCAGGATTGTATAAAGATGATTAAAAAAAACAAAACAAAAGTTAATTTCCTCTGTCAGGGATGTCTCTCTGTTAAGAATGAGGACAGACGTTAAACCTAAACATATTTGGGATCCTTTTTGTTCTTTAGAAATACTCTAAAAAGGTAAGCAGCCCTGTAGTAACTTCTTAGCCCTCAGTCGTCATCTCCTTCGCATGACTTTCATCATGTAGTCTTTAATGAAAGCCCTGCGGTACAAGACCTGAGGTCTTCACTGCATTGTTTTGTTTACACTTAAGTGCTTTTAGAAACCTTGCCACGACACCACTCCTCCCTTAAGCCCAGCTGATTTGCACAAGCACTATTTGGATCTTAGTGCCCCTGACATACACACACACTCCCTCCTGACCTCCCTCCCTTTCAGTGGTCCACATCAGCACTTCCAAGAATGCCTCAGCCAATCAGTGAGGCCAACAGCTGCGTCAGCCCCCATGTCACTGATAGCGTGAGTACTCTTTAGATGAACATGCTGTGCAACAGCTTTTTAACTCGGCAGCTTTAAAGCGCAGCTGGATAATGGGGGGGTAATTTCAGGAGCAATGTGAGAGTTTGGATGAAATAAGAGCCAAAACTGCAGCGCTTGGTGTAGGTGTCGTAGGCTGAAGAGATGATGAAAGATTTTTTAATGTCATGGCTTTGTTTTTTCTGGGCTAATGCAGCCTGAAGGGGTCACAAACCAGTGTCTTCCTTTCGCCAGTCCCAAACACGGATAAATGCAGAGGATTGCGTCAGGAAGGGTATTTGGCGTTAAAAACTGTGTCAAAATAAATATGCGAATAGATTCTATGACCTCCATATTGGATCAGTTCGAGGCCTGGGTTAACAACGACCGCCATTAGTGCCGATAATCTACAGCAAGGCTAGAAGTCTAGGAGCAGGGTTCAAGCTGTTTTATCATGGTGTAGATGGGAAGAGAAATGGAGTAGGAGT
>JAQNCB010000005.1:15101593-15112138 GCA_030068295.1 Euristhmus nudiceps | reverse complement strand
AAGATGTGATGGACAGTTTTTGCATGATTTGAATGAGGCAAAATAACATGCTTTTTCTCTCGAATATATTGTTATAACCATTTGTTTCAGATGTACTGTAATTATTTTCTGTATAAAAATTAAATTTGGTGTTCAAAAATTATTTTTTCAAACTTGAGTCTTGAAAAAGAGGGCGTCGTCTTATAATCAGGGTCGTCTTGTATTCGGGCCAATACGGTAGTTATAAAAAAGATAAATTTTCCACATTGGAAGTAAGTATCGGAGTAAAGTATGAAAAGTAAAAGCATCTTTAGAAAATATGAACAGGGTTCAAATGTACGCGCTGGTCATGGTCACGATGGATCGAGGGTCTTTAAAAGGTGTCCGCCCCTTTTCGGAACGCATCGTAACGCTCCATCACCGTTCTCTTCTTTCAGATCCTACAGAACATGGTGGGCACGGCCCTCATCATTCTGGTAGCCATCGGCTTCAAGACCAAGCTGGCTGCCCTCACCTTGGTGGTGTGGCTCATGGCCATCAACGTCTACTTCAACGCCTTCTGGACGGTGCCCGCCTACAAGCCCATGCACGACTTCCTCAAGTACGATTTCTTCCAGACCACGTCGGTTGTCGGCGGTCTGCTGCTAGTGGTGGCTCTCGGTCCAGGGGGCGTGTCTATGGACGAGAAGAAAAAGGAATGGTAAGGAGATGACATCTCCTCACACAGGAAAAAAAAAAAACAACAACAACAAATAATAATCCACTGCCCAGGACACAATGACTCGGAAATCTTCTCGGAGACGTCCCCAAGCCACCTCGGTTCTCATCTGTTCGTTTTCGTTTTCGTTTCTCATTTCTCTTGCTTTTCATGTTTTACAAGTTCACAAAAATAAAACCATGAGGTTTTTTTAAGATGCCTGATTACAGTGAAGAAAACAGCCTGAATGACAGGAGCTGTCTGAGATCATGGTTTTGTCTTTTCTTCTCCCTTTCCCTGTTTGTCACCGTTGACCAGGATGCTACATTATAAATGTTCCTCTGTCGGGATTCTTCACTTCTCATGTGCATTATCTTTATGGCTGTTGTTTTTAAAAAAAAAAAAAAAAAAAAAACACTTGAGAAATAGCTGTGAATGTGTCTGCGTATAGGCTCTGTGAAATGACAGTAATTTAGTACTTTAACTCAAAGATGATGTAGTATTATTATTATTATTATTATTATTATTATTATTATTATTATTATTATTTTGTTTTTTCCCCCCAAATATGAGCTAATAATAATAATAATAATAATAATAATAATAATAATAATAATAATAATAACAATAAGGAAGGGGTTAATGGTTCCTGGTGCACCTCTTCTGATTGTTCTTTTACCCTCGGCTCAATCCATGTCTCGATTTAAAAGGGCCTTGCATTTCGGGTGCGCGGAGTCTCCTGTAACACTGGTCGTGGTTTAGATAGATGGAGGGATTTGTTATATTCTATATAAACTGCTCTACTGAATAGGGAAGAAACAAACAGTACCTTTTTTTTGTTTTTGTATTATGTACTGTCTGAACCTTCCCTTGAATCCAGACAGCGGACAGCCTGGTCGTTTGTACGAACAAACAAAAACACTATTTTACACACATGCACAGGTGAAATAGGTCCAGAGAAGGTCTGTACGGTCACCCGAGCTTCATCTTTAACTGTGCTTTTGCTGTCATTAAATTAACATGTTAATTTTCAAGGGTTTATAACGTATTTTTTGATTTGTTTTTGTTTTCAGGCGGAGAAAAAAATAAATAAAAGCAAAAAAAATGAGATCTGTGTCTTTTGTTCATGAGGCGTTTCCAGAACTTCCGCATTTTCCTCTTTTACTGTTGGTGAAATCTTAAAATTTGTCATTCTGTGTACACAGGTTAATACAGCTGTAGTGGAGTGTAATAATGAAGTGTGTTTGCTGCATCGACTTTGCACTCCGAGGCTTGTAGCACCTTTTGTTCTACAGCTGCTATTTTCCAGCAACATGTGTAACATTTTTTTGAAAGAGACTTCCTTGCATAAATCTGATATACCAAGTAATAACGGACAGGAACAAGAGCACTCAAAGAGGTCTGGATGTCTGTTCTGCCTTTTGAGCGCAAATCGACCTCTGCAACTGATCCGGAACGCAGTGGTACGGCTTGTTTTTAACCTACACCGCTCCACTGCTAATCTCTCTTCATTGGCTTCCTGTAGCTGTTCACATTATTATTTTTTTTAAAACACTAACACTCGTCTACAACAAGACGATGAGGCGGACAGGGATGGATGGAAACATGATTCGCTGTGGCGACCCATGAGGGGAGAAGCCGAAAGAATAGTAGTAGACTCTTCTGCCTCAAAGTGCACTCGCAATGCTAGACTTGTCCTTCCTTCTATCAAGGGACGCGGAAAATATGTATTGGAACTCTGCCCTGTTCTGACACCAAGGTATTGGAATGAACTTCCTCTAGATGGCCCGATAACTGAGTCACTGGGTGTCATCTTCAGATGGCTGAAGTCATGTTTTTCGGAAGGACTTAGATTTTATTCACTGGTAGTGACTTTTTAAAGCACTTCTGTAAGTCGTTCTTTTATAAGGGCGGCTGAAGAACGCCATAAAATGGAAAAGTAATCCACAAGCAAATAGGTAGGGCTTACATATCTACAATTTTACCAATATGTATACAGTCAGAGAGCATGTTTGTGTAAATTGTACTAATCTACAAAAAGAATAGGGTTTGTGATTACAGACTGACACCGGCTACCCTAGAGATGATATCTCACTGTTAAACAAATCTCAGACTCTAGAACTCGGTTAACATGGAATGCCATGTGAAGGGATTTTATGGAACATTGAGCCTCTTCCATTGATTTGCATCTTTGTTCATTTCCAGTCACATGTATGTCCTCTTTCACAAACATCCTAATAGTATTAGACACAACGGCTGGTCCATCGAGCCGGATTCTTCGGGCTGGTGAAAGAAGACAAAGGCTACTGGGATGAGGTCACATATGAACTACCAGATGATATCCTTTTGCTATTTTAACCTGATAAACAAAATGCCCATTTGCTGTGTTGCCTCAGGGTGAGCAAAGCATTTTGTTAAAAAAATTCAGGTATTTATTTCTAATGATTCCTCGAAGGTAACAATAGAAAATTAAATGGCGAAGGGCTCTCAACCGGACAGCCTTTTGCGGTCCTTAAAGGTTGTGGGAACCTTCCAAGCGCAATCAACTTGGCGGCGAACTTTTCTTGACAGACGCATCCTCAATCTATCAATCGATATTGCCATAGTCCAGTGCGGACCGTTGGCGTCTTCCGATGCCTAGCCTTTTGGCAGTGGGCGACTGTAGGCTGATACCTTGAGGGGCGCCACTCCGCATCAAGTGGTTTCTTTTCAGAGTGCCTTCTCAGCCTTTGCATGCACCAGAGGCATAACCTACAAGGCAGCAGGTGAATTTGGACACTTGTGGTTCAGACCTTGCCCAGGGATCTTAGCACGGTGAGGGTCTCACCGAGATTCGAAACCACGACCTCCTGATCATGAGCCCAGCACTCTAACCGCTACACCACCGGCCCCGTATCTATAACGTTTTAATTGACCATCAATTTGTCAAAGTTCGCTTATTTGTTTGTTTATTTAGTCTTGACAAGTACTAGCCGACTAATATTGCAGCCAGTGATTCTGAGCCAAAAGGATTTCAAACCAATCTTTCTCTTCCCACAAAGTTTAAAAATATCAATTCGCTATATACAAGGCGACTTTGATTGGATGTGATTCTGCCCGGGTTCATGACCTCAACCCAATATTCATTCATTCATTTTCTGAACTGCTTATTCCTAATTAGGGTTGCAGGGAGGCTGGCACCCATCTCAGCCGACTCTGGGCGAGGGCGGGGTTCACCCTGGACAGCTAGCCAGGCCATCGCAGGGCAGAAACATGCTGACGGCTATGCAGCTCCTTTTTTTTTTTTACAAAAGTCAGCGACGGTTCTTTTACATCCCTTTCACCACAGACAATGAGACATGACCGGCCTTTAATAACCCAATTAGCTGCACTGGGGGGGGCAGCAGGGACAACCCGCTCTTGGGATTGGTAATCCAACACCTTGCCACCAGGCCACCACTGCCGCTCAACCCATTAATTGTTAAAATAGTATTAAATATCCTTGAACGTCCAGTTCTCGAGCCCTGTGAGCTTTTTCATGATTTTTCGAGACTTCACTTCAAATCTAAACTCCTTCACGTGCTTGCTGAAGTGCTTAGCCCTTATCAGGAGCGTGGGGAGCTTACAGGATCATTCAATTGGCCTAGTGTAGTCTGCCATGTTCACGGTGAGCGCTGATTATGCTCCTGCTCTTTGTCCAAGCGCACTCGCTGGCTCGTGAGGTTTATCTCCGCTACACTGGGATGGTGTAACTTTTCGCTTTCTTCAAACAAGGCGATGATTCTTGTGATTATAAAACCTCCCGAACGCCGTCAAAATTATAATCATTATATCTGTACAAAGTATTGAAGGCTTTTGACGTTTTTGTGTGAGTAATGTCCAGCGTGGTTTATCAGATGGTTGTAAATATCCATAAATTTCACAATGGGTTATTTGCTAACGATGTGATAACTTTTTTTTTTTTAAATCCACACAGCTTTATGGATCAGGAACTTTCTCTCCATACATTCATTTTCTGAACCGCTTACTCAGAATTAAGGTCTTGGGGAGGCTGGCGCCCAACTCAACCGACTAGGTAAGGGCAGAGTACACCGCTCGTTACATACACAGAGTGGACAGTTCACCAGGACATCGCAGGACAAAAACACGCTGACGGCTATGCAGCTCCTCTTTACAAAAGTCAGCGATGGTTCCTTTACATCCCTCTCACCACAGACAGTGAGAGACACGGCCAGCCTTCGGTAACCCAATTAGCTGCACTGGGGGGACAGCAATGACAACCTGGTGATAGTGGGGCTTGAACCCCCAACCTTGGGATCAGTAATCCAGCACCCTACCACCGTGCCACCACCACCGAAATGATTCTCACCTTTCTTGCATCCATTCTTATTATCCATCCATTAATTTGCTGAACAGCTTACTCCTAACTAAGAGCATGAAGCTTATATCAGCCCACTCTGGGGCAAGTCCAGGTAGACCCTGAACAGCTCGCAGGGCCAACACGCACAACCATTTACACTCACATCTAATGACAATTTGGAAGTTTGGAACAGTTATACTAATGTCCCGCAGTCTTTGGACTCTGGGATGAAACCAGAGTACCAGGAGGAAACCTTCACAAGCACAGTGAGCGCATGTAAACTCCACACATGAAGCTTGATGAAATTGAACTCTTTACGAAAGTCAGTGATGGTTCGATAACCCAGTTAGCTGCACTGGGGGGGCAGCAGGGACAACAAACACACCGCCATACAGCTCTCACTAGACAAGAGTTCATGTGGTTCCCTTTAACCAGTGGCGCAGAGGTTAGTTAGCCTCTCAGCAAGTAAGTTCTGGGGTCAGCTCCCAAGCTCGGGCGTTTCTGTGTGGAGTTTGTATGTTCTCCCTGTGCCCGTGTCGGTTTCCTTTGGGTACTCTGGTTTCCTCCGACAGTCCAAAGACATGCACAGTAGGCTAACCTGCCAAATTGTGATGAGGTGTGAGTGTGAGTCAAATGTTTGTTTTTTTTTGTATGTGTGTGTGTGTGTTGGCCCTTTGATGGTCTGCCGAGCTGTTCAAGGTGTACTATATCTTCGCAAAATGTCAGCCGAGAAAGACACTAGCCTCCTCGCGGCCTTAGTTAAGTGGTTCAACACATGCGTGAGTGATTACATTACTTGCAAAACATTATAAAACGTATATACAGTGATCCCTCGCTATATCACGCTTCAGGTTCTGCAGTTTCAGTGCATCATGGATTTTTTTAAATATTCATCGAAAAATAAAAATAAAAAAGTTCAGGAAATTGCCGCGAAGGGTCGCTACTGACTCGGATTCGGATCTCGGCTTGACTCTTGACTCCAACTTTGAGTGCTGATTCTCATCCCATCTTCTAATGGGATTCTAATCCATTTCATCTTCTAATGCTGCGGAAATTTGTCTCGACCAATCAGCTTGTGAGATTTCAGAGGCCGCATCCCAAGCCGGAGTCGGTAGTGACCTTGCAGCCTTTCCCTGAACTCTTTCACTATTAAATAGGGGAAAACTTAAGGGAAAGGCGGCAAGTTCAGTACCGACTCCAGTTTGGGATTCGGTTTGGGACTCGGCTCTAAAATAACAGCATTCGTGTGACAGAAAACCCTGAAGTCAAGGCATCTCTTACACTTTATTTACATCTATGTACAATTACATGTATGTTATTATATGCATTTATAGCGTTGAATATGTATTTATTGATATTATATACACATGCATGTACCGGTACGTATACATCAGTCAGGGGGGTCGAATCGACTTCGCCGCAATTCGGTCATCACGGGGGTCTCAACCCCCCCATTAACCACAAAAAGTGAGGGATCCCTGTATTGTATACTCGTTCTATATCAACAATAAATGAGAGAGGATTTTGAACTGATTCGTTTTGGACACACAGATAAACCCTTTTTTGGTCTAAATGACCGATATGTGTGAACGTGTTTGTGCTCCTTTTAATCCCGTAACTCCTGTAGGACTGGCGACCTGTTCAGGTCTCTTACCCAACGTTAACTGTGATTGGCTCCAGCTTCCCCGTGACCCTGATGGATAAGTGGTGTACAGTAGATCATGGATGAAAGGATGGATGGACTTCACACCAGATTGCCACGTCTGCTGTTGAAATGATTTTTCTTGTTTGTGATCAAGTAAAGAGAGATTATATGGATCAGATCAATGAAAAAACTATTTAAACCCGAGATGGCCGCCAGCCTCCCCGCGACCCTAATCAGGATTAAAAAGATCAGAAAATGAATGAATAAAATTGCAACCAAACTTAATTACGATTAATGAACTTCAGAGTTCTTCCTCTTTCAGGAAATAGAACTTTCTGGAATTTCCAGCTGATATTTCCTGAAAGGAACACCTGACAAATCTCAGTGTTATTTGTTCTTTGCATGTCTTTGTCTAACAGGAAGAATTTTTCAAATGAAAGGTTTTTTAAAATAAGGGTGTGCCACATCATGGAAAAAAACCTTCCTGACAAGAAATGAAACAAATACAAAGAGTTCCTTTTAAAGAACAAACAAGCAAACAAACAGAAGATAGAATGAGGGCTTTCCTGGTGGCGCACTGGGGAGCCTTGTCCATTTCATTGATGCAGCGTTTATAGATAAATCCTAAACTCAGGCTACAGTCATTACTGAATCTCACCCAAAAATTTGACTGGTGTGAACAAATTATTGTTTTTAACTTGGTTTACTATTTCAGGACTTTCTGTTACTTCCTCACATTTTAAAATGCATCCAATAATAATAATAGTAACAACAACAACAACAACAACAACAATAATAATAATAATAATAATAATAATAATAATAATAATAATAATAGGCTGCATAGCCATCAGCATGTTCCTGTCCTGCATTGGCCTGGTGAGCTGTCCAGGGTGTATATTTCCCTCGCTCACAGACGGCTGAGATGGGCCCAAACCTTCTCACAACCCTAATTAGGATTTATGGGTTCAGAAAATGAATGATTAATGAATGAGTTCTATTGATGGTGAGATGATGCAACTTCCTGTGAACAGTATTCACCAAAGAGTGTTTCCTGTGCATAAAATCATGCGATAATTATATTTATCAACTAAAATAAAGCAGAACACCTCAATATGTTTTAAAGAAAATATCTCTATTTACAGTTTATAAAATTCTGTAGAGTTTCATGTTTAGAACTCCTTTTTTTTCAAGGAGGGGAGAAAATAATAAGCAACCTTGATATAGAGTTTATAAAAAAAGAAATATAAAAAAAATATTAGTAGTAGTAGTTGTAGTAGTAGTTGTTACTACTGATGTTATTGTTGTTGTTGTTGATGATGCTGTTATTATTATTATTATTTATTAGTATTATTACTATTGTTATTATTGTTATTATTATTATTATTATTATTATTATTATTATTATTATTATTATTTGCGCTCTCTTCAGTATTACATCAGATGCCGTCCTGACGCATGGAAATTGTTTACCACGCCCCCAGACACTCTTCAGTCATCTGATTGGCTCGACCCGTGGGGGCGTGCGAATGAAACACTGACAACTGAAATTGTATATATATATATATATGCGTGTACTGTATACACATGCACACCGTGCACGCGCTCGAGCTTCTCTGGGAAGGAAGAATCTTTGGTTGATTAATTTTCTGGACTGATTTGCTTCCTCTGTTCGGGTGAGTGTATCAACAGAATTGTGTAGCATTGTTGTGCAGGATGTGGTTTCATGGCTGAAAGTGCACGGAAATGAAGTGAGATCCAAAAAAAAAAAAAAAAAAAAAAAAAAATCCATAAACGGTCGAAATATATAGATGTTTTTAAGTAGACGGGAACGAGGCACAGTTTAATCAAAAGCGGGTGTGTTTTCCCCCCATTATTTATATTATTCTAGTAGTTTGACCCATCTGTGACGTCATGATATCACTTCTTGAATGAATTAATTAATTAATTAATTAATGAAAAATATAAATAATGGGGTAAAACACACCTGTTTAAGTAGAAACATAGTTTAATCATGAAAAAAAACAGTGATTAAAACTGATATATCATTAATCATTGGTGGGTAATAATAATAATAATAATAATAATAATAATAATAATAATAATATATCATGACATCACTCTGCTTCAAGGTGCTCATGATTTATTTTATTACATCCTGGATTTGGGAAAATTATCAAAAGGCACTACTCTTGTTTCTCTACAGTACACTAAATAATCACGTTGAGTACCAAATATGTGTTTATTATCATTACTTCTACTACTAATCCTAATAATAATAATAATAATAATAATAATAATAATGATGATGATGATGATGATGATGATGATGATTATGATGATAATAGTCACTCATAGGGAGGAACGGTGGTGTAGTGGTTTGCACGTCCACCTCACAGCAAAAAGCCCTGGGTTCGATTTCCAGCCTGGGCGTTTCTGTGTGGCGTTTGTATTATCTCCCCGTGCTTGCGTGGGTTTCCTCCGGGTATTCCGGTTTCCTCCCGCAATCCAAAAACATGTACAGTAGACTAATTATCTGTTCCAAATCTCCCGTAGGTGTGAATGTGAATGCTTGTGTGAGTGTTGGCCCTGCGATGGCCTGGCGAGCTGTCCAGGCTGTACCCCGCCCTCGCCCAGAGTCGGCTGAGATGGGCGCCAGCCTCCCCGCGACTCTAATTAGGATTAAGCGGTTCAGAAAATAAATGAATGAGGATTGTCATTCATTTGCCGAACTGCCTTCACAAGTGGGCTTGAGCCTGTCTCACCCAACACCAAGCAAAGGTGGGGTACACCCTGGACAGCTCGTCAGACCATTGCAGGACAACACATACAACCCACACTTGGACCTACTGGCAATTTAGAACTGCCAATAAGCCTAATGTGCATGTCTTTGGTCTGTGAAAGGAAACTGGGATACCCAAAGGAAACCCATGCAAGCACAAGGACAGCATGCAAACTACACACAGAATCACCCTCGGCGAGCGTGGGACACAAAACTTATCTGTTATCAGTGGCTTCGGATGTCTATTATAGTGTGATATCAGATTATTTGAAATGCCCTGAAAAAGCTGCAGATTTGTTTCGTCTTCATATATTAACTACATCTCTGTGAATGTTTAAACATGGAATCTCGCTGGTAGTGTAGAATGTAGAGTTGTTAATGTTAATATGTAATAAATGTACTCCTCAGGCTTCTGAAAGATCTAGAAGTTGGAGGAAATGTCGAAAGGTACGGTGGTCCTTGCATACAGTGGCGGTCTCGACACGTCCTGCATCCTGGTGTGGCTCAAGGAACAAGGTTATGATGTCATCGCCTATCTGGTAACCTCTCACCTTGGAAATTTCACCTCAGTCATGCTAATAAAGCTGTTTACGGATTCTCCGATATGTAGTCTACATTATCCACCAGCACTGATTAAAATCCAGATGCTTACAGATGAGACCTTTCAACTTTTTTGTGTCATCGCAAAAAAAAAAAAATACATAAATTGTCACATCTATTAAAAAATATCCAGAGTTAATAGGTACACTGAACTCCAGAGATTCCTTAACTCTTCGGGATAAAATTGCATCATTTGTTTCATCGAAGCCCGAACAGTTCACTGCAGTGCATGGAGTCTGTGGTCCACACGCAGAGTTATAAGGTTCATTCATCCATCCATCCATTTTTATTTTTTTATTTATTTATTTATTTATTTATTTTAAGCATCTTAACCCTAATTAGGTGTGTCGGGAAGCTGGCGTCCGTCTCAGCTGTCTCTGGGCGAGGGCAGAGGTTGTACGCAAGTTTCATGAGTTATTATAACTATAAGTTCCAATGAAGGAATAATGCTTCTTTTTTTTTTTTTTTTTTTTGGGGGCTGGGGTGGGGGGGCATCTATACCA
>JAQNCB010000005.1:15079856-15089866 GCA_030068295.1 Euristhmus nudiceps | reverse complement strand
TGGGTTTTGAGTCTGGAATATATATATATATATATAGATATAAATAAATAAATTTCCCCCACCATTTATTCGTATCCAATTCCTACCCATCGGTTTTGCCTTCCTTATCACACGACCACCACCGACCAGGGAGGGGTGAAAGCATGCACACGCCCCCCTCCATGACATGTGATGCGAGCGACCTGCCTCTTTTTGAACATGCACATTTGGGGGGTGATTAAACACACACGGTGGGAAAGCGATATCCGCCCCCTCATACGACTGAACTCGCAGAAGCCTATGATTGGCTGACGATCACTGTGAGTGACAGGGAAGTGTACGTATGACGTCCCTCCCTCCTGTGAGAGCTCGGCCAACTCCCGGCTACGAACAGCTGTGTGCATTCAACCGGATTCGAACTTGCAATCTAGCAACATTCATTCTATTTGAGTTGACGTAGGCTGGAGCTTATCTCAGCCGATACTGTGTGAGGGCAGGGTACACCCTGAACCACTTGCCAGTCTATTGCAGGATCAACACTTATACAGGTGTTCATACTCGCACTCACACCTGGAGGCGATTTAGAACAGCGAATTAGCCTAATGTGCATGTCTTTGGACTGCTGGAGGAAACTGGAGTACCCGGAGGAAACCCCACGCAGACAACATGTAAGAAGAACATGCAACCTCCATCAAGAAACCCTCTATTCAGGCCCTGGACCTTCTTGCTGTGAGGCGGACGTGCTAACCAGTATGCCACCGTACCACTATTAGCATACACAGTTCATATTAATATGCACATATTAATAAGTTATCACTGCCACAGTAAATGTGTTATATATTCGTATACTGCAGACACAGGTGTACTTACCGGAAATGGTCGAAAACAGTAATCTTGCCATTTTAACTACCGTACATCACCTACCAAACGTACACGGAAATGGCGGAATCTGATTGGTCTTCTTTTTGGGGATTAAAAAAAAAAAAAAAAAAAAAACATTATCGCGAGTGGATAACAGAGGCACCGACTTCATTGTCACGTAGCAACGTGGAGTAGTACTTAGCACAGCAAGAAGATCTTGAGTTCAATTCACTGGATGTTTATGTGAAGTTTGCATGTTCTCCCCGTGTGTGTGTGTGTGTGTGTGTGTGTGTGTGTGTGTGGGTTTCCTCCAGGTATACCGGTTTCCTCCTACAGTCCAAAGACATGCACATTATGCTAACTGGCTACTCTAAACTGCTCATAGGTGTGGGTGTGATGTGTGAACGGTTGGGTGTGTGTTGCCCTGCGATGCTCAGGGTGTACCTCGCCTTCGCCCAGATTCGGCTTTGATAGGCAGCAGCCTCCTGGTGACCCCAGTTGAAGTAAGCAGTTTTGGCAAATCAGTGAGGGTATGTCCAAAATCAAAATACGGCGTTCCCTAAAGCTTGAGAAGAAAGTGAACCCAGAGACCTACTTTTTTTTTTTTTTTTTTTTTTTTTTTTTTTTTCCCTTCTCAGAGCTTACAGCCCGAGTTTGCAGTAAACTGATTGGAGCAGACAGTGATGTCATTGTGTTGTTTAAGCGAGTCTATGATCCTTTTCTGATCAGTATTCATAGATTTTAGTCACCTCTATTTAATGTCCACGAGAAAAGCTGGTTTACTGACAACACAAAAGATCCACCTCCGCCCTGGTCCTGTAAAAAAAAAAAGTTATTATTCTTTTTTTTCTTTTCTTTTCTTCTGTGGTACTTTCTCAGCGCTTGCTTTCACATCGATTTAAAAGAATTTTTAAATACTAAACCTTTTCCCTCTTGTCATTTTTTACAAGCCCGGCTCCTCCCTTGTGCTTTTCCATGTCTTGCACTCACTCTAGGGGTAAAAAAAAAAAAAAAAAAAAAAGACAGAGAATGACAGAGATAAGGCCCAAGGAAGGGGAAAAGAGAGGAAAAATGTAAAGCTTTAATTTTTCCTACAACTGTGTCTGCTACGTCTTTGTACTATTCGGAGGAGAGGCCGAGGCAGAGAAAAGGACCCGCGCCTTGATCGACACCAGGGAGGGGGGGCATCCGAGAGACTCGCACTTTCTCGCTGTGGTTTAATTTATTTGAACTTTTAATCTAATTATTAACTATTTGCAGTTATCCCTGGTATTGTTCAGCAGGCGAGGCCTGCTCTTTCTGGGCGCCCTTGCACCCTTTGGGGTGCTCCGAGGATATGGGAATGGGGTGTCTGACAAAGGAACATGTCTGAAAATATTTTGTCAAGTCCCTTTTTTACGTGTCATTCTAACAGGGCTTTTACACCCACGGCCCAGAAAGGGCGACCCGAACCGCTCCATTCGGACGTGATTGGCAACTGCAAGCATGCTAAATGCTAATGAGGCTCCCAGATGCATAGAAAAGGGGGAGTAGGCGGATAAGGATAGAAAAAGATCAGCTTTTTTTTTTTTTTTTTTTTACTTCTCCTCCCTCTTCAAAAGAGTCCTCGAGCCTTCTCTTGTCTTTCTTACAGCCGCACTAGATCTCCACCCTAAGCTGGGTCTATTGCATCGTTTCCACCTTTGGCCTCCGAGTTGCTCATTTCATGCTATGAATAAGTAGCCTATTGACAGTGATTTATTTATGGGGCTCCAAAGGATGTGGGGTGAAAGGAGCGAGAGCTAGACCGGGCATGGTGGCTCTTAGATAGTGTTATTCTGAGCCAGTGTTTAAGTCGGTCCCAACTCTTTTTTTTTTTTTTTTTTTTTTTTTTTTTTTTTTTTTTTAGCATGGATGTCTTTTAATGTTGAGGCACAGAACGCGTTCGACCTCATTCCTCATGCGAAAGTGCAATTACTAAGCAAAACAAGTCCTCATACAAAAGTTTACTCAGATTAACAATGGAAATATAAACTCTCGAGTTTACTCTACGGAAAGTATTAAAATTCAGCGGTATCCCCGATTTTAGTTTAGGCCCAAATCCAAAGAGGATCATGCGACAGTAATCACTGAGAGCCCCGCGCACTTGGGCGAACACATGATGACCACACTACGGCCAGATAATTTTGATGAACATATCAGGGGAGCGTTGTTAAAATGGGAAAAATTTAAAGTTATTAGTATGCCTTAACTCGGGGGTGCTCAATCCTGCTTCTGGAGAGCTACCTTCCTGAATATGTTCGCTCCAACCCTAATCATGCCCACCTGACCATCCAGTCATCTAATCAAGGCTTCAGCAAGGCCAACACACTCGCATACAACCATCCACATTCACACCTGGGGGCAATGTGAAGCCGCCAATTAGCCTAATGTGCATGTCTTTGGACTGTAAGAGGAAACAGGAGTATCCTGGAGGAAACCCATGTTAGCACAGAGAGAACATGCAAACTCCACACAGAAAGCTCCAGGCCCTGAACTCGAACCTTCTCAATCTTGCATGCTATGAGGCAGACGTGCTAATCCCTACGCCACCGTTCCACCCATGTTCTTATGCGCACATGATCACACGTGCTCCATATCCGATGCGTTCTTACTAGGTTCTTGCCGCAACCAATCAGAATACACCACACGCTTACCATGTATCACTGCGTCCATCCAGTCCTTATGTATACCACCCTACACCACGTTGACATTCAACAAGTCCGCTTCATGTTTATAGCATACCAGTGAAGGTCCTACTATGTGCGTAACACGTCCAAAGTTCACCAAGTTCTTACTGCGTCCGCCCAGTGTTTTTTTTTTTTTTTTTGAGGCCGTCAGGGGAACGTAGCAGAATGTGATGGGGTCTTCGTGTTTGGCTTGTGACGGTCAGCCAGCTGGGTCTCTACTGCACCTTTCCCTAACCACTCCATAAGGATACATTGCTTTAGTCCAGTGTTTGCACCAATATCTGTCTCGACCAGTGGATGAACTCACCCTTCCCAAAATCCTCTGCTGGCGATGGCGAAAAACAATTGCCAACATTTTGCCGACATCTGAAGCAAATAGTTCTTAAATTGTAACGCGAACCTGGAGATATTTTTTCTCAAAGTATTTTTTTTTTTTCGTCCAGTTCATTACATTTTGGGGCCGAACGCGACCTTGGCGCGCTTGTAGGCAGCTACCAAGCGAAGATAAAATCAAAGGGATTATTTCCAGTGAATTTGTGTATAATTTTTCAGCGCTTGTAGCAGTGATGGCTCAGTCGGTACCACTCTGGATTACCGATCCAAAGACCAGGGGTTCAAGCCTCAGTCCCACCAAGGTGCCACTTTCGGGCCCTTGAGCAAGGGCCTTAACCCTTAGTTGCTCAGTTGTATAAAAAAATTATAGCCATTAATAACAATAAACATTTGTGGAAAGTTACGAATATGAAACCTGTAGCAAAGTCTAACTAGCAGTAGCTTATTCCAAATCTGAAAAATATTAACTAGCATAATGAGTTAGCCTACTGAATGCTAATCGCTAGCCTTTACAATACAGCCTCTCATGACAACCCCAGAATGTGCATTATGATGTGAATTGAGGCTCATTCTCACTGCTGAAGCTTAGATCTGAAGCCTGTTACTACCGTTCTCTCTCTCTCTCTCTCTCTCTCTCTCTCTCTCTCTCCCTAAAGAGGACATGGAGACACAATAGCTGGAGTGTGTAATTAAATTACTGAAGGCTCTGCTCACAATTTCACAGCTTAAAGAGTAGTAAAGCTTTTGAATTTATAAGTGCTTTTCTTCAGCGCTGCTATTCACCTCTTCCCACCACTCCTCCCAAATCACTCCGTCCCTCCTCCGCGTCTCTTCGGCTCCGTATTCAGTTTATGTGTTTTTTCATCCCAGGCCAAATTGGCGAGTCTCGTTCATTTAGAGAGAGAGAGAGTGAGAAAGCGCATACTGTGTACTAGACTAACTTGTCCAGACACTCTTACCGGTTGGCTCGTTAGATAATTTGCTTTTGGTGTTGTTGGTGGCGTTTAAATTATGAAAATAAATACATTTGCATCACAGATGCTTTAAAATATCAATCATCAGCCCCAAAGATCTCTTTTTATTGGCTGTAATGTTAGCAAGACACTGATGTTCTGAAGTTACTATAAAGATAGTACGGTTGGCATTATTACCTTCGCCCAAAATGGAGTCATTCATTCATTTTCTGAACCATTTAATCCTAATTAGGGTCATGGGGAGTCTGGCGGCCGTCTCAGCCAACCCCGGGCGAGGTACACCTTGGACAGCTCGCCAAGCCATCGCAGTGCCAACACTCACACAAGCATTCACTCTTACACTCACATGTATAGGAGATCTAGAACAGCCAATTAGCCTACTGTGCATGTTTTTGGAGTTTGGGAGGAAACCAGAGTACCCCGAGGAAGCCCACACAAGCACAGGGAGAACATGCAGACTCCACACAGAAACGCCTAGGCTGGGAATCGAACCCAGGCCTTCTTGCTATGAGGCAGACGTGCTAACTGGAACTATATATTTTTTTTTTTGCTAATTTGTTCACATCCACATATTCTAAATAATTTCATGAGACGAGCACGTAGATAATTTGAACCAGCACCCATACGGGGTCTATTTGCTATATTCATCTATGCAGTATGGTGGAGGTACCTTACACGCTATGAATACCCGTCTAGTTTATTTATTTATACTTTTACATTTATTGAATTACTTAGAGGTGAAAAATTTAAGTTGTATAAACCATGAAAGGCGTCTTTTAAATGTCTTTGTTGCCAAGCAAATGTGGATGGTTTTATGGTGGTGTAGTAGTGGGTACCACGTCCTGGTTTCGAGTCCTGGATTCAGGTCAGGCATTTCTGTGTGAAGTTTTTTCTTCCTGTGCTTGCACAGGTTTCCTCTGGGTGCTCTGGTTTCCTCCAACAGCCCAAAGACGTGCACATTAGGCTAAGTGGCTGCTCCAAATCGCCCCTAGGTGTGGATGTGAATGGTTATATAGTGGTAGCTCGAGATACGAAATTAATCTGTTCCGGAGTGGCTTTCGTATCATGATTTTTTTTTTTTTCGTATAATGAATCACGGTTTACATGTAAATCGCCTAATTCGTTCCAAGCTCTACAAAAACACCACATTAAATTTTATAATAAGGGTAAAACCAGAATGAAATAAGAGCCAAATACATTTGAATCATTCAATGTACCGAACCTAACCGTTGCTACCTGTAAATGAAGTAGATAATAGAAAATAATGCAAAAAATAATAATAGGAAAACCTTACCATTCGAGTGAGGTGATGTCTGAAAGCGAAAGTGGCAAGAAGGAGGGCAAAGAAAATAATAAAAACGGCAGAAAATAAATGGCAGGAAACATTAAACTTATTTAGACTTATTCTTCTTCTTTTCCTTTTTTTGGTGGTTGACAAACCGACTTAAGGTGTATTACCGCCACCACCTGGACTGGAGAGATAGAGCAGGATCTGAATATGAGAGCAGGATCATGGTACTAAGCATGATGAGGAAATTGTGTTCAGTTTCTTTCGTATGCTGAATAATTTTTCGTAAAATGAAGTGAAAAAACATTTGCATGTCATTTCGTAAAATAAATTTTTTGTGTACTGAAGCTTTCGTATCTCGAGGTTCCACTGTATGTGTTGGTAATGCGATGGTCTGGCGAACTCTTCAGGGCCCTTGCCCAGTGTCGGCTGAGATAGGCTCACGACCATAGCAGAAGTAAGCTGTTCATAAATGAGTGAGTCAGGGAGTTGATGATTTTGCTGCATAATTTATATATAAAATGCTGCCTCTTAAATGGGACAAATGTGTGTGACAGGTGTACCGGTTAAGGTGAGCCACCAGAAAGAAGGAACTTCCAAAGACGTGCCACTGGACATTTTCAACTACGTTAATGAAATAGGGTACGTTAACGGCGCAACATGTTGCCATATCTTCAATCATGGTATGTCTTATACAGTATATCTTATCCATGTCTCTGTTTCATACTTATGTGCGTTTCATATTTATTCTCAGAGCAAAGCATGGAGTCGGCCGAATCGACATCGTGGAAAACCGATTTATCGGAATGAAGTCCAGAGGTACGTACTTCCTTCTATCTGGAGTAATTATTTATTGATTGATTGGGTTTTTATTCTGTTATGTGTGTGTCTTAATCATGTGCGTCACATGAACGCATCAGAGTGACGAGTGAATCCACTTCCTTTCCATGTTCCTTCACTGCAGGCAGGAAGAAACGTAAAACCTCCTAATTTTATTTCAGAATTGTTTGTCGCGCCGCTCAGAAAGAAAGATGAAGGTGTTTGATGTGGAAGCTGCAGAAACAGGAAATGACAGCCTGTGTTTATAATGAAATCGGTCTGAACGTAGCGAAGTGAGGGATTGTGTGTGGGTGTCAGGATTCTTCAGGAGAGTAACAGATTGCAAATGACTCTCGTTTGATGGCTGTCAACGGAATAATTCCGAACGGATATGTGGTGGACCTGGCAACCCTCCTCTGGCCATTAGTGAGCTGTTTGTGTTTGTTTGTTGTTCTCACTGGTTCAGACTCGCACTCAGCTGTCACACTGTCACTCAGGATGAAGTCTAAAACGTTCAGACGGTAAAACCGCTCAGGAATATAGCAGATTTATATCCATCTGTTGATATAAAAACATAAAATATATATATTTTTGTTAATAAGAGCGCATGGTGTAAACAGCATGTTTCTTCAGCCATTTTTTTTTTGCTTTGCTTGTATTGCCCCGTATAGAAAATCAGAAATACGATTACAGTGTCGTATCACAGACATCTTGTATTCAGATTACAGTGGTACCTCAAGATACGAAATTAATCCATCCGAGTGGCTTTCGTATCATGATTTTTTTTTTTCGTATAATGAATCGTGTTTTACATGTAAATCGCCTAATTCTTTCCAAGGGTAAAACCAGAATGAAATAAGAGCCAAATACATTTGAATCATTCAATATATCGAACCTAACCGTTACAACCTGTAAATGAAGTAGATAATAGAATATAATGCAAAAAAAAAAATAAAAAAATAGGAGAATGTGGAACCTTACCTTTCGAGTGAGTAGATGTCCGAAAGTAAAATAACAATCCAAAGAACTTTGTTTCTGCCTGCTTTTCAATATGTTCCTGAAATGACTCCGGCAAATGTCATTAAACTGCGCAAGAAGACGATCTGTGTGAACCCTTTCGGGGTGTTTCTTTTCCGGAGAGCAGGCATGATGGGCAAAGATACTGACCAATAGGAAAGCAGGATCATGGTAATGAGCATGATGGGCAAAGATTCTGACCAATAGGAAAGCAGGATCATGGTAATGAGCATGATGGGAAAGATTCTGACCAATAGGAAAGCAGGATCATGGTAATGAGCATGATGGGAAAGATTCTGACCAATAGGGCAACAGGGGCACATTTATGGCGCCATTTTTTAAAATTTTCTGCAAGTTGTTTCGTTTTGTTTCTTTCATATGCTGAATAAATTTTTGTAATATGAGGCGAAAAAATCTTGGCATATCGTTTCTTTAAATGCAATTTTCGTGTACTGGAGCTTTCGTATCTCGAGGTTCCACTGTATTTATATTCATGATTACCTCTAAAAATAAAAGAATGTATTGATTTGGGTAATATTATTGTTAATGATGCACAGGGAGTGAATTCAAAGCTCACAGAAATCGAAAGCAATCAATCATTTGCCGAGTTGTTTAATCCTAGTGGGGTCATGGGGAGGCCAAAAGCTAACTCAGCCGACATTGGGTGAAGGGAGGGTACACCCTAAATAGCGCGCGAGACCATCGCAGGGCAACTGAAAGCAATTACATTTTATTCATAATAATAAAAAATGAACATTATGAATTATTATTATTATAGAAGAATCTCATTATGTGATTTTTAAAAAAATGCAATTCCTCGTAATATATTCCCACCCCCTGGACTATTATTATTATTATTATTATTATTTCATCTTATTATGGTCATAGGGAGGCATAACATTCTCTATTGACTTGACTTAATTCCCATCTGAAGTCAATCAGGTTGGATCCCGCATTGCTCTTCTGTAGTTCTTCCATTGTTGGCGATCTTTGGCGAGGTGCATCATCTGTTGGCCGCACGGAACTGCTTCCACCATGTGACTCGGGGACGGTCTCTCGGTCGAGCTCCATGTACTCTCACTTGGAGTAACATTTTCAGCCAGCGATTGTCGTTCATCCTCACGACATGTCCGAACCATCTCCTTTGTTGGTCTTGGATCATTTCTATGATGTTTTCCCAAACTCTCACCATGTTTCTGACAGCAGCATTGGTGATCTTGTCTTGTCTTACAGGAGTAAGAAACCTTGAGTGGAACCCATCCTCATTCGGGTGAAACCAGATTAAAAATACAAACCATGTCTCAGAAATTTCACAATAGTTTAACATGAGGTCTAGTTGGTTATCTTAGAGCTGTAATTGGAATTGTAGTCCTCAATCATTTTAGTACAAGAGTGAAAAGTCATTTTCACGGATTCTGAGTAGATATTTGGGTCCATATGGATCATCATCAGCAGGAGCTTCAAAGGGGCTTCTGAGATCAGAACTCCAACCAGTCGTAGCACATCAGGATGGAGCAGAAGGATCAGCCTGACCGTAAAGGGAGTTTCAGTTCTCCGTTCAGCACAAGCGTAGAAAGGAAGGTTATTCGCCTTAAGACCAGAAAACCACAAACAAGCTGAAATAGATCTGTCACTGACCTCAACAATAAATTTGGAAATCTTCCTTTCGTGCAAATAAATAAATAAAACCAGGTTTCTTATCCCGTCAATGACCATTAGCTGGACCTGATCATGACTGGGGTTATGCGCAGTTGAGTGTAGTGTGTGTGTGTGTGTTTATTTATTTATTTTTGTGTAATGGCGGCTTTGAAGTGTTCAAACTTGGTGTTAATTCCACACTGCACTCAGTGAGAGAGCTGTATTTGTTCAGATAGCAGTAAGAATGCTAAGCTGATTCAGCGTACCTGTGTTAGCAGGGCGGGGCACCCAAAGGGACATGAGCCAAGCGAAGGCTAGTTTAACCACACACACACACACACACACACACACACACACACACACACACACACACACACACACACACACACAACT
>JAQNCB010000005.1:15040613-15056565 GCA_030068295.1 Euristhmus nudiceps | reverse complement strand
TGTGTGTATGAGTATGTATGAGTATCAGTAATGTAGAAATAAGCTTTTTCTGAAGTATTCCTCTTTTAATGTCTGTTTCAGTCACACACAGCATCTTGTGTCTGCTGTAATATTTACATGTTTGTAGTGAGTGTTATTTGAGCTCCATTCGAATGGAAACCTCTCATCTCCCTGCCGAGCTCTTCTCGCTGGTGTTTGTAGTAATGACAAGAAAAAGACAGTCGTAAAGGACAATGCTTTCTGTGATTCTCTCTGTCACAGTATACGGAGAGTTTTTGTTCTCTTGCTCTCAGCTCATGGTGAGAGGATTGCACAAACAAGTCCATTTACCCATTATTTCATCGCAGTCACTGATAGCAACACAATAACTTCTACATATGTGGAGTGAACGGGAAAAGAAGACGACAGGTAGGAGAGTAAGTGTATGAGAGGAAAGGGATAGAGAGAAAGAGAGAGAGAGAGAGATGGGATGGCATAGAGGTGGGGGAGGGAAGGAAGGAATGGACAGCAGGGAGTGGTCAAGCCGTCCCAGCGGAAAGAGAGAAATGATGGAAAAACATCTGTAATTTTCACCACGGGGTCCCTGCGTAATTGAGTCGTTCAAAGTACAGACTCCGGGAGGATTCAAAGCAAAGTGGTTGGGGGGTTGGACGAAGAACAGACGTGAAGGAAAGGGAAGAAAGATAAAGAGAGACAACAAGGACTGAGAATGCATTTTGAGGACAGGGTTGATTGTTTTTGGTCACTTCGCAACAAGAAAGACTTAAGTGTTAACAGCACTAAAACCTCACACGGCAATTCTCTGGATTATAGGACACGCATGAATTATTATACGCACACACTGGTTATAATATTACATATCGTACAGGTACAGGTACACGTATAGTCGTGAATACAAAGACTTAAAACGTATAACGCTTATAAATTAATTCTTAGTTAGATTTCCATTATGCTACATACAGGATCAATAAAAATTAGTTATTATTTTATCTGTCTATGTTTTTCCCGTGTCTCTGGTTACATACCCATATGAAATATGTACCAAACAGTATACACTGTTATTATAACTGATCCATACTAGGTATTATGAAGTGAATTTGAATTGTTTAATACTCTGATTAACTTGTAAGAGCATGGCTTAAAATGATGCAAGCCAATCGTACTAAAGTCTTGGTGGGGGACTGAAGCCAATCACAGCCGTCTCTGGGCAAGGGTGGCGTACATCCTGAACAGCTTGCCGGTCCATCGCAGGGCCAGCGCACATGCAACAATTCGCACTCTTGCTCACACCTAGGGGGAATTCGATACAGCCTATTAGCCTAATGTGCATGTTTTTGGTTTTTTGGAGGAAACCGGCGTACCTGGAGGGAACTCATGCAAGCACAGGGAGAACATGCAAACTCACCGGGCCTGGGACTCGAACCCAGGACCTTCTTACTGTGATGGGGATGTCATGGCAATTTTAATGTGATTTTTTTATTTAAAGCATACTTAATTAATACTGATATTAGACTCCTGCACCCACATGATAAATACCACGTGACTGCCGGCTCCTTGGCCACAGCGCCGGGCAAACTACATAGCATGATTATTGCTGCATGGCAATATTGCATATAATTATTCTGGTAATGCCTGTATACACTAAACAGCACCTTTAACACAGTGTTTCAGGTTCTACAATACAAACTTTCAGTAGGTCACCATTCATAAATTTCCACGCTGTCTCTTATTATGTCCGTATGGAGCTGACAAGCCCACACTCTAGGCAGTGAAAGATCTAACTCTGTGGTTTGGCAGCCGGCCCAGACGTCTTGAAACACTCTTGCACTCCACTCAGACTCACAATCATCTGCTAATACACACATGCAGATTATTCATGAATTTTGAATTCGACTCTTTTGTTGCGTGACACCTGATCGGTCCTGTACTGAAGTTTAACTGCCCCGAGAAGGTCTAAGATTACTGTTGTGCACTTATTTCTATGCTGCAGTCCATCTTTCTACCACGGCTGCCCTTCTCACACCTGCTTTAGATCATCGTTCCAGCTGAACCGGTTCATAACGGTTATGACGGGCTCTTTGATGCCAGGATTTGACTTCGCAGCCCCACCTGATCCTGACCTGGAATTCATCGCAGAGCCACATGTTAGCAATATCCTAGCTCAGAAGGCACTTATGGCAAATTTCAGGGGTGGGTGGTGGTAGAGTCATCTGAAAGTGTGAGTTACACAGAGGTGAATCAACCCCGTGATTCATTTCCTTGCTGTGATTTTTTTTTGGAGGTGACAAAGTGCCTGGGATTTAACAGGGAAGGAAAAAAGATAACCGCATGCATTACATACTCAATCACACAACACTTTACGCATGATAGAGAAAAAATGAGCCAGCTTCATATGTATAACTTTTAAATGCTTAATATTTCACACCCTTTGCCAAGCCTATGAAATTTATTTTACTTTTTTTTTTTTACTCTCCCACAGCTTTAAACTTTGCCCCTCGTCATGTTAATCATTGGCGCTGTCTTCCAGCGAATGCGTTTCTAGGGCTTTCCTTGATGATCTCGACATTTCTCACAATATTCAGTATAACTGCAGGACATCCGTTGTCCTTTAAATCTTTAATGCTACATTCCAGAAGATCATATTCCCTGTTATATGGGGAATGAAATCCAGAAGGCAAAAGGTCACCCCTAATTTGCATAAACAGACTCAAGATTTCTGCCCATTTTAACACATTTTACTCATATCTGTTCCAGAAAAAAAAACCAACAGGAATCCTCCAGATGTTCAAAGTTAGACGTTTCCATATGTGCACGACGAGGAAAAACTTCGAATTCGTTCATTCTCTAAATGTGAACTGTCTACAACAGTATCATGTTCACAGGACTTCTATGATGAGTAAATCGGGTTTTTTTTGTTTTTGTTTTGTTTTGTTTTATATTTTGAAAATGCCATGTCACAGCCTCTATGCTGCAAATATTTTCCATTCATTTATTCATAAATTTTCTGAACCGTTTAACCCTAATTAGGGTCACAGGGTGGCTAGCGCCCATCTCAGCCGACTCTGGGCGAGGGCAGAGCACATCCTGGACGGCTCTCCAGGTCATCAACACACTGACGGCTATGCAGCCTACTCTTTACAAAAGTCAGCAATGGTTCTCTTACATCCCTCTCACCATAGACAGTGAGACACATGGCCAACCTTTGATAACCTAGTTAGTCGCACTGGGGGGACAGCGGTGACAACCCGGTGATAATGGGGCTTGCACCCCTGACCTTGGGATCAGTAATCCAGCACCCTACCACCAAGCCACCACTGCCCTGCAAATCTTTTTGATTTAATGCAAAAATGAATTATAGTTTAAGTTATATTGTCATATATACAAATAACAATGGAACATCACTGCTGCGGCAATGAAATTTTTGGAATTAATATTTAAAAATATGTATAAAAGGTGACACATAGGGACATTTTTGCAGCTCAAACTCAAGAACACACTTTCCTCATATCATATTTTCTCCCGGAGCAGAAGTGGCTCGCATGTCCACCTCACAGCAAGAAGGATCTGGGCTCAAGTGTTTCTGTATGGGATTTGCATGCTCTCCCCATGCCTGGGTGAGTTTCCTCCAGGAACTCTGGTTTCCTTCTAAAGTCCAAAGCCATGCACATTAGACTAATTAAGCTGTCCCGGATTGCCCCGAGGTGTGAATGTGAGTGGGATTGGTGGTGTGTGTTGCCCCGTGATGGTCTGGTGAGCTGTTCAGGGTGTACTCCACCTTCGCCGTGTTGGCTGAGACAGGCTCCAGCCTCCCCCGAGACCCTATGAGTGGGAGTTTTGGAACGAACCAGGTATGGCTGTAATGGTCAGTGGCCATATAATATAGAAAAGAAAGCAAGAAATGATAAATAAATAATAAAAAAAACAATTTTAAATACACTGTGCGTCAACTGTTGAGACAGTTTCATTTAATTACCTGTGGTAATTTTTTTATTAATTTACTCCAAAAAAAATCTATATTTTAATATTTATAACATTTTAGAAACTTGCACATTTCTTCAGGACACACGCTGATATGTTATTTCATTATTTATTTGCTCGTCTGGAGAGTGACTAGCTAGCGCGTGCTAAGTGTGCAGGAGGAACGCTGTGGTCTCGCGCTGTTTCCTAGCAGCGCGACGCGTTTCCGCTTCCTGGGTCGGCCTCGCTCAGCGCTCGTTCGCTCGTCGTGTTGCCGCGTGAGCTGCCGCCGTGGTGCTAGAGAAGGAGGGAGGAGGATGATGATGATGATGATGGCGGAGCTGGCGCAGGGACAGGCCTCGGTAGCAGCAGCAACGGCGGCGGCAGCAGCAGCAGCAGCGGCGGCTCAGCCCGGGATGAAGACAGACGGCTTCGCTGACGCTTTGCACCGAGCGAGACAGGTAACGTTAACTTAAGGGTCGCAGCGCGAGCGCAGACGTTAAAGCAACGGAAGTGTTTTCGGTGGAGTGAACTTTTCTTTTTTAAAGCGGCGCAAACCTCAACAACTCTCTCTCTCTCTCACACACACACACGTAGAGACACTAAGTTAGCTACCTGGCTAGTTTAGGTTAGCGAGCTAATGTGCATGTAATGGCAGTGTGCAGATAAAAAAAGACTTTGCATCCGGAATAAACAACGACAACACAACAAAACAAGTGCACGCGCGTTGTCGAGGCACGCGCAGCTCGACGTGCCCACTCGACAACTTCCAAACTGTCCGACCCGAAGTTTGTTTAAAACACCCAAACACACTGGAACAACCTGTTGCAACGCTGTAAAAGTTACTTAGCCGCTAAGCTACATGCTAAGCTACATGCTATCCCTGTAGGCGGTGTGGCCTAGTTCCGCAAAAGCCTCCCAAACACATGATTTCACACAAACACCACACAGCTCGCGCCTCACTAAGTCTTTCTTTCCTTGTTTGTTTATTTATTTATTTTTATTTTGAACTCCCGTGAATGTTTCTACGCGACAGGCATACACATGATAGTCTTTATACACAAGCTAAAGTAGTTTAGTTTCACTCAAGGCTTCTAGGAATAGAGGAAAAAAAATCAACGACTTTAGTGGAAATAATTCTGCACGCACGCGCGTCGGCACGTGAAGTAAAAGTTTTAATTGGAGCACTCTGAGGGACTCGAACGTGCCGTGTTGTGTGTGTGTGTACACACGCGCCAGGGTGTCATCTCGGATATTGGCCTGCCGATATTAGGATTTAGCATGTGCTCGGGAAGGAACTTTGCTAACTTGGCTAACACACGTCAAACAAGTCTGTGTGTGAGGGAGAGGAGGGGTGAAAAAGTGAAGCACACACGCGCTATCAACTGCGTAATGACGATGTTTGGAGTCGTATATCCGAGTTCAGAAGTGTACGACATGGATGTTTGCAGTCTGGGTAAATTAATAAGCCTCTGAATCGAAAGCACCTGATTGCAGAGTAGCTCTTGGCAGCTTCAGGAACTCTCAGTGAAGAAAAGTTGGAACTCTCTCTCTCTCACACATTTGGGCTGCGAACTGAAACCAGCCGGGGTTTTAACCCGGGCCCCCTTTCAAATTTGGCTTTGGTATCACTATAAGCTAGGAATTAGACACACCCTTGCATGCTCGTGGAGGAAAATAATCAGCGACCACCTTCACAGCAATCCGGCGGGTTCAAGAAGGCACGATAAGAACATTTTGTGTCGGTGTGATGTCGGCGAAGAACAGCGACTCGCCGTCTGGGACACCTTTTGCACTCTGGATGCGGTGGCACGGTGGAACGAACGTCCTGGGTTCGAGTCGCTGGCTTCGGGGGGGGGTGGTGTTTGTTTCTGTGTACATTCTCTTTGCATGCGTGGGTTTCCTCTGGGTATGCTTGTTTCCTCTGCCAGTCCAAAGACGTGCATGTTATGGTAATTGGCTGTTCTAAATTGCCCCTAGGTGTGAGTGTGAGGTGAACGGTTGTGTGTGCGCGTTGCCCTGCAATGATCTGAAGGGCTGTTTAGCGTGTACACAGCCTTCGTCCGTGGTAGGTTCCCGGCCGCCCCGTGACCCTCGTAGGATTCGGAAAATGAATAACTGACACCCGACAACCAGCCAATGAAAATCTTGCATGTTAGGAAGAGTGCTTTCCCCGAGAGTTTGACCCCAATGACGTTTTCCTCGACAGCTATGATCACCGAGTTCTTGACCCTCCCTCCTCCCCGATGATGCACAAGGACACGAATGATGATTGGTGCTGGTCATATTGTGGGTCGCAGGGATGCTGTGCGTTTCCTCATGGTACTCTGGTTTCTTCCGACAGTCCAAATACATTCACGTTAGGTTGAATGAATAGCTGTTCTAAGTTGCCCCTTGGTGTGGATGTGAATGGTTGTTTGTACAGGAGCTTCAGTACTGTAGAAACCTGAATATATTAGAAGCGAATTATGATTATACAATTGGTCAACACCTTCCAACCAATCAGATTCAAGTATTTCCTAGCAGTGATTTGAATACAGTTAAGGACTTTATTGATGTTCTGTAAAGTAAGACAGTGGTATGGTAAGAAGTAACAGGCCGACGAATACCGTAATTGGCCAATCAGAATCAATTATTTAAATGAGCTGTACTGTCCAACTTCACGTTGTTCCTTTAGTCAAGGAAGTCTTTGATCTTGATGTTTTGGGAAGATCAGAACTCTTGTTTCTGGTTCGAGTAGACATTCATACCTTTTATCCTCCACAGTTCCCAGGACTTTCAGGAAATGCCTACAGCCTGCTTATCAATTCAGTACTTTTCCAACACATTACTCATGTACAGGTGACAGTTTCAATCTTAGGAGTTTTGTTTGGTAAATGATTATCACGTCGACTGCAATGGTGCCAGGCGGTGTTCACAGCGCGTCTTTCTGTTGCATGTGTTCATTTATGCTGATTATAATAAATAATAAATACCATATTAAATATTAGTTTTTTAGAACAAACCCTGGGTAAAAATTCAGTAGTGGCAAGTTCAAATTGACAAACACACAGAGGGAATTGGTTTTGTAACAGTTCTGGTATAACGTGAAAAACCAGATGTGTGCATCGAACAAGCGTGCGGCTCCTCTTTTCCATGCTCAAAGCCCGTTTATGCTCAACGGATACGGACGGAGGCTTGTATCCATATTCCGTGCATTCATTTCTTGTGTATTTGTGCACGTGAAGCGGTACCACCGCCAGATATTGCATGTGAATTGGGGCAGTGCTGGCTCGGTGGTTAGGGCTTCGGCTTCATGATAATAACTTCAGCAGTTCGAAGTCCCATTACCACCAAGCTGCCATTGTAGGGCCCTTCAGCAAGCAAGGCCCTTAACTTTCAATTTTGTTGGTCTGGTTCGGGGAGTATGACACGTGCAGTAAATGTGAATTAAACACAGGTTGATGTACAGTGAAGGGAAATTGCAGTGATGCCTTCTTTCTTCGCAAACTTTAGACCATGAGCCACCCTGTAGTGGATGTGTTTTTCGGTGACATCAGTGGAAACGATGCTGGGATCTGATTGGAAGCCAAAGTTTGGAATATTTCACAGATTAACCCCGTTCTGTCTGTTCTGCTGTGTTTATAAACCTCATAATGACTGAGTGCGTGGAATGTCTGTGTGTCTATCCGTGTTCTTACACGGTAATCAAGTCTTAATTGCAAAGAGCAGCTTGTGATCAGGTTTCACATATAACGGATTTGCGCCGCAGCAATTGTCCACCCAATTTTATGACCACAGCCAAAATTGTTGGAGTTCTTTAGACATGAGCAAAGGTTGCAGGTATTTGAAGGCGTAATGCGACCTGCTCACCATTGGCTGGTTTATTGACCAAAAACAGCCAATGAAGTTCTGGCATTCAGGAAAAATTCATGTTGAAATTTTAACATGACACTTGTCCAAAAACTGACCGATAGGAGGACAGGAAGCCTGTGGAACTTGTACGGTAGAGTAGCTCGAGTGGCGACAGCGAAATATCACTGAGATGTACCAGATTGAACTATTCTTACCTCAAGTTCATTTAGAAGTTTTGGTTATGCAACTCCCATTTACTAGAAAAAGCTTGCATACGGCTAAATGATGACGTAAGCAGGACTTGGCTGTTTTCCGTCTTCACTGCTAAATGCTAACAGTATTGTTGATTTTTTTTCTGACATTGAAAACACAAGTTATCACACCGCGAAACAATTTGACGTGGTTTCAGTCATGTATATACAGGAGCTAGGGAATTAATCGTGATCTCTCGGGTTTTAGTGAAAAGATGGTTGATGTACTTTTAAATGGACAAATTATTTAGACAAATAATGATTTGTGCATTTAATGGAAACAAATGATTCACTGTGGCGACCCCTGATGGGAGAAGCCGAAAGAAATGTAGTAGTAGATTTAATGGAAAGGCTCAGACTGCGAAACCATTCTTGGCTACATTAGCTTTATAGGTGCAACACAAAAGTAAAGAAGCGGTACATTTAGGTTAAATGGAAAAAGGTGCAAATTAAACGGTGGAGTGTTTGTTTGAAAAGTGTGAATATATTTTTTTGTCTTTTGTTTTTGAGGTGGCTTGATTGACGGGGAAACTTTTTTTGGTGCTTAAAGGGAAATGAAACCTAAACTTACTAAAAGCTGGAATATGTATGTGAATATTCTCAGTCATCCAGGTCATAGTATCCAAAGCGTGTGATTTCCTTCTGTCAACTGGACTGGAAATTTTGTTGAAATTTGTTCAATAAAACTGGAATATATCATGTACGTCTTTGCACATTAAAATGCACTGTTATTAGAAGCTTCCTAATGAAGAACAAAAATAAATCCGCGCACACATGGTGATATTGTCCTGCAAGAAGTCACACATGATTCACGTGTGTCGGACGATAAATGAGACTGTAATTTGCGTATAACTGAACGTTGGGTTACACTTCGTTTCTGCAAATGAACGAATACTTGTCTGATGTATGTTAACGTAAGCTTATTATTTGCTGATGTGCCTAGTTTTTTTGTTTTAATTAATTTGGAAGTTGAGTTGTTAGTTTAATATCCGTATACTGTTATTTTTGCCGTTATCTTGCCTTGTGTGAACTGACGAATTCGCATTCTTTTCTCGCGATTTTTTGCACTTGAATGAGTGAAATGTTTTCAAACTGACCAATGCGAAGTGTCAGCTTGCAACTCTAAAAATGTTTGAAAGGTTTTCCCTTCATTTTACTTGCTTCAAGGATTGTTTAACAATGCGCAAGAAGTAGTATTGTTGCATTTATATATTATACAAGACTCAGTTTCTAGTTTTTGTTGCAAGTTATAACTACTTAGTTTTCATACCCGTGACAGTCAGTTTCCAGCTTTCTGATATTCTTTTGCCGATTACTGTCCACACGTTAAGCTTTTATCAAGTCCCGCTGAGGGGGAAAATAGAACTGGGCATGAGACCAGTGCAATTTTACAGCCTGCATGGAAGAGCAAGATCTCCAACCCGAACATGGTCGGTGTCTTTCACAAGAAATCGCCTCACACACCGATCGTGGTCATATTGTTTGAAAGTGTTCCAGTCCCACCCCGTGCGTTGATTTTGTATGTTTTCAGTAGTAAAGGTTTAGAAGGTGTGAACAGCAGCACTCGCTGTTTGGGAAGCTTCAGAACTATATGACTGTGTTATAACATGAGGCTGTAATCAAGTTCGGTTTGCAGTCATGGTCAAAGTCGCTGTCTTATCAGCGCGTTTACTCTGCGAGCTGAGCCTGACCTGTAAACACGCACACACACACACACACGCACACACACACACATGCACACACACACACACACACACTGTGACCAGACTAGTGACAGCTGTTTCAGGTCTGACTTTGGCATGAAGGCATCACACCTGTTGTAGGTAAGGAATCGGACGTGAGTGCACCAGATGACTCGCGGTGTAGCTCCAGATGCACTTATTTAATTGAAGGGTTTCGCCAACACCAAGCGACCTTGACCAATCATTTGTTTCATAAAAAGTGTTTCTGAAATACACGTAATGAACGCTGTAATGTAAACGTTCCCATGAAAGAGTTTGTGACGGTTACAGCGGCGTTGCTCAGGTGGACGAATCGTACTTTCGTACGTTAGCTAGCGGGCTGGATCAGTAAACGTATCCACGCGTTACTGTTTGGTTGCTTGCAAACTGAATTGATGTCCTGATTTGACTGAGTTTTGTGGTTTGTGCCCTATAATTATTTTACACTCTCACACCTTCTGGTTTGCAGTAGTGTAATTTGAACGCCGTATCATCCGTGGATCATAAATAGCAATCACAGCAAAACGAAACTGGATTCAGCACATCAGGGGTCTCGGGACACCATTTTGGGAAGCCGGTGCTTGACTGTACTCTCTGCCGATAAGGGACGGAAAAGCCCCACTGTGTTTCTGTGCACCGGGACCCAGAACTGCTGGGCAACAAGTGGCCAGTTGTTGGGACTGGATTCCTCCAGCGGCTGTCGGAGGCTTTTTCTTGCATGGGTAGCAGATTTGTCCACATGCTTGCATTGCTGGCATTCCAGCATTCTGAAGAAAGAGGCTTCAGCTTGAGGGGAAATGTAGATCTCTCTCTCTCTCTCTCTCTCTCTCTCTCTCTCTCTCTCTCTCTCTCGCTCTCTCTCTCTCTCTCTCCCTCCCCTCTCCCCCCATGTTCATCACGGTGTCTTGTCTCGAAGCTTTGACACCGGAATGGGAGTCTTAATTGGGAGACTCTCATTTGGAAATATATATATTTTTTTGTGAAAAGACCTCAATCGTACCACCAGGCAGTCATCTCAATTTTCTATAATTTTCTGAAAGGCTATACTTTTCAATGGCTCAAAGATAACACGGCAAAAGGATGAAAGAATTCTGATAGAATGCGCTTCCCTTTGTGGCAAGTTTTACTATTGTTTCGCATGAATGCCTAAATTGCAGCTCCGAAGGTATGTATTTTTATTTTATTTTTTTATACGTGCATACGTATATATTTTTAAACCTCCCCCCAACCCCTGAACAGTGCACAAGCATTTAACACAGCTCACTTTAAGAGCCTATTTATTTTTTTTGAAGTTGTGATCCTGTCCCAATTGCAAGAGATACTATTGTTTAAACGCTGACTCGTAAGCCGAGAAGCGAAAATTGGCTGTTATTAAATACGTTGCGTCGATGCTGTTTTCCTGCAACCAGATTGTTTCCTGAGTGCTAATGTGGGTAAGACGTTCAGTAAGCCTTTGTAATTATTTTTTTTATTTACTGTCATCCCTCGTTATATCGTGCTTCAGGTTCTGCTGCTTCAGTGCATCGCGGATTTTAAAAAAATATTAATCGAAAGATAAAAGTAAGCAAAACTATGGAAAAAAGTTCATGAAAACGCCACAAGGGGACGCGACTGACTCTGATTCGGTGGGAAATTCGTCTCGACCAATCAGCTTGTGAGATTTCAGAGGCCGCGTCCCAAACCGAAGTCAGTAGTGACCTTGCTGCCGTTCCCTTAACTCTTTCACTATTAAATAGGGAAAGGCGGCAAGTTCACTACTGACTCCGGTTTGGGACTCGGCTCTGAAATAACAGCATTCGTGTGACAGAAAAGGCCGAAGTCGAGGCATTTCTTACACTTTATTTACATCTATGTACAATTACACGTATGTATTTTATGTTATTTATATTTTATTTACTTCTTGTGCATTGTTTTTTTTTTTTTATCCTACTTCGTGGAAATTTGGTCTTTGCAGGGGTCTCGACCCCCATTAACAGCGAAAAGTGAGGGATCCCTGTGTTTATTTTTTTTGTTGGGGGTGGTTGTGTCCGTGTGCACGTTAGCAGTGGACAAAGCCGCGAGGTTGCGTAAGTATGCGATTTACCTGACGGCGCTTCATTTCAGTGAGATAAAGGGGCAGATCCGAACAGTTAGCTTGAAGGACCCTTTGGATTGTTCCAATCCAGAGCGTAGGGAGACATTTCTTCAGTTCCTCACTTTGGTTCCTACTCAAAGTTAGTTCCCTTTCAATGATTGACTCATAATTGTGATTTCATCTTATCTCCACGTTGATATACGACCTCGGATTCAGTGTGTGTGTGTGGAGACGTTATCAGAGTAGCTGAGATCATTGCTGCCTCTGCTGAGAGTCGACAGCTAGGACAGTTAGCATGATTTGCTTATGGCAGTCAGCCATGAACATGTAAATCAAATGTAAATACACTGGCGATAGAAGTGATGTTTTAATGTTTTACGTTTATATACGTTATGGTTAACGTGTTTTTTTTATATATCATAAACGACTAAAGATGCTGTACGGGCCACACCCACAAACACCAACAGTCTTTGTTATGGTCTAAATGTACGTCGGTAGATGTGACTCTGCATGATGGCCTCCAGCGTATACTCGATTTTCTGTTGTGAATGAACACGCAATAAAGGGCAATATGTCTTAGGGGTCACGTGACATGGCGCCTAACTCTGCCGACTCTGCACGAAGGCAAAGTACACCCTGTACAGCTCACCGGACTATTGTAGAACAGAAACATGCAACCATATACACTCTCACTTTGGTGGCAATTTGGAGCAGCCAGTTAGCTTAAAGTGCATGAGTTTGGACTGTCGAAGGAAACCAGAGTACCCAGAGGAAACCCATGCAAAAAGCTCTACACAAACATCTGAGGCCAGGACCTTGGTGCTGTGAGGCGGAAGTGCTAAGCACAACATCACCGGGCCTTAGGGCTGAGGGAAACTACGAGCATCTGGTCACTTGGTAGTTTGGTTGTAGCGTTAGCATAAAAACTGTGGATTGAAAAATGAAGTTAACCCATAATATGTTGCTGAAAGAAAAACATGGTGTTCAAAGCACTCACAATGAAGTAAAATAGTATTGAATTTAATTTGTGTTGTATGTAAATTATATTTAAGTCTACATTTTCTGCCACATTTCAATAGTCAACACTTTTTGCATCCTCTACTGTATCTAGATGCACTGCATCTAGATCTTTCTAACCCAATCCCCCCCTGCTCTTCCCCCCCTCCCAGATTGCAGCAAAGATGGGTGGAGACCAGATGCCCCATCTGAACCACACTTCTCCTGTTGTCGATCCCTCGATTTACGGATACGGAGGGCAGAAACGCTCCCTAGACGAAGGTGATAAGCCGCGATGATCTACAGAAATATAAAAGTTTGCTCTGATGTTTTGAAGTTTATCAGCTTAAGATTTCAATTCGAAGAAATTTTGAAGAGTTGCTCATTTATATACTTCACCTCATGATTTATTTTAGCTATTAATTAATTATTAATAATAGAATTTGTCTTTATTTCGTAATTATTATTAAAATAAGAAGAGGTGCATGTCAGGAGTGGTCTATTCAGTCATATCCTCTGAGCTGGAGGTGAATAATTGTTTAGTATATACTACCTGGGAACATTTGCAAAAAAAAAAAAAAGCACAAAAATTAGATTATTTGTAGTTTATTTGTAATTAAAATTCAACTGTGTTTGCAAAGTGGATAATTAATTGTTCTACACCCTTTCATTGGATATGAACTGATATTACCTTGCGGGCTATTGGTCATATCTGATGAGAGGGAGTGGACGTATTGTTTTAGTGCAATCAACCTCGCTGGATTCCAATAACAAATATTTTTACTTTTATAAACAAATTCCTGAAAAATGTATGTTCTTACCATCAAATACTTAAAAGAACATGCAGCCGGCTCAGAGCCTGTTGCAATACACTCTATTCCCGACTCGCGATTATCAGGTGACATCAAGGACTAAACAACTATGGCGTTGTTTGGTGGTGAAAAATTTTAATCGGCTGGCTAGCATTAGCGATTAGCTCTTTTATTTTATTTATTTTTTTTTTATTTATTTTTTTTATTGTAATGATGTCCTGACTTACGGTATATGTGGTGATATCCTACTTGTAGATTAGCCAATTAGAACCCATTATTGCCCATATCCAGTCGGGATGGATAATGTCTATTATTCTGAGAAAGCGAGCCAATCAGAGTGCACCATTCCCGGGTAGTATATACACCAAATTAAGAATGTTTCTATTCACACGTGAACTTTTTTTTTTTTTTTCCTTTCTCCCCCTTCTTCCTTCTCTCATCATGTTTGAGAATACGCCACTGAATAACAGTGTTTGTACCTTGTGTCTTATTAAGCGTAAAAAGTTTTCTGTTCAACAAACAGCCTTTAAATTGTGGGGGGAGGGACTTGCCCTGTCCTTCCCGAGTTCTTTCCTTAATCTTTTGCTGGATGTTTATCGAAGCCGATATGAGCAGTTGGAATTCTCAGGGTTTCTGACAGGATGATTTGCATTGCAAAAAAACAACTCTCAAAGTTAACAAGTTTCACAAGATAGAGTCTCAGAGCTGAGGATGGGTGTTTGGGTTGGTGCTCGGCCTGTGGACAAAAAGGGTGTTTTAAGGGTTGCCAGGCACTCAACTGTTGTACTTAAAGTGCTGTAGTGTGCATGTAGGTGCGTTTATGTCTGAGTGTATGTCGTGTGCGTGGCCTTTCAGCTCACTGTGTTATTTCTGGTAGGGATTACACAACAGAGCCCAAAGTAAATTAAGTGTGCAGGCAACAGCCAAGTCCAAGCCAATGCAAGGACCTGAGAAGGGATTTATCAGGCCTCCAAGTCCTGACACATGGCAGTCATCGACGACGCGCTCCTCCTGCAGTAATGCTCTCGGTATAAAGCTTAACCGCAGCAGAGAAAACGGCTTTGGGTGCTCAGAATGACGGCTGCCTGGAGTGGTTTCAGGAAGTGAGAGGGTGTGCTGTGAGAGCCAAAATGTATTTTTCGAACTCACCCAGAGCGCATGCAGATCTCCTTATTCGCTGTTATTTAACTCGCCACGCGAGATAAGGGCGCGACTGCGACGCTCTGTGTGTAATTATGCTAATTAATAGGCAGCTTGGATACAAAGCCGGAGCAGATAAGTGTTTATTTGTGTGTATGATGAATCCATTAGTGAGTTTATTGGATAAGTCGAAGCGTTCGTGTGCTGCCCGGTTCCGTGTCTGTCTTCCTCGGAAACATAATCAACGAGACTCGACGTGCTCGTTCGATATAATAACGAATGACCACTTCATGTTTTATGGCTGGAGTGTATACATGCGGTTCACTCCTGTAGTGTAAAAATATCACACGTGACACTGATGAGAGCTAGAGGTGAGAATTTTTAATTGAAGAAAGTCTGCACATTTCTGTCACACACAGAGGAAGCTCTTGAAGAGACCGTGCTGCATCTTGGAAATTCCAGCGAGCGCATCGGGGACCTGGTCATGATGGAAAAATGTGCACGTTTTACATGTTCTGTCTTAACAAGTCCACGCTGGGTTCTCAGTGTCTCTAAAACCTTCCTACTAATTTCTTACCTCACGCAAACATCACGTTCAATGTGTTCGTAATACATTCTCACCTCGACCAATCAGATTGCACCATGCACGAAAAACGTTCCAACTGCGTCCACTGCCGAACACAGCTTTTGTTAGCAGCTGGTTCTTTATGGGTTTGTGATATTTATGTCGAATGGTCCCTATGGCGCATCCTACTAGACTATAGGGCGGTGTCACCGAGTCCTGGTTACCCCTAGCAACACCCCCGGTGGCCATCTTGGAGATAATCCCAGAAGCAAACAAATCGCCTCACTGCACAACGACGTCCTGTTTTTCCTAATATTTCTCTATAAAAATGTCGAGAAGAAATGTGAAACCAGAGAAAGACGCACAGATGAAATATGTCGATACCTTGACGGTTAACGAGAATCTGAAACTTATTGGAGAAGACCCATATGACCTTAAACTGGTCAGAAAACGTGGAACTTCTGCAGAGTGTTTAATGTATGGACATTGTGACCTACTTGTTGTTCAGGCCGAGTCCATCCACGTAGGAAGATTTGCGGTGTTACAAGAGCACAGAGGTTTATTCCTATTTTGTAGCTGGTTTCGTCAGGGAGAAAGCTTCG
>JAQNCB010000005.1:14763129-14781706 GCA_030068295.1 Euristhmus nudiceps | reverse complement strand
TCTCTCTCTCTCTCTCTCTCTCTCTCTCTCTCTCTCTCTCTCTCTCTCTCTCTCTCTCTCTCTCTCTCTCTCACCAGGCATCTCCTCTCCTTCTGTCTCGCTCTCGGCGTTGTTGTTGCACCTGACTCTGATCTACTGCTTTTGTTTTGGCGGTACACGAATAAACACTGAACGCACTCTAGCAGTGATCTATTGGGCTCCATGCTCACTTATCCAAGAAGTTCCTCACGCCTCCGTGCGTCCTGGGAACACTGTGTACAGCGTGCCGTGCCAGCACTTTTTACAAGGTGTTTGAGAGAAATTGGGGGAGGGGCAAACGCTTTCTGGAAATATCGTACGGTTACGTTTTACTGGATGTACGATGCTCAGTATGTTTTTCTTAACAGATTAATGGTTGTATAGATCTTGTTCTGTCAAACAGACTGACGCTTTCGGACTTTTGCTGAACGTTTTGTGGAGCTCGGATGTCGCTTGGAATCCGATAATAACGTAGGAGGGTGCTTAAATAGAATACATACTACTGATCATGTGACCTCGGGAGGCGTTTCAGTTCCAGGGTGCAGCGCTCAGGGGTGGCCTGGCGGTGAAGTGGATCACGCGTCCGCCTCACAGCAAGCCTGGGCTCGATTCTGTGCTTTTCTGTGTGGAGGTCTCATGTTCTCTTCGGGCTTGTGTGGGTTTCCTCTGGGTGCTCTGGTTTCTTTCAGCAGCCCAAAGACACACCGTCGGCTAACTGGCTGTTTCAAATCACCCCAAGGTGTGAGAGTGAGTGTGAACGGTTGTGTGAGTGTTGGTCGCCGGGGAGGCTGGCGCCCATCTCAACCGACTATGAATGAAGGTGGGGTACACCCTGAACAGCACGCCCAAGCATTGCAAGGCAACACACATACAACCGTTCACACTCAAGCCTAAGGGTAATTTGGAACAGCCAATCAGCCTGCTATACAGTTCTCCCTCGCTATATCATGCTTCATGTTCTGCGACTTCAGTGCATCGTGGATTTTTTTTTAAATATTCGAAAAATAAAAAAAATAAGGGAAAAGTTCAGGAAAGTGCCGCGAGGGGTCCCTACTGACTCAGATTCGGACCCCAGCCTCTTCTTCTGCTGGGAAATTTGTCTCGACCAATCAGCTTGCGAGATTCCAGAGGCGTGTCCCAAACCGGAGTCGGTAGTGAACTTGCAGCCTTTCCCTTACCTCGTTCACTATTAAATATGGAAAAACGTAAGGGAAAGGCGGCAAGCTCACTACTGACTCCGGTTTGGGACTCGGTTTGGGACTCGGCTTTGAAATAACAGCATTCGTGTGACAGAAAAGGCATTTCTTACACTTTATTTACATCTCCATACAATTAAACGTATGTATTTTATATTATTTATGTTTTATTTACATCTTATGTGTTGTTTTTGAATGTGTAATTGTTATTATAAGCATTTATAGCGTTGAATATGTATTTATTGGTATTATATACACATATACATGTACGTATACGTCAGTCAGTGGGGTCGATCCTACGCGGAAATTCGGTGTTCTTGCCGGGTCTCGACCCTCCATTAACCACCAAACGTGAGGGATCCCTGTACATGTTTTTATACTGTGGGAGGAAACTGGAGTACCCGGAGTAAACTCATGCAAGCCTGGAACTCGAACCAGGGATCTTCTTGCTGTTAGACAGACGTGCTAACCACTGCACCAGCTTGCCGTCTGAGCTTCAATATGTCTATAATAATATACGGTCCTGGAAAATCCTGAACATACCGTATATATATATATATATACACCAACATATGGTGCATAATTATTCTGGGTTCAAGGGTTGCACCCCATCATGTCAAGAGCAATATAAGGGTATATGTTACAGGGGGCCGGTTTGATGTGTTTATGAAGGGAAATAATGGGAATTTGAATTCCCAGTTGGACGTAGAGAGGATTCCTCTCATATTTGTTTTGGTTAAAGCCGGATTACCGATGCTGGTCTCCGGCAGTGTTGGCTTGAATTCAGATGACCAAAATTTTTTCTTGGATGTAATACATACACGAGAAGAAACATAACACATGGTTCCCTATCTGCGCCAGTCATTGGGTACATGTTGTCTTGGTACAATGTGAGAGCTCAGCTCGCTGTAAGGCCATATTAGGATCAAGACTTGAGGTCGCTTCCCAACACAATGGGGCATTCTTTAACACACACATTACCCGGAACGACCCACCCCCCACACTCCAACCCGGGAGAGTCTCAGACGGATTACTACCTCCCCACCTCCCACACCAACCCCTCCTCGTTCCTCCGGGGTCAATTTATCCAATCAGAAGCCTTCAAAGACAGGAAGGTAACCTGACTCCAAGGTCCAAGCCAGAGGCTTTAATCTTGGCCAAAGTTTCAGGCTAGCAGAAGGATTCCCACTCACTCAGAGAGCTTCCTTTCTCATCAGAAACACACTCTGGGACTATACCAGAGGATTAAATTATCTGGGACAACACACACACACATACACACGTTCCACCAGACACCTAATCTGCCGCATGGTCCATTAGACATTTTTCCGAGACTCTGGCTCTTAAGGCTTTGGCGCAGTCTGGTTTCCGCGTGCTCGATGGCAGCCTGGATGGATGATGCCTACTGTTGTTCTTCTGCTCTCCCTGCAGTTGAGCGCCGGATCCGAGTGCAGCTGTGACGTCAGCCCTGACGGAACCAAGAAGAAGAACCCCAAGAACCTGTAAGTCTCTCATCTCAGTGTCCTTTCTTTCTGCTGTAACTCGCTCTGATTGTTCTCCTGCCAGACCAATTTCCACAAAAGCTGCCCTCGACTCCAAGTGCAAGCTCGCAAACATCGATTCTCTTCTGTTACCTGATGTTCCCGGAGGGGGCTCGGGCCGCATTGCGGTTTACTCGCATTACTATACGCTCAATAGTAAATACGCATCCGAGAACGTTGAAATCCGAGTGTCTGTTCTTCTATTGTGGAGTCTGGGTCGAGGACAGAGAAGGGCATCTCTGGGACATTTTCTACACAGGACCGTGTAACGTGAAGCTTTTCCTTTTGTGTGTACGATCACGTCTCGGTAGGATGTCTTCCAGAACTTGGTTTAACCAGCCGTTTCCCCCCAATATGCATGAACATACAGTGTATATATTTAAATTGAGATGTATGAGAAGCCTTAAATCAGCACCTTGCTCTGTACACACACACACACACACACACACACACACACACACACCATGATGAAGTGGTGCCATGAGCAGATTAGTTTAATGCCTGAAGGATTTTAAGCACATTCAGGTCGATGATATGTTGCATTACTGCACAGTAAGACAGGAACCTCCGGGCGAACGACCGTCCGCTGCCGCCAACTACCAACAAATTGGAGTCGACGGTAATTAGTTCGGTCCGTATTACCGGCTACCTACAGTATCTGACAATAAAAAAATAAATGCACAACTTCATTCATACATTTGCCGAATTCTGTTATTCTACTAATAGCGCCGTGGCGAGACTGGAGTGTCGACTCGGAGCAAATGCAGAAGGCGCACGCTGAATTTTCATCCTTCTATAGGACAACAGTGTATGAAAGCATAATGATGTCATCATGCAGCGCAAAACTAAGCGCTGGGCTCGGTATATATTTCACGTGCCTAGTTATACATCCGTTCATCCATTTTCTAAGCTGCTTCATCCTAATGAGGGTCGCAGAGAGGCTGGAGCCCATCTCAGCTGACTCCGGGCGAAGATAGGGTACACCCTGGACAGCTCACCAGGCACACTCCACACAGAAACGCCCAGGCTGGGAATTGAACCCAGACCTTCTTGCTGTGAGGCGAACGTGCTAACAGCTACGCCACCGTGTCGCCTATTATTATTATTATTATTATTATTGTTATTATTATTATTATAATAATTTTATTATTATTATTATTATTATTATTATTATATTATTGTTATTATTATTTATTTTTTGCTACTAAAGCAAAACTTTGGGTTGTTTTATCCTCAGCCCTACTTTCCCATCTCCTGGAGAACATTTTACTCCCTTTACCCCTCCAGGACAATCCGCCACGTCTGAGTAAATCCTAAATAAAGTTTCCCCTTTGATGTACTACTCCATCCTGTAAGACATTAAGTCCGTCTCTATTAGAAAATTTATCATGTGATTCGAGATTGCCGTGCTGGTTTATGGGTCAATGCTGTATTTTCATGATTTCCCACTAAAAGTCCCAGAATGCAGTGCAGCTCAATGACATCGCTGTCACAGAGATGTGGTTTAGCGAGTTAGCATCTTCGGAGCTAATGAGTGCGATGGCGGTATTAGCATCACACCTGAAGCTCATTAGCATTCACTTATTTACCAAATTCACTGGCCAGACCATCGTACGGACAACACACACACACACACACACACACACACACACACACGCGCGCCCACAAAACAACTCACAGGAGTAAACCAGAGCAACCAATCCGCCTAATGAGTATTTATTCTGACTGTGGGAGGAAACCGGAGTGCCTGGAGTTAAACCCCATGCTAACTCCACACAAAAAATGTCCCAGGAACCCTGGATCTGCTTGCTGTGAGGCGGACACGTTAACCGTGATGCTACCCACAGTTGAAGCTACGCATGCTAATTTGTTTGAGCGGAGTGTAGTAGCGAAGATGAGACCGTCCTGGATAGAGCGGATGACTAAAACCAAAACGTGAAGAGGGAGCTAAGTCATGCTGGCGTTGGGTCAAATGGCATTGTGGGTAAAATGTTACAATTAACCGTAAAAGCTGACCATTAATGCCATTGAACACGAATGAAACTGATAAAAATGATAGGCTAGCACTAGCTACTATATGAGAACTAGCATAACTAGCATTTCGCTAGAACTATTAGTACTTGAATATTTAATTAAATGCATTTTTTTCGGTTATAGTGGGATGAGTTAAAGTTATCGTAAACCTGATGAATGAGCATGTTTTTCTGCGTTCTCGGCAGGGAGCTCTCATTAACCAATAACTGTACCTTAATCTTATATGTATATATTTACCACCTTATCTTTTCTACGAATGTTATTTATGTTATGTTATGTTCCTTTTATATGGTTCATCTTTGCACTGAGCTTGTGGAGCAGCACTCCTACTTTCGTTATGTGCAACGTCATATAATGACAATAAAGGCTTTTTGATTTTTTTTATTAGATTTTTTTTTTGTGTGTGTGTGTGTGTGTGTGTGTATGTGTGTGTGTATGTGTGTGTGTGTGTGTGTGTGTGTGTGTGTGAGAAAGAGTAGTTCCATTGATTAGAGATGCTTTCCTGAGCTAAATAAAGTGTGAAATGTTTATAGTCGTCTGTCCTTCATCAGCTGCTGATTGGCTCAGCGTCACTGGCGTGTTAATCAACAGCCACCCGTTCACACCTACTTAAACAATGGCTGCTAAGTGTCAGCTAGTCGTCAGTCTGGTGTTTTGTAACCAGAGTTTCGCCACAGTGGACTGACATGGTGTCACCCAAAAACCCTATACCTTTCATAGTTAAAAAAAAAAATTAAAGCAGATCATCAGATTTTAATACATGTACATAATAACTTATACGTGTGATAAATCTACTGAAATACAGCAGTACCTCGAGATACGAAATTAATTCGTTCCCGAGTGGCTTTCGTATCATGATTTTTTCGTATAATGAATTAAGGTTTACATGTAAATCGCCTAATTCATCCCAAGCTCTACAAAAACACCACATTAAATTTTATAATAAGGGTAAAACTAGAATGAAATAAGAGCCAAATACATTTGAATCATTCAATATACCGAACCTAACCGTTACTACCTGTACATGAAGTAGATAATAGAACATAATGAAAAAAAATATACAAAAAATAACAGGGGAATGTGGAACCTTAACCTTTCGAGTGAGGCGATGTCCGAAAGCGAAAATGGCGAGGAGGAGGGCAAAGAAAAAAAAAATGGCAGAAAATAAATGGCAGGAAACATTAAACTTAAGTTTCTAATTTTCATCTGATTCTTCTTCTTTTCCTTTTTTTGGCGGTTCACAAACCGACTTAAGGTGTATTACCGCCTCCACCTGGACTGGAGTGTGGATCTTGACTCATTTCCCCTTGACTGATGCTTGATGAGAGATTCGGCCAATAGGAGAGCAGGATCATGGTACTGGGCATGATGGGAAAGATTCTGACCAACAAGGTGGCCAGGGCACGAATTTAAAAATTTGCGGTTGTGTTGCATTTGTTTCATATGCTGAATAATTTTTCATAAAATGAAGAGAAAAAACCTTTGCATATCATTTTGTAAAATTAAATTTTGTGTACTGAAGCTTTCGTATCTGGAGGTTCCGCTGTATATCTGACTAAGAACCAAACCCGAGGGCGGGGCGGTGATGTAGTGGTCAGCACAAGACTGTCCCAGACAGTGAGAATGTCCAGGGCTCGGCGAGAGCGTTTCTGTGGGGGGCTTGCATGCATTTCCTGTGCTCGTGCGGGTTTACTCTGGGTGCTATGGTTTCCTCCAACAAAGACACGCTCATTAAGCTAATCAGCTGTTCCAGATTGCTCCATGGTGTGAGTATGAGTGTAGGAGCGAATGTCTGCTTGCTGAATCGCTTAATCCTCAAAGCGTTGCAATGAGGCCTATCTGGAGACTATCTCATCCGACACTGGGCGAAGGCAGGGGTCACCCTGAACAGCTCACCAGACCAATATGGGGCCAACATATGCACAACCATTCAGTCTCATACTCACACCTAGGGGCAATTCGGAACAGCTAATTGGCTTAAAGAGCACTGCGAGAACATGCTAACTCCATACAGAAACGTTCTTGCTCAACCCGTGACTCGAACCCAGGACCTTCTTGCTGTAAGGCGGATACGCCACCCTTCATTTTAAATACTGTGAACACCGTCCGCCCCTTTCTAATTTCCACACGTGTCCACTAAGCTAAAGTAGTGAGCAGCTGTAGCGTAACGTTTTTGTAAGCTGGCTCATGCCGCAGCTCCAGTGTCAATACGGTGGAGGGGTGGGGGGTGGGGTGGGGTGAGAAGAGTCCCAGGGTTCTATTTTGGTGGGCGGAGTGCACTGTAGTGTAGTAAACCGAGTCGATTTTTTTTTTTTTTTTTTCTTCGGATGAACTGTTTGTGTAAGGCGAGGTGCAGCGTACTCTCAGTCCTGCTGTGGAATGAGACGGAGCACGGTGTGCGCTCACTTGTGCAGAATCATAAGAAACGCCCAAACGGGCACTTGCACTCGATCAAGGTCCTTGTTTTTGCCTTTGTTTCTGACACACAGCAAGAGGAGGGACACGAAACAGGAGGAGACGCCAAACAACAACAAAAAAAGTCTCAGACTTTGAAAGAAGTCATGATGGAAAAAGCTGAGCACCGGGACGAAAAAGAGAGCTGAAAAGCTGCATGAGAAATGAAGCAACCCGCTAACAGCGCTCTTTAGCATCCGGGACGCTAAACCGTAGCTTGGTGTCTGGTACACGGTTGTACGAAAAAATAGAAGCGATACACCACAACAACCAAAAAAGAAAAAGTTCTATTTAATGTAGAGCATTTAGCCTTGATCGCAGCGTGTAATCTCCATGGCATTGTTGCTCCGGTTGGTCCGGTCGAGGCTCAGCAACACTAATGTGGTGTTAAAATGAAGGCGCTGATGAGCTGAATATACCGAACGAGCAGGTTATCACATCAGTGCACTCTTCCTTCCCTGATCTCTTCCACGGGTATAAAACAGGGACTCGAGTAATGAGTGAGTGGTTCAGGGAGCACGAGGGATCATTTTCACATATGTATCGGCCCCCCAGAGTCCTTACCCTACCCTTATTGAAGGTTCTCCAGATGCGCTGGAGAAGACTTTATGGAGGGGTTCAGTTTTTCCCTCATCGATTCAAGACGTCGGTGAGAAATGAACCCGGCGCCAAATGTTATGTTAATTAAGTTTGTTGAAATGATGGCACGATGATTACGTGCTGTATGCAAGGATAAACACACACACACACACACACACACACACACACACACACACACACACACACACACGCAGCCCAAGGACATAAACAAATTTCAAATTGCCTTTAGCTGTGTGTGTGTTGCCGGCCGGTGGCTTGGCGAGTTGTCCAGGGTGTACCTCATCTCCGCCCAGAGTCGGCTGAGATAGGCTCCAGCCTCCCCGTGACTCTAATAGGATTAAGAATTCTGGCAGAACCCAATATGTTCATACACTCTCACACACCCACACCTAGGGTCAATCTGAAACAGCCATTTAGCCTAGTTTGCATGTCTTTGGACTGTGGGAGGAAACCGGAGTACCCGGAGGAAACCCACGCAAGCACAGATCGAATATGGAAAGCTCGACGAAATGCTCTTTCCATGCCTGGGTCTCGAATGCAGGTCATTCTCGCTCTGAGGCGGACAAGCTAAACAACATTAAAATATATCGGATCGGAGTGAGAATTTAATTTAAAGTTAGTTTATTTTCAGTTTGTTTACGTTCCATTTGTGGTCGATTTACTTTTGTGTAATTATAATATGGGTAATAAATGTAGTACTACTGTATTATTAAGAGTAAGATTAGTATTAGCAGTTACTGTTTAGTCAATTCCTCCCTCGTCATGCCCTAATTTTCTGCATCTTTTGACCCATGAGTCGTTTATAAATATGCGGATACACAACACGACCCAGGAGCGTCTGTTTTCAGCACTGTGATTGGCCGAGGCCTGATCCCACCCTCGCCCTGCTGTTGTCCCCTCCCCTGGCTTTTAAAAGGCTCAGAGGAGCTGAGCGGGGTCAGATGAATGTGCCTCGTTCCCCACTTTACCCCATGCGTACACACACCCACACACTCCTACACACACACACACATGCTCCATATGATGGTGGATTTCTCCGAGAAGTACTTGGAAAGGTAGGCATCCTGTTCATGTTCTCCAAGATTTCTGTGATGGACAGATTGAGGATGAATGATGGGGGGGGGGAGGTGTCGGTGGTGGGAGAGAGAGAGAGAGAGAGAGAGAGAGAGAGAGGAAGGAGCTGAGGAGGTAGTCTTGAGGGTGAGGTTCAGATGTTCTCTGCTGGGGTTTAGGAGATGTCCGTGTGAGCTATCTGCTCTCAGACTTTGTGTGTGTCTGTGTTGTGGTCGTGGTGGTGGTGGTGGTGGTGGTGGAGGTTTGTCTTGTCAGGAGTCGATGTTGGAGTTGTCGGAGATGTTTCCCTGCACTTTTGCGTCCCGTTGTTTTTGCGAACGCGCACTGTGGTTGCTTTGCGCACAGATTTTTCGTTTCCTTGTTGCCTTGTTGTTCTCACAAGCGTGTGACATTTGAAGCGTCCAGCAGGCACGCAAACACTCTAGACGCTCCGCTAGAGAAGCAACAGGGACCTCCGAACCCATGCCTGATGCCTTCAGGGTCTTCCGTTTATAGTGTCGCGTCCATAACTCCGCAGATACAGTGTGTCAGGACAGAAATAAAAATAGTCGCTAATTCCGGATGAACTACAAGCCTGGATTCCTTTTTTTCTCGAACCCGACACCCCCCAGCCCCCCTTCACACCTCATTCCCATTGGCGCGATCTTTTTAAAGCTCCATCATTGCTTGCCGTGCCTCTCCGGGCCGCTGTCACGTTCTAAAATGTCCTTCCCACTGCAGGCGTCCTGGTTTCCGTGCACAGGAATAGCTCAGAGCAACGCTGCGAGCGATAATAAGGGCCTGCCAGAGCGGGAACTCGAGCCCGGAGACGGGTTTCGGATCTGGACGGAGGCAGATTTTTTTTCCTCCTCAGACGCCAGTCGAGAGGAAATGTTGACACGTCAGAAGAGTCGTCCCGATAAGCTGCGGTCGCAATGAATAAGCGAATCTACTCTCATGTTTCCATATGTTTCTGACTGATAGTGAGAAAGCACTTTTTTTTTTACAGTTCACTTCGGATGCAGTGCTGCGTGAGCGTGCGCAGACGGGCCGCTGGAATCTTCTCCATGTTATTATGAATGAATGCCATTCTTCGTCTTTGTTTTTTTTTTCGTGCAAGTCTTTATGGTTGCAGCAGCAGCAGCAGCTTAGAGTCAAAAGTAAAGAATCGAAAGTTTATCTGCTGATGCGGGGCGGAGAATTGAGATTCTGCTTAGGCCTTAAAGGTCATCGATCTAGTGTTTGACATTTCCGCGGCCGCGCGTCATGAAGACGCGAACCGAAATAACTCTCGGCTGTTTTGCAGAGCGTAGCGTCGACGCCGTATGCCTGAGAGGTGGACGTGTTCACGCACCGGTGTGGAATGTAGACCATGTGCAGGACTATGCTCAGGGAATGTGCACAAAAAACAAAACCTGCTGTCAATTGCATGCACACACACACACACACACACACACACACACACACACACACACACACACACATCCAGAAAAGGAATCTTATTTAGGCAATAATGTTTTCACGGCTCCAAAAGCGATGTAGTCCAGAAACTGCATTCCTGAAATATATATATTTACATTTCTATTATTAAAAAATAAATATTTAAAAAATATTTTTAAATTTTTTAATATATATCTTTTTTAATTGTTAAATTACAGATGTATTAAGAAAAAATAACGGGCAGTATTATTATTATTATTATTATTATTATTGCAGTAATATTTTGGCTACTTTCTGGGATTTGTAGCTTCTATTTTATTAGTTTTACATTTAATTCATTATTTAAATTATTATTAATAAATTTGCCAGAATTATTTATCAGAATAAAAACTTTTATGTCATAAAATCAGATTTTCTTTTTTTACTTTTTCTTTTTAATCTTTTTATTTACCGTTTTGAGAACGATGAGCCCGGGTTATTATGAGAATACCCATAATGCACCAGTTAAAAAAATAGTTTACAGATTGAGGAAGTATTTCATCCCCAGGGTCTGTATTGATTACAGATAGTAAATCAGTTTTATTTGTATGTTTGAATATTTAATGAGATCAACATTCAGTTGAGATAACGGTTTTTTTAACAATTGAGAAAAAAGTGTACAAGAAAAAAAATAAAGGAATCAAAACTTTCCATATGACAATAATAATTATAATATCAAACATAAAAAAACAGAAAGAAGTGATGCAACATTATGCTTCTGTGTATGTGTGTAAAAATTAAAAAAATTAAACATTACAAAAAGATTGTGATAGAGGGAAAGAAGGAAAGGCATAAAAGTGCTCTATAAATTAAATTAACTAAACAAAGGAAATAAAGAAAAATAATTATGTGTGGGAGCGTGTGCAGAGTTTTTTAAACAAAAAAAAAACAAAGAAACAAGAAGAAATGGGCAAAAAAGGAAAAAAGAAAATTATTTTAAACTGCATTCTGAAAAAGTATCCAAGGTAAGAGGGGGGAGAAAAATTAAATAATGCATGGAAATAAAAGAAAAACAAAAAGAAGAAAAAGTAAAAAGGCATTTTATAGTCAATATAAAAATATAAAAAGTATATTTAAAGGAGAGAAAAATTTTAATAAATATTATACACTGCTGTCATTGCTGATAAACAAATCAAGAAAGAAAATAAAGAAAATATAAAGGAAAGTTAAAAAAGAAAGAAAGGAAAAGAAAGTGTGCAAATAAACAAAGTCAAGAATAAAGAGAGAAAATAAGACAAAAAAACAACAAAGCACGATTTAACAACAACAAATTAATAAAATAAAACACAACGTAACAGAAAAACAGAAAAAAAGTTATTTTACCAGCTTCCAAACTGATATTAATTATATATTTACATCTAATTAACATATTGTACTAATAGATGTTACATGTACATCATATGTTTGCATATAACGTATTAAAAAACAAACAGAAGACTGTATCTCAAGTGTAGTGTGCTCTGCTGATCACTAGGTGACAGTGTTGAGTTGATTATGTGTCTCACTGCCCTGCTGCCTCAGTGAGGATCAGCCCTACTCTGTATCCCCTTCAACTTCTGCCTGTTCTCAGGCCAGATTTCAGGGAGGTGTTTGAAGCCGGAACCTTTTCTTGACTCTCGACTCTCGACTCTGTGCTCTGCGCCTGCTGTACCGAAACCAGATCTCCACCATAAATTTCAGTAAACTCGTAACTTTTTCCCCAAGGCCCGTAAACCGTTTGATGGAGGCTCTGGACTCCCGCAATTCTCCTCATACCTCATTTTCCTCCAGCTTTCCCACTGGAAGTAAAAAAAGCCCAAGGCAACCAAACCTGTCCCGGTCATCTGTTTCTGCTTTACACGACCTAAAAAAAGACTTTTCATTGGTAGATCGCTTCAGGTTTCCAATTCCTACAGCCCCATCCCCCCGACCCAAGCCTCTCTCTTCCCCTTCAGTCTTTTTTTTTTTTGTGGACGAGTTTTTCTCTGTGAGATAGCACTTTTTTCTGTGCTGCTGCTCGTCCAAGAGCGCAATCCAAAACATCTTTACGGTGTGAGCAGTCAGAGAGGAATGCAGCGTGATGAATACAGCTCCTTAACTGCTTGACCATTTCACCGCGCCGTATCTTATCAGAACGGATTTCAGGATGGGAAGGGATGGGCTGCGTCATCGACATCGCCATCCAGAAGAAAACATCTTTACGTGTAAATGGCATTAAGGAGGTTTTGCCAACTCAGGAGATAATGCAGGTATCAGGAAGGGTGTAGTTCTCTCTCCTCCATTTGACTGAAATTTTTTTCCCCCTTGTAATAAACACATCACTTAAAGGGGCGGTGGTATCGTTGTTTGAAGAAAACGCCAAAATAACATTGGTGGCGTTACCAAACAAAACTCTGCAGTTTACACTGACAGCATTTGGCAGATGCCTTTATCCTGAGCGACTTACATTTATAACTTTTTTCCTTTTACAGCTGAGTACTTCATGGTTAAGGGCCTTACTCAAGAGCCCAACAGAGGCAGTTCAGTGGTACTGAGGCTTGAACCCTCAACCTTCAGATCAGTGCCTTAACCACTGAGCTCCCACTGCTCTTGAAATCAAACTAACTTTGACTTTGAAGGCAGACAGACATCCTAATTAAGATCGTGGGGTGGCTGGTGCGCATCTCAGCCAATGCTAGGTGATGGTGGGATACACCCCGGACAGCTCATCAGCCCATTGCAGGGCCAAGACACATACAACTATCCAAACGTACACTCTCACCCAGGGGCAATGTGGAACAGCCAATCAGCCAACTGTGCATGCTTTTAGAATGTCGGAGGTAACCAGAGTACCTGGAGGAAACCCTTGCAAGCACGGGAAGATTATGCAAGCTCCACGCAGAAACACACCGAGCCCCAGAATTTCTTCTTGCTGTGAGGCGGACGTGCTAACCATTGCGCCACCGTGTCGCCCCATGTTATGTCTCCAAAACCTCTTTTAGTTTGGCAATTTAATAAATATTGCTTCGTGTTTCAGACATTTATTGCATATTTACGCAAGTTTTAAACAACCGAAAGTGGCTTAAAATCCCTGATACAGCTGCTTTAAATATCTTCCGAATCCTTAAATACAAAGATTTATGTCTTTAGCGCCGCTTGTTAAGCATTTGTTTTTATTTAAACAGTGGGAAAATATCCAACTAAATAAAAGATGCCTTTCTTGGAAGAGTTTTCTTCGGAATGAATGTGCTGGTCCATGTTAGAGCTGAGGAAACACATTGATCAACTTGCGTTGATGATTTTTGCGCAACCGCAGGCTTGGCAACACTTTCTGAGTTGAGCCGGATTCAGAAACTCATAACACAAACACTGTGTGGCCGTTACAAGTTGACCATGTGACGCTGGCTTAATGAGTCGAAATGTCAGAGAATCTGATCCTTTCTCACTCTTTCGCTGAAACGCTTCCTCCTACTAGAGATGTGGGGGAGGCTGGGGCCTATCTCGGCTAACTCTGGGCGAGGGCGGGGTGCACCCTGCACGGGTTGCGAGACCATCGCAGAACGAACACGCATACAACCGTTCACAGTCACATTCACATCTAAGGGAAAATTGGCCGGGTACCCTACAACAGCTTGTTAGTTTAATGTGCAAGTTTTTGAATTGTGGGAGGAAACCAGAGTACCCAGAGAAAACCCACACAAGCATGCAGTAAAAATGCAAACTCCTCACAGAAGCAGCCTCAATATACCTGGGACTTGAACCCAGAACCTTCTTGTTCTAAGGTGAGCATGCTTACTACTATACCACCGAGCTGCTTAGAGAACCAAATGCAATGAAATGCAAAGTTAGTCATTTTCATTGAGCCTTGGTGGACGGTAGTGGTTTCGTGGTGGTGCATTGAGTATCATTGTTGTCTCACATCTTGTTGGTTCTTGGGTCAATCCTGAGACCAGTGGATGTGGATGAGACTATGTGGATGAGACTATGTGGAGCTTTGAATGTTCGATCATGTTCTTGTTGGGTTCTTCATCAAAACATGGTGGTAAGTTAGTTGGTTGGCAAATCTATCCAGGATGTATTCCTGCACATATGTTTTGGAAAGGTTTCCTTTGGGCTTCAGATTAAATGTCTGGATTAGTCATCATCCTCGAGGAGCAAATGGTAAAATGATCTACTTTTTTGGTTTGTTGTCAATGTTTATGACTTCGCAAGCCCAAATCGTGACAGTTCTAGGATTTGAACTTTACTACTCCATGCCTTCAACTCTTGCGCCATGACTATTCCAGATTTAGGACGCTATCTCACCACATTGGTCATGGTAGCGAGTTTATCTTCACCGATTCTCTTAGTACTCAAAGCGTAAAGTGGCTCTCGGCTGGATCGCGCATTGTTGCAGTTGACCTTCTCCTTCTTGCTGCTGACACTAAGATAAGAGCAGTAGCTTCAGTCCTGAATGGCCTTGGCTTTGCCACACAAAAGCAGCTTGGTGGAAAATCAAGATTGTGCAGTTGAAACATTATCATGTGCACAATTCATGCGGTAATGGAAGACTCGAACATAGAGCGACCTAGAATAAATGCGTAGTTGGTTAAAGAGGAAGTCCGCAATACCACATCTCTCGGAAGTGGTTCACTTGCATCTTGACTCTTCTTTAAAAAATGCCCGATGTTGTATTTTAAGGTGATTGCTCATCATGTTGTCGTTTGGGGCTGAGGGTATTTTTGTGACTGGTGGAAAGTATTGTTTCCAGATTTGGCACAACTTTGTATTATGTCATAAATTGTCAGATACTTCCTGTTTCCTCTGAGGGCTCACCTCCTGGTTTCTTCACTTAAGCCTTGTAGGATTCAAAGAGACAGTTAATGGTTAACCAGTGGTGGCCCCAAAAGCATGGCCTTAATAACATCCTTTCAAACAAACACAGATGTTGAGAGTCTTGAGTGTGAGTGTGCGCTGATAAATAAGTGTCAATATGCCTGGAGCGCAGGCTTCATTCCTCCTATTAGGCCTCACCACATTCCACATGATAATAAAGCCAGAAACCATTTTAGAAAAGAAGCACTGCGAGGGCAGGACAGAGGGACGGATTTAGATATCATGTCTAGGGAGGTCCAAAAACAGAATGGTCTCCCAATGTGGTACTGATGAGAGCGGAGGCTTCGCTAATCCACGGTGGAAATCAAACGGAAATAGAAAAAGAGGTGTTACAGAAGGTCGGGCATTCCAGGAGGACGCCAGTGAGGTCAGAGTGTGTGAGGACAAGTGCTCGGGGATGGGAGGAGGGCGTGTTACGAAGCCTAAAATTTGGCCGGATGAAGATGGGTGCAGCTGTACTCTCTACACTCCCCTCAGGGGCATTGACCCCGAGGTCACGAGCCCAGGGGCCTTACGGAGAATCCTAGAGAGAGGTATGGAGGTAGTGAGCGACACTCAGCCTCATCCCTCTGTCAGTACGTCACTCTGTCAGTCAAGAAGGAAGAAGAGGAGAGAGAGGACGAAGGACAGGAGTGAGACGAGTGTCACAGAGAGAGGGAGAAAGAGAAAGAGAGACAGACAGTGTCTCTCTCCCAACTGTTAACACCTTGCTGGAATCTTATCGCCGCTTTGAGCTGATTGTGGAGAAAATGTACAGCCGCTATGGATTTCTTTTAGAGATTTGGGGGTTTTTATGAAGTCATGGGACTCTGGAGTTGGGAATGTTTTGATGTTTTCCATGAGTTTCGGACCCGAGATTCATCTCTGACCTTCTGCTTGTTTGTGTGCGCAGGGCCAAAGACATGAAGAACCGCTTGGCATTCCTGAGGAGAAGGAATGAGTCTCCTGGAAGCACTCCAGCCAGCAAGCTGGACAAAACCATGAAGTCAGTCAAGTAAGTGTTATATGTGGGTGTGTACGGGTGTGTGTATGCGACTGTGTGTGTGTGGGTATGTGTGTGTGCTGACACATACGGGTGTGCACATGGCCTGAGAGATAAAGTAGTGGAAAGGGAAGTTGTCTATTTGTGTCATCAGATTGTCATGAACTTGTCACTTTCAGTGTATAACTTTCCATGCATGAATGAAGGAACAAATTACCTAATTTGGTCTACGGCAACTTTTGTATCCTAGAAACCCCAAAATCTCACACTGTGGGTGCCAAAACATTTACTTTATCATGTGGAACATGAGGGATTGCTCTTGGAATATCTCCGGAATATTTTGCGCATATAAAGTAATACCATGCGTGATATACAATGCACCGTATCCCAGCTGGCTGAACATATGCACGGGTGGAATTTCTTTAACATGCCCGTCGCCTGTGTAATTGCCCAGGGATGCGGCGTACGACGCAGAAAGACCTACTTGCTCCTAAAGTCAATAAGGCAGCAGATGTTAGAGAGCTGTTAATTGTAGTCACACAATGAAAAGCAGCTTTGGAAAGTGAGAAGGCTGGAGGAGGAGCGACAGCACCATCTTACTGGCTGACTCAAGCTCCGCCTCCTCCCCCTCCCTTCTCGGAGGGCAGTTATAAAAGAAGCGTTCGGGCAGAGATGCTCAGAGAGACTTGTACGCGTACGTGAACACACGCCCACGCACACACATACACACACTGAGCCAGAGAGAAGCAGAGGGCTTCGGATGGGTCACACAATGAGAAACTTGACAGAAATGGGCTTGCTTAAGAACCGTTCTGCTTTCATCTGCAGGCCCACACCGGAGGAGGCTCTCAAGTGGGGCGAGTCGCTCGACAAGCTGCTTGTCCATAAATGTAAGTCGGTGCAAGTTTTTTTTTCAAGCATGGAATTCTGGGCATGGATTAATCTTATGGATTGAGCGTTGTCCTGTGCCCAGGAATTCAGAATGTTTGTGTGTGTGTGTGTGTGTGTGTGTGTGTGTGTGTGTGTGTGTGTGTGTGTGTGCAGTCTCTCATGGTTGTTGCATTGTACGTGTGCATGCGTGTAAATGTAATGCATGTCTCTGCGTGTGCAAGTGTCGAACGCTCTACAGCATTACTACACAATTACACGATTTATATTCATAGTAACTCTCCATTATCTATAATCCATAATCTATCATCTATAATCTATAATCCAGGCTCCGAGGTTTTGAAGATTGTTTGTAGTAGTGCGAAGGAAAATTGTTTGCATGCATTAAGTATGCACAGCCTACCAAGTCATGTGCACAAGATACACTTCTCCGCAGAGTGCACTTATTCAACCCCTTTCCCAGTCCCAAAAAAACCCCAAGACGCTCTCTGCAGCTGGTTTATCTGCTGCGGAAAAGCGGCTCGAGTGCGACGGAGTGACTCCTCGCTTCCTTGTATTCTTACTCACAGAAGAATAGCCCTGGACAACTTCTAAACAAAAAGTCTGTCCGAAATGTCAAATGCGAGGAAAGAATTCGCATTACATTTCCATAAATCTACTACAGTGTTGCAGCGGAAAGGAAATTCACGATAACTCATGTGAAGAATATTTAATCAGGTTTTAAGAAAAGAAGCTGCTGATCCATGATCCATACGGAGCGATCCTCATCCCTGCACTGCGCTCAGCTGACCGCCGTTTCGCGCTCCTACCGTTGTTTGTTTTTCTTTTTTGTCTGCTCGTCCAATAATACCCGCTCCCTTTCTTCATCAGATGGGCTGGCGGCGTTCCGGGCGTTCCTGCGCACCGAGTTCAGCGAGGAGAATCTGGAATTCTGGCTGGCGTGCGAGGATTACAAGAAGGTCAAGTCGCAGTCGAAGATGGCCTCCAAGGCTAAGAAGATCTTCGCCGAGTACATCGCCATCCAGTCGTGCAAAGAGGTAAGGAGGAGTTGTTGAACGCTCGCGCGCTCACTCGCTCGTACAACTGTGTACATGACACGAAGCTGAGGCTGAACAGAGGCCATGTCCAGACAAAACATTTCAAGATCGTTTTGACTGAGTTTGAAAGCTTTAAAAGTAAACACACACACACACACACACACACACACACACACACACACACACACACACACAGACACACCGGGAGCAGAGTGTAAATCCTGCATTTCCCTTCCCCCTTCTCCGTTCCCCTCCAGAAGGGGCAGGACGCAGGCGATGAATGAGCCAGTCTTTGTGGATGGTTCCCACATGGAGGCCTGAGAGGCATAGAGGGTGTGAGGTCATCTTCTGACTCACATTCATATGGACCCCTGGTTTTAGTGCATGGAATCACTTTTTGACTTCGGAACACGCCAAAATTTCAAACATGATCCGTTTGGGGGGGGGGGGGGCGGGAGAGAG
>JAQNCB010000005.1:14714416-14726155 GCA_030068295.1 Euristhmus nudiceps | reverse complement strand
CCGCCGTGCCGCCATGCTACGTACTTTGCGGGCGGCACGGTGGCGTAGCAGTTAGCATAATCGCATCACAGCAGGAAGGTTCTGGGTTCGATTAGTGTTTCTTCGGGGAACTCCGGTTTCCTCCCACAATCCAAAAAACACACACGGAGTAGTGAGTAGCACATCCACCTCACTGCAAGAAGGCCTTTCCCGGACTCGTTTTTTCCTCCATACTTATATGGGTTTCATCCTGGTACTCTGGTTTCCTCCTACAGTCCAAAGACATGCACATTACGCAAATTGGTTGTTCCATCCTGCCCCTAGGTGTGAGTGTTGCATGTGCTGGCCCTATGATGGACTGGTGGGCTGTTCAGGGTGCACCCCGCCTACACACACAGTCGGTCGAGATAGACTCTCCCAGTCATTCATCAAGCTCAAGTATTACATCATACTTTCCTTCCTGAAACGTCAGTGAAGGTGATATCATGAACTGGGACACGATTCCTGGACTCGAGTTTGGTTACTAAGATCACGCCGCCGTCGACTCTTGAGTCCGAGTTCATAATTAGTTCAAGATCACCTGCCCCATGAGTCTCACACAGATGGTGTCCTGCGCCAGACGGTGCCGCGGCGAACGTTTTCCCACCTAATCCTTTTAAACACGAAGTCAAAACACCGCTTTCTGGGAATTAATGGATCGTCCCGGTCCTGGTCTCGTCTCCCGACTCCTCCTACTGCGTGCTTCTATTTTAGGCTCGTGGTGTGAAAGCAGCTCGCCGCATCAGGAGGAACAGAGAAGGAAAAGTACTGGAGTGAATAGGTGATGCTGAAAGACGTCAGAAAGGAGCTCGTATTATTCTGTGGAAGGAAAAATAAAGGGAGGAGGGAAGGGAAGGGGGGCGGAGCAGTTAGGGGCGAGGGAGTCTCGGATGAGCTCGTTTGTGCTTATAATTTCTTATTAAATGTCATAATCAGATCTTGGAGATGGGTTTCGCATGATGTTCTATTTCCAGCAAGTGGTTTTCAGAGCCAATGGCAGCTTTGTTGAGGAGTTCCGCGGTAACGGATGGATCCGTTTTTGGAAAATCTGCTGCAGGTCACTTTCAGGGAGTAAACAACTCGCCTTACGTCAGGATGACGAAACCCAGTGATGGACGCATCCCTTTTCTCATTAGCTTAGCTAGCGGCTTAATGAACAGTTTAATCAGGGACTCTGTAATCATCGGGGGCTCTTTGGTAGCCTCTTGTTACCCGGCCATCCCCAGGCAGGCAGGAACAAGCCTATCATTTATATAGTTGTACCCAGATGGGGAGCTCAGATGGACTCAGGCTTCATCTCTTTCTTGAAGCGTTCGGCTACGAACATGAAACTCTTGCTAACCACTACACCACCGCGTCACCTCAAACACAACCTCGATTTACCTCGGGGCAACTCGGAACAGCCAATTATCCTGACATGCATGTCTTTGGACTGTAGGAGGAAACTGGAGTACCCGGAGGAAACCCACCCATGAACCGCTAACCACTGCACCACGATGTCACCTCAAACAAACTCTCGACTTATCTAGGGGCAACTTAAGTTGGAACAGCTTGGAACATCCTCGTGTGCATGTCTTTGGACTGTAGGAGGAAACCCGAGTACCCAGAGGAAACCCAGCCACGAACGCACTAACCTCACGCGCCGCCTCAAACCCGAGCATCCGCTCGTCATTTTTATTTAAGTGCATTCCCGATGTATTTTGGACGTGCGCCGCAGGACTCGGAGAGGAAAAGATTTCCACGTGAATAGATGAAGTGCCCTTTTGTGCTGACTCTTATTTATAGGCACATCAGTGGAAAGTGGGTCAGAGATAAAACGAACACAGTTAGCAAGGGTCTGGTCAGCGTGGCACATGGCGCTACTGATCTGGGCCTCATCCACAGAACCAGGACGCATTTCTGCTCTGTGGAAAGACCAGGTTGTCCCTGCTGCCCCCCCAAGTGCCGCTAACTGGGTTACCAAATGCCGGCCGTGTCTCTCCCTGTCTGTGGTGAGAGGGATGGAAAAGAACCATCACTGACTTTCACCAAGAGCAGCTGCATAGCCGTCAGCATGTCTCTGCCCTGCGGTGGCCTGGCGAGCTGTCCAGGGGGTACTCTGCCCTCACCCAGAGTCGGCTGAGATGGGCTCCAGCCTCCCGGTGACCCTAATTAGGAATAAGCGGTTCAGAAAATAAATAAATGAATTCTGCTCATATGTTGTGGCGTCATATGATGTCACACAGTTGAACAGGTTCTACACGGGCTTTATCTGCACATCTGGACACGAAACCTTTTGAAGTGTCCGCGGTGCTCATCATTTCGGATGCGTACACAGCTGTGAGCTGAGGGAAGCAGGATAATTATACGACTGGAATTTTGTTTCTGGGACTTTAAAGCAGCTTTAAACCAACAGTGATGTCACATGGTGTCACATGGTTCGCGTTCGGGGTCGACGGTCAGGCGATTTAAAAGCTGGCTGGTTTTCCCCAGGAGACAAAGATTAACTCCGCGCGCTGCTTCAGTAACCACTCACGCACTTAACTCCTACCCGCGGCCGTTACAGTCTCGTTCCGGTGTCGCGTCTGTCAGCTGATTACTTGGAACGTGTACAAGTGTTTTTGTTTCACGTTTTAAACGTTTAAACAGGGACGACGGATAAATCAAAGGTTTATGCCTGACGTGAGGGTGGCGTGGTGGCGTGGTGGCGTGGTGGCGCGGTGGCGTGGAGGTTAGGATGTCCGCCTATCGACGGCAAGAAGGCAAGATTGCCAGCCTGGGTGTTTTTGTGTGGAGTTCACACGTTCCTCCCTGTGCTTGCGTGGGTTTCCTCTGGGTACTCTGGTTTCCTCCGACAGTCCAAAAACATGCACAGTAGGCTAATCGCCTGTTCCAGATCACCCCCAGGTGTGAGTGTGTGTGTGAATGGTGTGTGTGAGTGTTGGCCCTGCGATGGCCTGGTGAGCTGTCCAGGGTGTACCCCGCCCTGGCCCCGAGTCGGCTGAGATGGGCACCAGCCTCCCCGCGACCCTAATTAGGCTTAAGCGGTTCAGAAAATGAATGAATGACACCCCATGTGATACTTTTCATGGAAATAAGGAAAGTATGGAAGCCCTGAAGGGACATGATAACCAGTGTGCCACCATACCACCTATGATGCTGGCTTTAATATCCTTAATAAATAACTTAATAAAAAATACATAAGCTGCGATGGCATGGTGAGCTGTTCAGGGTGTGCTCTGCACATGGCCGGAGTCTGAGATGGCTGAGATGGGCGCTAGCCTTGCCGCGACTTGCCTTTAATTAGGATTAAGCGGTTCAGAAAATGAATGAATGAATGAATGAATGTCTCCTGGCTTATTTACTTGTGATGGCATCACGTCTCCATGGTTCCCACTCAGCCCTTTGTTCTCGTCTGATGGAACCGCTGTGTTTTGGATACGAGCGATAAATAAAACCCTTAAAAACCAGCAGCCATCATACAACCGGTGAATTGTTGCTCTTTTTGCCGTCACGCTGTGAGATGTTTCATCAGTTCGTGTCACACGTGGCGTCCATTCTGCTGGAATTATCCTGGCGTGTGTATTTTCGGAGGTGACGTGCGCTACCGTCGGGCTCAGAAGCCAATTTCTTCCACCAAATACCCGGCGTGCATGGTTCCGTTCATGCACATTCAAAAATATCAGAACAAATCAGAGAGAGCGCACAGATCAGAGCAAACCTCGGATTTGCGTCTGCTGATGGAATCAGATTCTGACCAATCAGAACTGGGAATTCAGGAATGGTGTGATGTCATGAATTTTAACGCGTCGCTAAGCGCTAGGTCAGGACCGAATACATTCCAGCTGTTTAACAAGTCCACGCTTCGGTAAGTGCACCGACACGGCGAAAAAATGCGCCGTCACATGATGTGTGTGTGTGTGTATGTGTGTGTGTGTGAGCGCGTGTAAATCAGCAGTGCCGTCATTTTGCCCAGTCAGGCCTTTTTTGTTTTGATGTCATGTTTTCCTTCAACCGTCTTCCCCCCTGAACCCCCTAACCCCCCGCCCCGCCCAAAAGCCAAGGCGCTTCACAGACCTTGTGACTCAGTAATACGTGAATCTTTCGCTCGGCTTACAGGAGACCGTTCACACTGGGCTCACACGTGAGTGCGTGTCACACAGGATGGAATAGAATATCCCTCTTGTCGTCGTACGCGTGTACACGAACGCTTCGAAGTGTAGTGTCCAAGTAGAGTTAATAAATAGTTCAAACAGCGCGGTAGCGTCACAACTTTAACGTTATCGAACGTGAACGATTACGTCCGTACGGATCGGAAAAGCAAAATAACGCAGGACCTCGCTGTAGTTTACTTTTCTTAATGTTTCTGTGCAGTATATGCTATCACAGTTATCCACCTGCTGACCTGCGATTGCGGGGAGGCTGGGCGAGGGCGGGGTACACCCTGAACAGCTCACCAGGCCAACACAGCTCCAGCACACACAACCATTCACACTCATCACAGAGGGGCGATTAGGAACAGACAAGTAGCCTAAAGTGCATGTTTTTGGACCGAAGGAGGAAACCGGAGTACCCTGAGGAAACCAACGCAGGCACAATGGGACCTTCTGGCTGTGAGGCGGACGTGTTAACCACTCCGGGTACAATCTGTATACTCGAGGGCTAATTATTGGAGCTCAAGGTTGCCACATGTGCCTTTTATATATCGTGCCTATCATGGCCGACACCCTGAATGGCTTGCCAGACCATTGCTGTTGCACACACACACACACACACACACACAGCCATTCACATTCACACCTCGGGGCAGTTTGGACTGTAGGAGGAAACCAGGCTCCCCTGAGGAAAACCCTGCAAGCATGTGGAGAACATGCAGACTCCACATAGAAACACCCGAGCCTGGGACTCGAACCCAGGAGCCTCCTTGATGTGCTGTGAAGCAGACCGTGTCCCCTTCCCAAGCGATGAAAGCGTATAAATAAACCTGCATCTCAAAGGGTACCGCCGCCCCCCACCTCCCCGATAAAAAGCCCGTTGGCGCGGTTTGGTTATCTGTACGTCGCTGTCACCGGTGTGCCGACTGGTGCCTGGTACTGACACCCCGTTCAACACTGCAGGGGGAATCGGCTCTGAGGACCCGGTGTTGCTGTGGTTCGTAAGCGCAGCTTTATATGCATGCTCGCACACCGGAGCGTTCAAGGGCAAAGCGCAGCTGAGACAATCAGGAGAATTTAGGACGTCGTGTACCGTTTCTCTCCCAACCTTCACTCACAGGAGTCAGGAGTAAACAAGGCAGGCAGAAGCCTGAGCGTCAGTTCTGCTTTTGAAAAACCATTAAACACTGGAGAGAGAGAGAGAGAGAGAGAGAGAGAGAGAGCGCAGGAGAGAGAGACAGAGAGAGAGACAGTCAAAGACAGAGAGAGACAGAGAGACAGAGAGAAAGAGAGCGCAGGAGAGAGAGAGAGAGAGAGAGAGAGAGAGAGAGAAAGACAGAGTGAGCAGGAGAGCGACAGATAGAGAGAGTCAGAAAGAGAGAGCGAGAGACAGAGAGAGAGAGACAGAGAGAGAGACAGAAAGAGAGAGATACTGAGAGAGAGAGAGAGACAGAGAGAGAGAGAGACTGAAAGAGACAGAGAGAGACAGAAAAAGAGAGAGACACTGAGAGAGAGAGGGGGGGAGAGGGGAGAGAAAGAGAGAGGCAGAGAGAGAGAGCCTGAGAGAGAGAGATAGAGAGAGAGAGAGAGAGAGAGAGAGAGTGAGAGAGAGAGAGGGAGAGCGAGAGAGAGAGAGAGAGAGAGAGAGAGAGAGCGACAGTGCACGTAACTGCTCGCACGTCCATCTCAAAGCAAGAAGATCCCGACTTCGATTCCCCGGGCCTGCATGGGTTTCCTCAGGGTATTCTGGTTTCCTCTATCAATTGTAATGTACAATGAGCTCGCCGTTATCAGGAAATGAATGGCTTCAGAGTGCGGCCGCACCTCAGGGTCCTGATCCACCTGTCAGGGTTTATTCTACAGTAATAAACAGTAATAAACAGTGATAAACAGTAATAAACAGTAATAAACAGTGATAATTGGTAATAAAGAGTAATAAACGGTAATAAATGATAATAAACGGTAATAAACGATACGTCTTGTTTTATTCATTCATTCGCTGAGGACTTCATTGCAGTAGGGCTGCAGAGAGGCTGCAGCCTATCTCAGCCACCTTTAGGCCAGGACAGGGTACACCCAAAACAGTGTGTGAGCTCAAGTCAAAGTCAAAAAGTCAAAGTCAGCTTTATTTTCAATCCTGCAGTATATACAAGACATACAGAGAATTGAAATTACAGTTCTCTCTAACCATGGTGCAAAAACAGCCCAAAAAAAAAAAATGAATAAAGCTCATCGAAGTGCCAACGCGCACACAACTATGGTAACACACCCACACTCACACCCAGGACCCAGGGGCAATTTAGAGCAGATAATTAGCCTGGCACGCATGTTTTTGTACTGCGGGAGGAAACTGAAAGAAACCCACACAACCGCAGGGTAAACAATCAGCTCCCAACTGAAACGGCCGAGGGTGTTTTGTACTCAGTAACGTGTCGTCCCGAGGCATAATCTCTTCTTTTTATTTCCTGTTCTGGTATGATGAGGGGCGGCGCCGTGGCGCAGTGGTTAGTACGCTCGCCTCATAGCAGGAGGGTCCCGGGTTCGGTTCCCGGGCTCGCGGGGTTTCCGTGTGGAGTTTGCTTGTCCTCTCAGTGCCCGCATGGGTTTCGTCTGCCTCCTCCGGTTTCCTCCAACAGTCCACAAACATGCTCAGGAGGCTGACTGGCTGTTCCGAATTGGTTGGATGTGTGTTGGCCCCGCGAGTTGTCCAGGGTGTTCCCCGCCCTCACCTGGAGTCGCCTGAGATGGCCGCCAGCCTCCCCGCGACCCTAATTAGCACCAAGCGGCTTCGGAAATGAACGAATGGCATGACGATGATTCCTTACACATGTTTATAATCCCAAAATCATGCCATGGTCACACCGACTCGAGGCGCGGAAACCCAAAGTGGTTTGCATGTGGTTACCCGCCTCCCTCGCCGCCGCCCTCCTCCCTTACTGTAAACGAGTGGGCGCCGCTACTCTCGTGTAATTGCCACTATCACTTCAACGGATCATTCCTGTGCTGGGGATTGGAATTGGATTATGGGTGCAGTTCAGATGGCTGGAGTCTGCAGTATGAATCATCTGATACGAACGCTCGACGCTTCTCCCGGGACGCGCCCGCGCGCTCATTCCTCATTTCAGAAGCTGTGATTGATTTCCACAGTCAGCGCGGTCTCCTCGTCAGGATTTATTTTTTTTAACAGAGGTCAGGATTATTTTTAGCTTCTTTCCATTAACAGTTCTGACGCAATCATAGCGAAGGATGACACAGGGATGAATATTCATGAGGCGTAACGGGGCGGGTCTTACGGGAGCGGTTTTTACATATATGTAAATATTTACTCTGGCTGTAAAAGACCTGCGAAGGAAGCGGATTATGAAAGAAAGGAAGTTGCACAGTGTTTGCCGAGCACACAGCAGGGTTATGAGTCGGCACGAGAACGTCATCAGTGCACCTTTAGTTTTATGTTGCGTTACATAAGATCTCTGCCGGATCAGGGTGCTGATTGGCTGGCGGGTCTTTCAGTACATGATATTTATTCTGATAACGTACAACCGACGATCGAGGCTCTGGTTTGGTTTTATCATGACGGATGACAAAATTTTCCAGAGAAATGTCATTCACTGCACAGGTCATTTCAGTGTGTGTGTGTGTGTGTGTGTGTGTGTGTGTGTGTGTGTGTGTGTGTGTGTGTTTAAAATCAGTCGTGGATGCCAGAAAACGTCCCATATATACATATATATATATATATATATATATATTTTAGTGATTATCACTCACCTTCATTTGTAGTGATATTACAAATGAAATAACACAAAGCAGAATCATCCTGATGTACGTGACTGTTGGAGGAAACCAGAGAACCCCGAGGAAACCCACCTAAGCACACTGCAAGCATATAAACCCCACACAAAAAAGCTGATTCGAACCCGAACTTTCTCACATCGCTAACCACCGATAGTGCCCCCTCCCCTCCCCGCATACCCAACCCAACCCCCGTAACCACCGCCGACTCTTCCCCTCTTTTGTACCATAATAAAAATATACAACGCTGGAAGTTCAACATGTTGCGTGAATGGCGTTTTAAGACGTTTGCGGCGCACGTGAAAAAGCTTACGGCCGGGGAATGACTTCATCGACACCTTTTAACCAATCAGAATCCAGGTCTCATCAGGCCTGTGGTGGAACCGCACCCTGCTCCATTTCTCAGGAGGCAGACGGCGCTTTCGGCAAAATAATCCGACTCGGAAAGGAGGACGGAATAAAGGTGCGACAAATTCTTCGTGTTGTTTTCAGGGCTGTGAGCAGAAATGCTTGAAACGTGGCCTACTTTTCACTCTTGGCTTTGGCGAGCCTCCCCCCGGCCACAACACCCCCTCAGACCACCGCCCCGCCGGCGCCCTTTCAGACTGGGTATTTGTATCCTTATAGTGTCATGAGTTATGCAACCTCGACTATTAGGGGGAATTTTTTCAGGCTTGCAGGGGGTAAGATGAACAGGCAGAGCCTTCTTTCTTTCTTTCTTTCTTTCTTCTCTTCTTTCTTTTTTTAGATGCGCTATCAGAACCTCCCCATGGAGACGAGCTATTTGAAGTCGCTCCGTGCATGATCTGCATCGTGCTTTGTCATGTAGCGTGGGGGCCGTTGGGGTTTCTCCGGGAGGTCACTGAATTTGGAGTAAAGGCACAATGCCACGGATTGTATGAGTGGGCGAGTGAAAAAGTAAAAAAAAAAATTAAAAAGGCCTAGCAGGAAGTGTCAACATACCAAACTGGAGAGCAACGCTTGGGTGAACTTGAAGCATTTGGTTCCTTAATGGGAAAACAAGACCCGCCGGCAAGGTCCAGACGTACATTCCTCATAAGCGCATGCTTTTCCTATCGATTTATTTATTTATTTATTTATTTAGACGTCCTTAATAATTTATAGAAGTGAATAACAAGCTGGAAGCTCAAAGATGGTTAAAATGCTAACGTTGTTCCCACCACCAGGTTTTACTCGCCGTTCCTGTGTGTTTGTTGTTAGCAGGATTCCGTACTAACTTTTGGTTGGATGCTAATTAAATTTTTTCCTGGAGGCGGGGCGTCAACAACATCCTGGCGAGAGCTTCATGCCCAGTCGACGGACTGAAGGGCTGAAATGTGTTGAACATGTGTGTGGCGTGTAATGGAAACGGCCAGCCCCTTTTTTTCCTTGTGGGCTTTGCGGGCTGAGACACTTGTAAGTAGCATTACGTGTGCGAGCGTGACATCACAGTCACACTTCCTCCCGACTCAACCGCAGCGCCGAGCTCTTGAGGGAAGAGGATCTTTTGAACGCTCAGCTAATAAGATTCCAATTATAGGCGCACATCATTTGGAAAATGTCAGCGCTCAGGTTCCATTTCCTGGCCAGGCCTCGAAGGAACGAATTCCTGACGGATGGCTTTAATTTGGTCTCACCTTACCTCTTTTCAATCAACTTTCACAGTTTTTCTTTTGACCTAGAAACTTAATGCGAGCGGGGAAAAAAATCCTCTTACATACTGTAAGCTTCAGGAAATTAATAATATGGCTTCAGATTAGCAGCCTATTAAAACACTCCGTTAATATGTGACATCATACGTGAAGGTCGACCCAACGATGGTGACTGCAAACTAAATAAACAATTTTGGCTAAACCTCTTCATGGTGTCATTATAATGTCAAAATAACGTTCCTGCAATGTTCTTACAAAAGCTTGCCGTAAAAATAGTTGCCGTCCACTTCACAGCTCCGGGGTCCAGGGTTCTATCTACCCCATGTTCCTCTCAAGTCTCAGTGGGTCTCCTGTATGTTTCTTTTTCAGTGTTCTCCCACCTCCCATCGTCATCCAATGAGACGCGGGTTGACAAGTCGGCACCATGTAGGAAGACACTCGGCGCCTGGACTCCGTGTCCCTCTGAGCATCACGTTTCCCCCACCAGTGTTTCGAATTACCTACAGACTGTGACATCATCACTTAATGATTTTGGGTTTGATTTTTTTTTTTATCTGGGGACCTGTGCACCTCCTCCTCACCCCACCCCACCCCAAAGGAGCTTTAAGCCCTGCTGCTGGTTTCTATAGCACTTCATCATGGCCCGTTTCTCCTTCACTCCATGACCTTTCTATATCTAGAACTTCTTAGAACTTTGTCTGAAGCAGGCTCATGTCTATTCTGACACTACACGCTAAACAAGCTCCAGTGTGTCTCAGCGGCATAGAGGAACTCGTATAAAATAACCGTCTTTGAATTATGCTTCTGGAGCTTTCTTCCCTCAGTTTTCTGACTCTTCAATTCCCATTTTGGTTCACTTTAGCGGGCTCACACAGTCCATGATTGTTGTGGTTTGGTGCCGTCCCAGTCTTCTCCTCCAAAAAACCTTGGCTGACCCTCTGGCGCTGGAAATATCTCGCAACGACGTATTCTGTGTGCTCAGCAAACACCATCTGCAGCTTTGGGAAGGCGGCCGTCTCGGGGGAGTGTAGGCACACCCACCGCGAGATTTATGGGATGCACCAGGAGCTTGTGCACCGCGACTGACTGCAACATACGTGCGTGTGTATGTCCTCTTCGCGCCGTCTCACTGGTGCAAGTGCACGCATGCATGCACACTTCTTTTAGAAACACAATCACTTGTGATATGAGAGGGAGTTGATGAAGGAGAAGAATAATACCCAGTGAGTGTGATATCAGCCCACCTAGTGATCAAACCCGAGTACTACATGGTGCCGGGTCCAAACTTTTAGATCAGGGGTAGCAGGATCCACAGAATGCTTGCAGTGTACTAACGATAAAATAATAATACAGTACGTAATAAATATCTTATTAAAATTTATTGAGGCTGCTGGAGCCTATCTCAGACCAGACCAGAGCACATAGAACAGAGAGAGAAGAGACAGCGCCTACACACGGTGAGGTTTCCACTTTCGGCTACTAGAACATGGCCGGCCGCTCAAGAACTGGACTGTACAGCTGCAGCAGGCGCTGCATCTCCACCACAGACCGACTCCAAAGGCACAGTCTCTATTGTCTTTCGAGACAGACGGATGCCAACAACAACAGTCCAGAAGCTCGAGCGGCACTCTTAGAGTGCAAGGTACCTCTGCTTAGATTATTATAGCTTGGCATTGTTGTAATGAAATGTCTCCCCCTAGTGAATGTTGGGTGAACATTTTGCCCCATGGTAAACAGAGAGATCTAGTGATTTTGCGGTTTACAGTGATCCCTCGCTATATCCCGCTTCAGGTTCTGCAGTTCCAGTGCATCGCGTATTTTTAAAAAATATTCATTGAAAAAATAAAAAATAGGGAAAAGTTCAGGAAAATGCCGCGAGGGGTCGCTACTGACTCGGATTCGGATCCCAGCCTCTTCTTATTCTGCTGGGAAATTCGTCTCGACCAATCAGCTTGCAATATTTCAGAGCCGCATCCCAAACCGGAGTCGGTAGTGAGCTTGCGGCCTTTCCCTTAATTTTTTCACTATTAAATACTACCGGCTCTGGATTGGGACTCGGTTTGGGACTCAGCTCTGAAATCTCGCAAGCTGATTGGTCGAGACGAATTTCACAGCATTCGTGTGACAGAAAAGGCAGAAGTCAAGGC
>JAQNCB010000005.1:14703384-14714316 GCA_030068295.1 Euristhmus nudiceps | reverse complement strand
AAATACATACACACACACACACACACACACACACACACACACACACACACACAAACACAGACACGCGCACACACACACACACACACACACACACACGAACACACACAAACACATACACACACACACACACACACACGAACACATGCACACACACACACACATATACACACACAAACACACACACACACACACACACACACACACACTTACTTAAAAATATAAAAGTATGGTGGCGCTGTGACTTGGTGGTTAGCACGTCCGTCTCACAGTAAGAAGGTCCTGGGTTCAAGTCCCATGCTGGGGGCGTCTCTGTATGTTCTCTCATGCATGGGTTTCCTCCTGCACTTGAAAGATATGCACATGAGGCTAATTGGCTGTTCTAATTTGCCGCTAGGTGTGTGTGTGTGTGTGTGTGCGTGTGTGCGTGTGTGTGTGTGTGTGTGTGTGTGTGTGTGTGTGTGTGTGTGTAGACCCTGTGCTGGTATGGCGAGCTCTGCCTTCACCCAGGGTTGATCGAGACCCAGTGTTGATGAATCCCAGTGAAACCACCACCGTGCTAAGACCCCTGGGCAAGGTCTGAACCACAAGTGTGCCTCTGTTCGCCCAGCAGTATAAATGGGTTCCAGTAAAAGTACCGGGAAGGTAACCTGCGATGGACCAGCGTCCCATCCAGGAGGAGTTGAACTCCTAGTCGCTTCACGCTACAGAAACCGGGGATAAACACCGGCGCTCATGAGCCTCTGGGCTCGGGTGTAAAAGACTTACCAAATGAGTGAATAGATAGATCGACAGATGACTTGAATCTTTTTGTTTCATAAGACAGAAACGTTTGAATTCGCAGGTCACCGTTCAACAAGACAATATTAAGACAAGTGAAAGAAATTGCTCCCAGTTGCAAAAATGTTTCAGGAGCCTTGCCCTTTCTGATTGACGTGAATACTCTCTTCTGCCATTAGAATTATGTTTGCGCTGGCTCTCTGAAGTATTTCTAAAGAGCAGCTCTAGTTTTAAGCGTTTCCTTGGAGAGGAAGAGGTTAAATGGTGAATGCTACAGCTAACTGCTAGCTATTAGCACGAGCAAGAGTCACATCTATTACTGCAATTATCCATTTATAAATACAACTCCTTGGTGCACAGTTTAGGGCTTTCCACAAGACAACATTGCTAAATCTGTGTCTACATCCTCTTACTGAAAGCATAAACCCGTCGGTAAAATATTGCAAAGCTCTTGTACATGTCTGTAAACTGAAAGGTGAACAAATGAGCAGAGAATCATAATGAGTGTAGATGCTTTTCAGATAGGTGTACAGCATGAAGCCATTAAGCAATTAATATCCTCGCATGCTCTGCAGGCGGTGATTAAACTGTCAGCAAGAACAGTAACGTTACCCAACACCTTACTAAGATGCTCTGTTGGTTTTTCGTCTAATTTGGTTCTAATCTGTACAGAAATTTTGACAAAGCATTCTGTTTTCAGCTGGTAAACATGATGCACGTGCTAATTTTTGAACAGTGAACACGATCCACGGGTCTAAAAAGGAGCAATTATTGTTACTTATTACTTCCTCGTGCATTTGCATAACAAGCAAAACAAACCACTGCACGGCATCAGGTGACAAGCTGATCAATTTGAAAGATCAGCTAAATTTCACGATTTATAGACTTAGAGAAATCAGCAGGTCTGAAGGAAATGTGTACATGCCACTAACTTTAAACCGAGTGTTTGCTTTAGTTTCAAATTTCATTGTAATATATAGATTTAAGCACTGATTACAGAGCCAATCCTAATAGATATATCCATTTATAGGTGTCTGAGGCTGGTGTTTGGTTCATGTTCTGTGTTGCCATTCATGTTTTGTGTTTTGTGTTTTACTCGATGAGAATTTCTCTGCCTACCTGCATGAGAGTGTATTTGTTTATTTGGTGCGAGTCTGAGTGGTGGTGTATGAGCCTCAATTTCTTCCTGCCTATCCACATGCAATCAGTGATGCAAAACTTTGGATTTTACTTTTTTTGGCACGCATGGACACCAGACAACCAACCAAATTATGTTTCATGCCTATGATATTCCACCTCAGGACTTCCACTGTTGCACCCTTTGTCTTTACATACCTTATATTGAGTGAGAGGAGAAATCCTCTTTAATATGACTGTTATGGAGATCGCTAACATGATAGGAAATGTAGCATTATCTGTCTACAAACCACAATGTTGACCCTATCAGCATGTCTATATAGATACAGTAAGGTACAGCCATGTCTGAAAAAGGATAGGTAGCGTTGCATGTTATGGAGGAGGCATGTGCATTCCTATGCCCCTCCCAGGTTGGTGGTGTTCGTTTGATCGGGGGAGCAATACTTAATAGGCGGGAGTTGGATATGACTAAAAAGCATGTCTGCAGTCGCAGCCAGACGTCAGACGGACGACTTAAAAACGGCTCACAAATAACTGTCGGGCAAATTAGTCTTCATAAACTTGAAATGAAATGGGTATGAATGAGAGGCACATTGTTGCTATGGCAATAATAAAAGGAAGACGCTGAACAAGAAGGGGAAAAAAATCATAACTTGCAGATTCCTGCTTTGGACTTACGCTCAGCATTCAAGCAATTAGTCGCTCAACAGTCTGGCAATTAGAGCACTGTTGTTAAGCAACTGGAAAATATAAACACCAAGAATGTGCTGGCTGATAACCTCAGGCTAACGATTTAGATATCTAGAGCAACATAAAAACTGAGCAACATGACTAAGATGACTTAAACCATGCTGTAATTATACCAGCCAGCCATAATATTAGCACCACACAACAGTAACACGAGTAAACGTTGGCGTCTCACTGCAGTGGCACCGGTATGCATCAGGGAGAAAACAAACCATCATTTCTGAAATTTGATGTTTTGGAAGGAGGAAAAATGGGCTTTGGAGTATAGGAGGAAACTGGAGTACCAGGAGGAAACTCATGCACGCAAGGGGAAAACATGCAAACTACACACAGAAACTCCCGAGACCAGGATTTGAACCCAGAACCTTCTTGCTGTGAGACAGAGAGGTTTATTTTTATTTATTTTTTAAAAAATCTTTAATTCTGTTTTTTTTTTTTTAATTAATTAATTTCAACAACAAAGCACATCCACCTCACAGCAAGAAGGCATGGGTTTGATTCCCAGCCACAGGTGTTTCTGAGTGGAGTTTGCATGTTCTCCACATGCTTGTGTGGGTTTCTTCAGGGTACTCCGGTTTCCTCCCATAGTCCAAAAGCATGCATATTAAGCTAATTGGCTTTTCCAAATAGCCCCTGGTTGTAAGTTTGAGTGTGAATGGATTTGTATGTGTATGTGTTGGCCCCGCGATGACCTGGCAAACTGTTCAAGGTGTCACCTGCCCTCTCCCAGAGTCGGCTAAAGTAGGCGCCTGTCAAGAAGTGAATAATGGACCAGGACCCAAACGCTCGACTCCAGAAAGAAGTTTATTAAGCTTCCAAGTAGTACACACAAAACAGGAAGCGCAAAAAGGGGAAGAAAACAAAAGATAGTCAACAAACAAAACAAAACAGCACTCGGTGAGGCTGGCAAACATGAGCACAGCTCGAAAACAAAACCAAAAACACTCACCAGTGGTGAGGAGAAAATTAGCTAGGCATGAGAGCAAACCTACTGACAGAATAACGATACTGACAGAGTCAACGACGCGGGAACAAACCAGACGTGCTGACAGAACATACACACACACACACGCAATGAATATATACGCGTAAATCAGCAACAGCTGGGAACCATCGGTGACAGAGTCGGCAATCGCCAGATTCTGGAAGCGGGGACGAACCAGGAAGCTGAAAGAAACAAAGCAATACTTCAAAATAAAAGTGGAAAAGTCCGGAAGCACAAAAAAAATTAGGCTTAGAAAGTGAATGAATGAATGAATTTCAACAAGGAATACAGCATCAGGTACGCTATTAGAAATTCAAACAGTCCCAAATTATCCCTACGTACTACATGTGCGCCTTTTCTTACTTCCTCCTGCTGTCTCCAATCCTGTCTCTGACTCACAGGGTGTGTCAGAATCCAATCCGAGTCCACAAACCCAGCCAAACGCCTCCTCCCTACATCCTACATCCTGACATTCCCATGCTAGTCATATGCGGCGGGGTGGAATTCGCATGATGCTCGACTCCACGCTCTACAGAGCAGAAGAAATCTCAACATGTTTATGAAAGCGGAAACCAGGGCCACACTGTGCCAACGCTGGATCGAAGTCATTACTCAGTATCACAGACGCTGTTTACGTCTCCAGGTCTCAGTGCCTGTGGCGCTGCTGGTACTGGGAAGAGTCATGCGTCCATCTGGTTTTCCTCTAGGGTGTAACATAATGTTATATGTGTTTGTATCTGTTTCACGATGGAAATGTCCGTATCTGGGCGTCAACAAAAAAAAATAAACAAAAGACCTATAGGTAGAAACGAAAGTGCAGTCTTTATATTGTGTGAAATCTGACACTTTCTCAGCCTCGGCCATCATCACTCCAGTTCATAATACAGTCATCCTTCGCTATATCGCGATTCAAGTTCTGCGGCTTCAGTGCATCGCGTATTTTTTTTTTATATTCATAGAAAAATAAAAAATCGGAAAAAATACGGACAAAGGTCAGGAAAATGCCGCTAGGGGTCGCTACTGACTCGGATTCGGACCCCAGCCTCTTCTTCTTCTTCTTTTGTTACACGGATGCTGGGAAATTCGTCTCGACCAATCAGCTTGCGAGATTTCAGAGGCCGTGTCCAAAACCGGAGTCAGTAGTGACCATGCGGCCTTTCCCTATACCTTTTCAATATTAAAAAGGGAAAAAGTTAAGGAAAAGGCCGCAAGGTCACCACCGACTCTGGTTTGGGACTCGATTTGGGACTCGGCTTCCGGTATTTATTGATATTATATACACATATACATGTACATATACATCAGTCAGGGGGGGTCGATCCTACTTCACGGAAATTCGGTGTTCGCGTCGGGTCTCAACCCCCCATTAACCGCCAAAAGTGAGGGATCCCTGTATATATTATTATTTTTTTTTTTTTTTTTTTACATGATCTCACAGACAGATCACCTCCAGGCCCAGCCCCACACTTCCACTGTCATGGCGTGGCACGATCCCGCTGCCAGAGGGCGGTGTTGAGGCGCTCGGCGCAGCCGGAAGTGCTCACACCCCCTCCCCTCACAGAGTTTATTACTTACAGCTGTGTTAAGTTTAGGTGGGCTGTTTATAGTGCTTGGTTTTCAACGTTTTTTGCCGGTTCATCCTTCGTTGTCTGATACTTTGTTTTACTTTAAGTTACTCTGGGTCATCCTGTTGGTTTTCTGTCGGTTTATTTTATGTCCTTTTTTTCAGTTAGTCGGTCTGTGAGATCCCCCCCGTGGAAGGTAAAGGGTATTTTTGTTCTGTTTTAAGTAATAAAGTTTTTCATTTCTGCAACCTGCTCTCCTCTCCTGCCATTGGTTTCTGAACCTGCTATCTGCATATGGAGCAAATCTTCCAGCAACAACGCGGCGTCGGCACGTCCCGCCCACCGCGTGACAGAATGAACCGGCCAAGCCTTGCTCCAGCGGACCTACCAACCACCGAGGAGGAGCTGGTGAGTCGGCTACAGAGAGGGCGTACGAAAATGGGCACTGCGATGAATGAGCTAAGCGCAGCTATGGCGAATCTTGCGGCGACGGGTGAACTGCAGCCGGTGCCCAGGTACGTTTCTCTCGAATCCTTTTACACCTCATTATACGGAGAGGGGCTCTCGTCCCACTCGGCTTTGGCAGCGGCGCGTCCGCTTCCGTTCGGCGTGGAACCAGCGCCTCCGTTCTCGTCTGTCACGAGGCTAGCGTCCCCGTTCTCATCCGTCTCTGGGCCATTGCCCTCACGCTCATACATCTCTTAGCCGTTGCCCGTGCTGTCCGTTCCCGGGCTTATGCCCGCTCCGTCTGTCGCCGGGCCTATTCCCGCGCCGTCCGTCCCTGGGCCATTGCCTGCTCCATCTATTCCCGGGCCGATGCCCACTCTGTCCGTCGTCAGGCCAACGCCCGCACCATCCGTTCCCAGGCCGTTGCCCACTCCGTCCATAACCGGGTCATTGCCTGCGCTGTCCGCCGTCGGGTCTGCGCCCGCATCTCTCCCTATGCCAGCGGTCCAGCCTGCTCTCTCGTCTGTTCCAGCGTTCCAGCCCGCCCCCTCGTCTGTGCTAGTGGGCAAGGCCGCTCCCTTATTGGTGCCAGCGGTCAAGGCTGCCTTCTCGTCTGTGCCAGCGGTTAAGGCCACCGGTCAAGGCCACCTTCTCATCTGTGCCAGCGGTCAAGGCGGCTCCTTCGTCTGTGCCAGCGGTTAAGGCCGCCTTCTCGTCTGTGCCAGCGGTCAAGGCGGCTCCTTCGTCTGTGCCAGTGGGTCTGCCAGCGCCCTCGTCTGTGCCGGAGGTCAAGTCTGCGCCCTCGTCTGTGCCGGAGGTCAAGCCAGTGCTCTCATAAGGGCTTCAGGTTAAGCTCTGGAAACGCCAGCACAGCGTCGCATGGGTTCCTCAGGGCGAGACTGCCCCCAAGCTTCGGCGACGGCTTGCTACTGGTTGTTCCACCAAGTTTGATGAAAATCAGATCAGAAAGTTTTGTGTAATCCTGCGAAAAGAAAAACTTGTTTACTAAATATATGGTTAAAGAAAAAAAAAAAACAGACTAAATTCCTGAATTCGGATCCAGATATGCTCCAAAGTGTTTCGGGTTCTTGCCAGGCCCGTACCCCGTCCCTCTGGACGTTGACCTCTAGTTTATGGAAATTGGTTCAGTCGCTTTGGTGTAATCCCGCTAAAAGACAGACAAACAACCAGACGATGGTGAATACATCACCTCCCCTGCCAAGCAGCGTTGGTAATAATTTAAATCCGGAATGTTTATTTGCTTGGATGGGTGTACCAGATTAGAACCCTTTTATCGGACCGGTTTTAGCTCACAGGCTGTACCTGATTTAACACTCTTGATTTAGCATGACTGGGAAAACGTTCACATCCAACTGAAGGACAGAAAGATTAGCATATGCTAATCATATGAGTCATGGGTGTGGATTAGCATTCCATTTATCGCTGGTGGTGAACCGTCTATCTTTCAACAAACACTCAGTAACTGAAACCAGACCCGTTATTCAACACCCATCTGTCCTCAGAGGAGGCCGTGGACGCCAGCCTTGCCCACGCTGAGAGCTGGTGACTAGCGGCGCCAGAGACCTGACTGCCAGACTCAGAGACACTTCTCTCTTTCACCACTTCTTTCACATCTAAATGCCAAAGGACGCAGCGAAGTCTCACGCCAGGAGGTCCATTCATGAAAAAAAAACACGATCCGCCTTCTGCAGAACGGGAGAAGTGACGGTCGTTCGTTTTGTCGGAGCTCCGATATTGATCTGATGCCGATAGCTTTATGGTAACCGTGGCAACCGAGTCATCCTTCTGGGAAATATTTCACGGCCAACACGCACGATTTCAAACAGCCGTTCAGACAAACGTGCACGTCTTTGGACTGTCGGAGGAAACCGGAGTACAAGGAGGAAACTCGGGAGAACTCCACACGGAAACGCCCTCGCCGAGCACAGGACTCGATCCGACGACCTTCCTGCTCCCAGGCAGATGCGATCACTAAAGATCACGTTTGTTGTAAACAATAATGTGGAAGTCATTTTGAGTGATTTTTTTTTTTTTCGTTTTTTTTCCCCCCTTTCGAACCAAGTGGTGCAACAGGGTCATGACCTTTGACCCTTCCTCAGACTCTATTACCTCCATGCAAAGCAACGTTGGGACGGAAGCCGTGTATGAGCCCCAGACTTCTTCACATCCCCTCGAGAGGGAACTAGCAGCAGTGTACGACATCTCCTCCCCCTCTGTCTGTGTGTGCAGTGGGTGGACGCCATCTCTGGTTGAATACGAGGTCCTGTCTACTAGTACGCCACACACACACACACACACACACACACACACACACACACACACACACACTCCAGGTGGCTGGTTATAGCCAGAAGATGGTACATTTGTTCGCTGCCAGATTCAACAAGACGCTAACGCCTCGTTTTTCTCTTCGTCTTGTGATTGCAGTGCGACAAAACTCCAGTTTCAGTCAAACCGTCTCCATGTTCCGGGATGTCAGGAATTCTCTCTCTCCCGACCAGGACATCGATCACAATTAAAAAAAAAAAAAGAACGTACTAATAAAAGACGACAACTTACGATGGTGCTGTAGCATAGTGCTCAGCACATCCGTCTCACAGAAACAAGGTCCTGAGTTCGAGTCCCCGGCTCGGCAGCAGCGTTTCTGCGCGGAGGGGAGAATATGGAATCGAGCCCGGGACCTTCTTGTCGTGATGCGGCTGTGCTGATCACTGTGCCGCCATGACGCCCCGCAAGTGAGTGAGTGAAAATAATAACACAAGCACCTGATCTCCGCCGTACCCCGGGGGTCCAGTTTTAACGAGACGCTGGTATGTTTACATGCTTCCAGATGCTCATTTGGGGGAAAAAACTAATAAATGGCGGTAGATAATTTTTTTTTGACATGCAGTAAAACTACTGTTTCATTCAAGGGGCGAACTGTCCGACTGCTCCAGCACGGACGGAACTGTACTGCTCGCCACCTTCCATTTAGCTTTCCGACCAAACCTGCAAATGATATGTTGTCGCCGTGGTCAGGAATCGCCGCAACCCTGCGCTCTATAATGGAGCGGCTATAAAAAGCAAGGCGCTCCGATGCTCTCGACCGAAATCAGTCGGCTCTATTTCTTCAACCGCCATTCATCTCATCCTGACTCTCTGTAAGCCGCACCGCAAATCACACCAACCCGTCTTCACTGCCGTTTCTGAGACATGCATTGTAATAGACCTGTAAAAAAAAAAACGAAGCCCAGTAAAGACGACTGCGTCGTGTTCTCGGGGCGCCGGGTTCAGCTGACTCACATGTGATTGAACCAGATTGCTCTGACATTTGGTGGTAATCGCTTCATCCGCCTGCCTGGTCATGAAATATACCCGCGCCAAGCTGCTGTTCAGCTGAGCTGACAGTTAATCACTCATTAATTCATATCCCTGTTCAGGGTGTACTCTGCCCTCGCCCAGAGTCGGCTGAGATGGGCGCCAGCCTCCATGTGACCCGAAATAGGATTAAATGGTTCAGAAAAAGAATGAATAGATGCATGGATATAAATGATATACATATAAGTGTCCAGGGTGTCCTCTGTTCTCGCGCAGAGTCGGCAGAGATGGGCGCCAGCCTCCCCGTTACCCGAAATAGGATTAAGTGGTTCAGAAAAAGAATGAATGGATGCATGGATATAAATGATATACATAAAGGTGTCCAGGGTGTTCTCTGTTCTCGCCCAGAGTCGGCTGAGATGGGCGCCAGCCTCCATGGGACCCGAATTCGGATTAAGTGGTTCAGAAAAAGAATGAATAGATGCATGGATATAAATGATATACATATAGGTGTCCAGGGTGTTCTCTGCTCTCGCCCAGAGTCGGCTGAGATGGGCACCAGCCTCCCCGTGACCCAAAATAGGGTTACGTGGTTCAGAAAAAGAATGAATGGACGCATGGATATAAATGATATACATATAGGTGTCCAGGGTGTTCTCTGTTCTCGCCCAGAGACGGCTGAGATGGGCGCCAGCCTCCATGTGACCCGAATTAGGATTAAATGGTTCAGAAAAAGAATGAATAGATGCATGGATATAAATGATATACATATAAGTGTCCAGGGTGTTCTCTGTTCTCGCCCAGAGTCGGCTGAGATGGGCGCCAGCCTCCATGTGACCCTAATTAGGATTAAATGGTTCAGAAAATAAATAAAGGAATGAATGAATGAATGCATATCCCGGTTGTATCTAGGATACTTTGGTTTCAGGTACCAGCTCCGAGGTCTATAAATGCCGGTTGCTCTTTCCACGGACACTCGATTTTCAGTTGGTGACCCGACTCCCAAACGCGGCGTCCTCTCTAAATTCCTTTCAGACTCTTTATTTGTTTATTTATTTATTTATTATATATTTATACTTCATTAGCCCATGCCCAGTTTCTCCGGCTTGAGATTGGACGCAACGGCATCGTGAGGCTAATTTCTCAATTAAACTCACGAACACCAACCAAATCCATGAGTCACTTCATTCATTCATTCATTTTCTGAGCTGCTGAATCCTAATTATGGTTGAGGGGAGGCTGCCACCCATCTCATCCAACTCCGGGCGAGGACGGGGTACACCCTGGACAGCTCGCCGGGCCATCATAGGGCCGACACTCACACAAACATTCACACACACACTCGCACCTAGGGACGATTTGGAACAGTTAGCCTACTGTGCATGTTTTTGGACTGTAGGAGGAAACCGGAGTACCCGGATGAAACCCACGCAATCACGGAGAGAACATACAAACTCCACACAGAAACGCCCAGGCTGGGAATCGAACCCAGGCCGTCGTGCGAACCACTACACCACCGTGCCACCTCAGTTCAGTAACTTGATTTGTTTATTTATTGATTTATTTATTTTCTGAAGTTTTGCTTTAGCGAGTTTTGAATCTCGTACTCAGGGTCTCTCCTCGCTATAAACTAGTTGCAGTTTTCCTGTGCTCGTTTATTCAGTACGCACGTTCTTGAAGCCCATCAGCTCATTTTTAGCCTTTTGTTTCCAAAACCAAATCGAATTAACCAGGAAGGAACCCGATGATGACGCAACGCTCGCAGGATGTGAGTGGACTGGAACGTCACGGCTGACAGTGATCAGGATCAGAGTAAGTAACGAGAGGAAGGGCATGCATCAGCTCTACACTAATGAGTGTGTGATGGTCATCAACCACAAACTGTGTGTGTGTGTGTGTGTGTGTGTGTGTGTGTGTGTGGGTGTGTGTGTGTGTGTGTGTGTGTGTGTGTGTGTG
>JAQNCB010000005.1:14637291-14649315 GCA_030068295.1 Euristhmus nudiceps | reverse complement strand
ACATACGTGTAATTGTACATAGATGTAAATAAAGTGTAAGAGATGTGTTTGGGAGCCGAGTCCCAAACCGGAGTCGGGAGTGACCTTGCCGCCTTTCCCTATTTAATAATGAAAGAGTGAAGGGAAAGGCCGCAAGTTCACTACCGACTCCGGTTTGGAACGCGGCTCTGAAATCTCGCAAGCTGATTGGTCGAGACGAATTCCCCAGCAGAAGAAGAAGAGACTGGGATCCGAATCCGAGTCAGTAGCGCCCCCTCGCGGCATTTTCCTGAGCGTTTCCATATTTTTCCTTTTTTTATTTTTTGATGAATATTTTTTAAAAAATCTGCGATGCACTGAAGCTGCAGAACCTGAAGCGCGATATAGCGAGGGAAGACTGTACATTCTTGTGTAGAATTCACTGACTGCACCTTTAATTTTGGAAATGTGGGGAATAAAGTGAATGTGGCCAAAAACATTAATGATGAAAAAAAAAAATGTAAATTTGTTAGAAGCAGGCATGATGGGCTTTGTATGGCGTTTATGTTGTATGGACGCGGTCGCGGTTTAATGATTCCGTGAACAGCACCTCCTATTATTTATTTATTTTTTCCCTTATCTGCTTCGATCTCGCTTTGCGACTTTGATCCATACCAGGGGGGAAATGTCAGCACGTCAGGAGCTGCTCAGGCGGCAGCCGTGAAGCCGGGCCGAATTTCTAATTTTAGACCGACCGCTCTTTCAGGATTTATTTTCATCTAATTCGAGTCTGCTTTTCAATAGGCCCAAGTTATTAAATTTTAATTCAGGGCAGCATTAGCATATAAATTGAAAGAAGGCTCCGTTGCATTGCTCATTCTTTCAGATGGAATTTTAAGACCTGACATTTTCCTTTTCTTTTTTTCCCTTTTTTTTCTCTCAATCCTTTCCCCGGCTGTCTCAGTTAAGGGGGGGGGGGGGATGGGGGGATCTCACTCCAATATATTTCTACGTTATTGCTTTTTTTTTTTTTTTTTCCTTTTCTTTTTTTTTCTTTTTAAATTTCAGGCCGGAGATGTGACTGCAGTAATTGAATGCAGGACCGCGAAGAAAAATGGAACGGCTCAACTTTATTGCCCTCCTTCCGTGTAAAATTCCGGTCCATTCTCTTGCTCTCTTTGCTCGCCCTCCCCCTTCCCCCATGTTAAAATTTCAGATTCCTATTCCAGTTAATATGTGGTCCGTGCCTTTTTTTTCCCCCCTAAGTGATCCGGAAAAATGTGTTATATAAGGAGAGGAAAAAGTTCCATCTCGCTCGGCTGGCGCGCTGCAAATTATTTTGCAAAATGGGTCAAATCACTGAAAATATCTCCTCCCTGTGAAATTTAGGCTGACAGCTCATTTACTATCTCAGCCATTTTTCTTTATGCGAGAGCGCTGCAGTTTTCACCGAGGCGGCTGCAGCGTGTTGGATGTGAAGTCGCAGCAGGGTGAAGAATCACAGCGCATAATTCCTTCGTGGAGGTGTTAAGAGGCGCGCGCTAAATTCCATCTGCGAGCTCGAATGCAGTCCGATTGCGGCTCGTGGTGACGATGGGCCGGGGCGTTGTCTGTTTTAGTATTAGCTTAAACCTGTGTGTGTGTGTGTGTGTGTGTGTGTGTGTGTGTGTGTGTGTGTGTGTGTGTGTGTGTGTGTGTGTGTGTGTGTTCGTACTATAAATACTTTCCTGGAGAAACCGTTAGCGTGGAGCTAGCACGTTTAGCATGAGGCCTTTTCTGACAATGCCATGTTTGTTGGGTTAAAAAACTGTTAAAATTAATAAAAAAAAAAAAATTAAGCGTTGCGCATGATTGACTGGATCAAATATGGAATCTACTTGATTCCCAGGTTGATCGCACAAAGGGTTTTCCATCCAAAGCAGTGTTTGGGAGGAGTTACGAACGGCACGGCGGTGTAAGGGTTAACACATCCACCTCACAGCAAGAAGTTTGCGGGTTCAAGTCTCAGCTTGGTGTGGTGACGACCTTTCCGTGCGAACTTTTGCACGCTATCCCTGCGGTTGGACGGGTTTCCTGCGGCTATTCCGGTTTTCTCAGACAATCCAAAAAACACGCACATGAGGCTAGCTGTATGGTCCTAATTGCCCCGGTGTTAAATGTTGGTGCATGGTTGTGTGTCGGCTGTGATGGGCGGCTCTTCAGGGGAAGTGTAGTTCCTTTTCATATCAGCGTCATCAATACACCGGAGGGATGGGGGCAGCAGTGGCACTGAAGGGGGCGAGTTAACGGTAGCGTGCTGTCATGACAGTACAGTGATCCCTCACTTTTGGCGGTTAATGTGGGGTCGAGACCCAACGCGAACGCCGAATTTCTGCGAAGTCGGCTCGACCCCCCTGACTAACGTATACGTACATGTGTATATAATATCAATAAGTACATATTCAACACTATAAATGCTTATAATAACAATTAAACATTCAAAAACAAAACATAAGATGTAAATAAAATATAAATAATATAAAATACATGCGTGTAATTGTGCATAGATGTAAATAAAGTGCAAGAAATGTGGTTTTAGAACTTTTCACGTAATTTTATTGAGGCTCGACTGATTTCCGCCTCTTCTGTCACACGAATGCTGGGAAATTCGTCTCGACCAATCGCCTTGTGAGATTTGACTCGAGGCTTCAGAGCCGAGTCACCCGAGAACCGAATCCGAGTCAGTAGCGACCCCTCGCGGCATTTTCCTGGACTTTTTTTTCCATTTCCTTGTTTTTTTATTTTTTGATGAATATTAAAAAAAAATCTGCGATGCACTGAAGCCGCAGAACCTGAAGCGCGATTTTGCGAGAGATGACTGTATTGATAATCATGGCGATTTCCAACACGATGACACGATATATCGTCCAATAATAAAGTGAAGACCGCCGTTTGCAAAAAGAAAACAAATGCTGCTGATGATTTTCGTCAACATTTGTACAAAAAAAATTGCCAATCAAAAATTCTCGACGGTCTTCTGCATTCGCCGATCAGCGAGATACGGGCTTTTAGGATTAAAAAATATCGTCCCGTGTGCGTCATACACGAGCCGAAAGAAGGTCACAAAAGAGGTTTGTGATGTTGACGTACAGTGGGCGGAGTCATTATCAATCCTGAAAAATGTTAAAATTCACCACAAAGTTTTGTTTTGGTTTTGTTTGCTTGTGTTTATGTTTCGTATATACCAAAACTTTTTTTTTTTTTACCTCCGGGGACAATTCAGAGATATCCGCCTCGTCCGTGGTGAATATTTGCGTCGCATTCTTCAGTTGTGTGATGTTTTCATTTTTGGAATGGAAATAAAACCCTTTTAAGTTGTGTTTGAACCCGACCTACGAACTGTAGCTGTAAAGAATTAACGCTGGCTGTAGAGTTTGATGTGCAACTATGAGGTTATTGTTGGGAATCCAAATTTAGTGATGTGACCTTGACCTTCATTATCATCATCATCATCATCATCTTCATAGCGGCCGGAGCCGAACTGCACGCCTGGCCTTTCCATAGCGTCCAGCTTTACAATGCGAAAGGATTGAAGCGATGGGGTCGCAACGCCACACATCGCTGTGTTGCATGATGGTCGTTGGGAGCTCATCCGCACCTTTGACTGGTCTTGTTTTTGGTCCTGCGGGTTTTTGGTTCATGCCACCCTTCTCACTATGATACATTAGTGGGGGAGCCGGTTTAGACGCCGACGACCCGTCCAGCTTACAATGTTATCGGTAGAAGGGAAACCGTAACCCTGACCCCGACCTGACTGCTGACCTTGAACTTATTTTTATTTTTTTAAAAAAGACAAAAAATCCCCAACCTGCGTAAATTTTCAAGTGAAATAAAACAAGATGCAAATCATGAATCATGCCGTTAAATCGTTAAAACCATCCCTCGAAATGATAGAAAGGGTACGACTTTGGGTACGATAAAAATTGGCCGGCTGTAGACTACTCAAAAATGTGAATATTTTTCATGGTGTCCGGTCGTACAAGGGGTTTTTTTGGAAAGCACATCATTTTGGGACGTATGAAAGTGGAACACACTGAAATTTGTTCGGTCTGCTCGACGTATTCTGGAACGTGTGCAAAACCCTGAACCCCGTCTCCAGAGGGAGAGGTTTAGATGGGGGTGGTTGTCCGGACGCCGAAACTCACAAAAACTAGTGTTCGGTTAGCGAAGCCGTCCTCGCGTCATGGCATTTCTCAATCATCCAAATGATTCTTTTATTATTAATTATAAGGGATTGTTTGTTTCTAATGGAATTTGTATCCTCCTCAGTTTAATTGTAGGCTTTCTGAGTCTAATTATTAAGCAGCTTACATACAGACGAAGGCTCCAGTTTCTTAAATCTTATCTGTGCGATATGGATTCAAACCCCACCCCACACACACACACACACACACACACACACACACACACACACACACAAACACACCACCATTTCTTCACGACTGAATAAGTGAAACCTAAAATGGCCACATCAGATTCCAATCTCATCGTGTTTCTCCCTGAACAATGGCCACGCGAGAACTGTTTACCACTAAAAAAAAAATTTGCTCTCTTTTCTTATTTCGGAGCCGGTCGTTCATCATCGGGTCATCTCTTCACCCTGGTTAATCTCCATTTAGCGTTCCCTAAGTGCGATTAAAAATAGATCGTCGCTGCCGTCTGTCGACAGCGAGCCCACATCGTGTTTATCGTCTGCAACGACCGTCTTTATTTTCCTCATGATTTATTCATTTGGCACATTTTTCAATGAACCCCTGAGAGATGTGTTACACTTTAACAGACCTGGCATCAATCCAGACGCATTACACATCAATTAGTCACCAAAAAACATTTGACTAATTAGGCTTTTTTAAAATATATAATAAACGATCGGATTGATTTGCTTGGTATCATGCTCTTCATTTCTTTATTCCCAAGCTTAGGTTTTTAATGTGTTGTGCACCTTTTATGCCTCCAGACCGCCGCTAGCCAGGGCTGGAGGTGTCGTGCTTTCAGACTGTCCATGTGCGTCTGTCCATCCGGCCCATAATTGTGAGCGCGGTATCTCGAACACGCTGTACGGGATTTTCTTCAAAGTTGCCACAAATACCCGTCTTGGCTCTGTGATGAACTGATTCAGTTTGCGAGATCAGGGGTTAAAGTTCAAGGTCACTGCAGCCTCGTACATGTGCCTCTCTTTTGAACAAGAAGTGATTTTCTTCATACTTTGCACAAATGTCCGCCATGCCTTAGTAGGTTGTAGGTTAAAGGTCAAGTTAATTGCTGCTTCACGTTCATGCCCTGCTTGTAAATGATTTGCATTCTACATGGAGGTGTATGACCATCATGATTTTATAAACCCACATTTCTTCACCTGTCAGCGTTGAGTAAGCTGTGTATCATGGTCTGGATTGCAATGACTCCAGACCAGGAATGCTGGGAATGTGGTGCGGTGATTGAATGATACAATATTAGACTGTTCCTGCGAAATACATTTCTTTCTGTCTGACTGTTTGTGAACAAAATATTGACCACACCCAAGCAGGAATTCTCACTAAATTTGGTGGGAACATGACGGTAAGTGTGTCCCAGAGATGGTCTGATTTTAGAATGTCAAGGTCAAAGGCGAGGGTCAGAGTAGGGCCATGGATATTTGGAGGTAGATTGCTGCTAACTTCAAAACAAGTGCTGATAGACATGCAATTACCGTGGGACGCCAATCGGAAACCACGCGGCCGTTAAAGAGGCGGTTCCCTTTGACCTTGAGACACCTTGCAAGTTTAACTTTCAGCCGTCTTGTCTTTTTCTCATCTTTTTTTTTTCCTGACACAATAAAACTAAAATGCGGGACATAACCTTATGTCCCGCGTTTTATTGTGTCAGGAAAAAAAAAGTCCGAAAATTGTCAAAAATGGCTGTTTTGGGGGATAAAATTGCTGTGCAGCCCACAAAACCAAAGTTTGGCAGGAAAAATTGGCTTTTTCTATTGTTTTGCAATAAATGTAATTGGGAAAAGACATTTATTTTATATTTGGGGCCAGCCATGGCCTAATGGTTTGAGAAGTGGTTTTGGGACCAAGAGTTACTGGTTGGATTCCCAAACCAGCTGGAAAAATGTGTGGCAGTGGGAGAGTGAGCTCCACCTCCCCTTCCTCCACATTCATGGCTGAAGTGCTCTTGAGCAAGGCACCGAACCCCCAATTGCTCTCTGGGGGCCCCAATGTGTGCAGCAACCCCCTGCTCCGTGTGTGTGTGTGTGTGTGTGCTCACCTTGGATGGTTAAATACAAGGGGAAAAATTCAAAAACAAGCAGTTTTCCTTGATTTGCGAATATGCATTGAACCGATTTCCCCAAATGTCGTCCCCCATGATGCCTTCATCGTAAGATCCCTGATATCTGTGTTCAGAGTCCATTATGTCTTGGTGGAAGCACACCCGGTGTTCTTCTGAGTATGCCCCCATGCTGTCCTTGAAGCTCAAGGTGAGCACCCTGAAAGTGGACATTCGGTGACGTCCTACAGCCCACCTGGCCTGAGTTTCTGACAAGTCTCAACCTCCTCCACTTGATTTCCGGCCGTGTGGTTGCCCAGAAACCTCTGGACAACATCAGCAGAACTTTTTCCATGCGTCCTGTTTGTTTGCTGTCGGTTTCTTTGGCGATTCACTGTATGACCCTCTTGACCCGTGGTCCAATGAAAACGCCAGCTTTCACTTTTGAAGGTTCTTTGGGGTTCGACACGTTTCTGGAATATTCATAAACACAAGAGATAAGTGTTGAAACCTCAGTAGATTACTAAGGTAAACGGTAGCTTCCTTCTGTCAACTGGACTGGAAATTTGGTTGAAGGCGTTTCGATACCTATCCAATTCCTGGGCCACTCGTGTTCCCATCCACAGAGTGAAATTGCCAACGACCTCCCCTCACACCCCTGCTTTGTTCAGAGACCGACCCTAACGACTCTGTAACGACCCTGGCCTACGTGAAACTAACACCTCATAGGAAGGGTGAGTCCTGAACCACAGAGTATAAATTCTGGTTGCCTGCATGAGTTTTTAGAACTGAAGAATCTCCCAGGATAGGTAGCGAAACGTCTTCAACCAAACTTCCAGATCAGTTGAAAGAAAGAAACCACATGCCTTGGATACTATGACCTGAATGACTGAGAATCTTCATTCAGAAGATTACTCCGTTCTTGGTTATTCTGTACAAATGAGGAAGGTTTTTGTGAATGTAATTGCTTTGTCAACATCTTTATGATGTTTGAACCCATTTGCCGTGATCACAAAAAGAAAATATGACGACCACAACTCTGACAAATGGACTTAACTTGTCCAGAAATCAGTCGTGTCCACTCAGCGAATAGGAAAACTGGTTAATTTGTAATTTTATTGCCTTGACCACAAAAACCTTGGAAAAGCTTGGAGGTCGAGACGACTCCTTACTGGAAAAATTAAAGTTTTAACCCAGGAACAAGGCAAAAGTGACCATTTGCGACTTGGTGTAATGGTGTAATAAAACCCATTTTGAGATGATTGTGTCTAAATGAGGAGCTTTTGAATTTCTCGTCACTCACCATGTGTTTTCCCCCCTGCAGCCCGTGTAGCCGTGGCTGAACACCAACGGAGCCATGAGTACACAGGAGGTCCCCAAAGCCAGCCTGAAGCAGGGTGACGCATCTACAGAGAGGCTTTCCGCCCAGGCCACGCCCACCCCGTCGGCCCAAACCACTGCCGCTCAGGTGAAGACCGAACCTCGCCGCACAGCCACGACCTCAAACAGCAACGGCAAAGAGAGCGATGGCGGTGTTCCTGCTGAGATCTGCGTGGTCATTGGGAGTCCTCGCAATTCCCAAGCGCAGGGTGAGCAGCATTGTGGGTTTTTTTTTTTTTTTTTTTTCCCTACTCAATGATAAATGATTAAATTTGACCTTATGTTCGAAGTCTGAAACATTTTTAATGATGTTTTATGTTCAAACAGGCTCCTACGTCTGCCGAGTGTGTGGGAAGAAGTACAAGTATTATAACTGCTTTCAGACACACGTCCGCGCCCACAGAGGTATAAAGTGAACTTCCACATAAAAGCGCTATTCCGAGAAACGGCTGCCGCTTTAATGTTGCGCATCGTGCCCTCGGGGTCCGCTTCCCTAAAACACAAAACGTCCTGTTTTCTATCAACAGAGATGTTTGCGTTTTTGAACATTTCACGGTCTCGCCTACATTTACGTATAAATATTGCTGAATGTTTCAACTGACGAGTTTGTTTAGGGGGGGGAAATAAAGAGAGTCCTTGAGATTGCTTACATTCTGGAGGATACGGTTGAGTGCGGAAGTATGTGCACCCCAGGGCAATTGATGGAACACGGAATCCTTATTCTTTCAGAGCAACAAAACTTGCCGCATTTTTTAAAAACAGATAAAATAATGTGTGTTAAGATTAAAAAAAAAAAAAAATGAAGTACCTTGTAACAGCCCCGCCCCTCTCTTTCCCTGATGCGCATGTCGGCAATTTTTTTATCAATTTATTATTGGTGTATTTTGTTTATTTAATAATTTATTTGGGGGCAGTACAGTGATGCAGCGGTTAGCTCACAGTAAGAAGGTCCTGGGTTTGAGTTCTGGGCTCGGGGTGTTTCTGTGCGGGGTTTGCATGCTCTCCCCGTTCTTGTGCGAGTTAACTCTGGGTATTCCGGTTTCCTTCCATAGTTCAAAGGCATGTCGATCAGGATCATCAGCTGTTCCAAATTTCCGTTGTGTATGTGGGTGGGTGTGATGGCCCTGCAATGGTTTGGTTCGGAGTACCCCCCGTTTTTGTCGGCTGAGATAGGCTTCAGCCTCCGTGTGAGCCTGGTAGGAGTAAATGGTTTGGCAAACGAGATGAATGAATATTTATAAGGATACATTTTGTTTTTACTTTTGTTTGTTTATATGAAACATTAGAGGGTTTTTTTTTTTCCCTCCATGTTTTATTTCTAAGCAAATGAAATAAATAATTAATCGAGTCCAATTTATTAAAAGAAATTTATTGATGTTTGTCCTGCTCCAAAAAAATTATAATAAATTTAATGATATTTTATTTATAATGTATTTTAATTTGAGTTGTTTTTTCAACTCATCATATTAATTAATGAATTTATTTTTAATTTGTATTTAAAGTGTAAAATTAGGCATGTTTTTTGCATGATTTTTTTAAAAATGTATTTATTTTTTAATTATTATTATTATTTTAAATTTATTTTGCCCCATGTTGTGGATTGTTGCAGAAGCACCTCTTTTTTTTTTATTATTATTTTTTTTTTCAGGTTTAATTACCAAAACCTTTCCAAATTTTACTTCAAATTTATTTAAAGTGGTAGCACACACGTTAGGCCTGGACTGGGATTAAACACCTCAATACTAAATTTAATACGATTACAGCTTGTATTACATTATATATTCTTTTCACTGTAAAAAATCTGCAGTGTGCGGAATTAAAATGGCTCAGGGCGCCATCTGCTGTTTAAAATGATCCTGACACTCCCAAAGCCCATGCTGATGTGAAGTCAAAAGTTTTACATTATAATGATTTTATTTTTATATATATATATATATATATATATATATATATATATATATAAAAGCACACAAAAAAGTGACTGAAATGTTGCTGTAATTTTTAAAAAAGTTTTGTAGCCATGCTACCCACAGCACTAACGATGTGTACCAAAGTTACTCTCCAAAGTTACTACCAAAGTAATTTTTTCTTATCGTTTTCTGATTTACTCCAAACACACCAAAGACCCACTAAGCACAATTTTGTGGCACGACTTGCCACAACTCGAGTTGTGGCAAGTCGTGCCATTTTTGCTGCACAAACCGGGAGGCTCCCACACTGTTCACGACCAGTTCATGCATAGTTCACGACCCGGTCACGACGAGTTCATGACTAGTTCACACATAGTTCACGCATTGGCGCAAAGAGATTGCGCAATCCCGGTGGACGGTGTCGATTATTATTATTGCTGTTGTTGTTGAATTTCATTGTAATTGTAAATTGTAAAACTATTATTTTGTCAATTACTTTCCTTATAGAATTTTGGTTATTATGTTCATTAAAATTCAAAATGGTATAAATAATCGTAAAATAATTGTTTGCGCATCTGTTTATTTTAAATAATTTAATATACTAAGTGTAAATATATTTACAACAGAAATGATTTAGAAATTAAACATTAAAACTTCACAGGGTTCATTTAACTTTTATAAACGAATTTATTTAATGGTGGAAACACACAGTGTGATAACATGGAGTGTAGAAATGTAAAGAACTGTCATATGTTTATTCATCACATCAGAGAGCAGGAGAAAAAATAGAAGGAAAGAGAGAGGGAGAAGCTGAACAGCCTACTCTGCTCTCTTGTGTCTCATTTGTATCAGACACAAGTCGCTATGAACTTTTCTCCTCGCTGGCGATCTCGTGAATGGCGAGCAATACACACGCACACACAGGACCTGCAAAGCAGATTGCAGCTACGGTGTGCGGCAAGGGACATTCCTCTCAGAAAATCGCGTTTGCGTCACTGCATTGAGATCACGATGAGTTCACGACTCCCCCGCATCATTACGACGAGTTCACGACTAGTTTTGAACATTTCAAAATTCTCATCACGACATGGTATGACTAGTTCACACCGGTTCACGACTAGTTCGAGACTTGCGAGTCGTGCCACAAACTTGCAAGTCGTGCTACAAAATCATGCAAGTGTCCGAGGGCATTTAGTGTGGCGTTTCTCCCCATTCATGGGTGGGTTAACCTCCAGGTACTCTGATTTCTTCCCTCAGTACAAAGGCATGCACATTAGGCTACTGACTGTCCTAAATTGCGCAATATGTGTGCTTGTGAGTATGAATGGTTATGTGTGAGTGTGTTGCCTTGTAGTGGTGTGGTAAGCTATTCAGGATGTACCCCACCTCCATCCGGTGTCGGTTGAGACAGGCTTCAGCGGTTCAGCAAACGAGTCAATGAGAGCTTTTGAACAAAAATTGGTCAGGTGCTGTCCTGCACGATTTTGCTTTCAAAAACCTTGTGAAGTAAAAATTAGATCAGTAAGCAATAATACGTTTGTTATTCTACTTGAATACTTACTCTGTATTTAGTGGCAGAAAAAAAGGAATGAACAATAATCAGAATAGGAGATAGACAAGAAGGCGATGGTACACCACATCCACTAAAATTATCTCTTTTAATTATCAAAAATGGTCTATTGAAACACAATAGATCATGACAACAATGTGTAGAAACAAAATAAAAATCATCATTCTTCTATCATTACTTGCTCTGGAAGAACCATTTAAAAACAACCAAGAAGAAGAAGAAGAAAAAAAGATAATGAAAAACATACTTCACAAGACCAACTCCAATAACATTCAATAAGAGCTTTTCTCTTCTCTAAACATCACATCAGCAACAGCTGCTTTATCCTGGAGAGTGATTTAAACCAAACAGCTCAGGAACATCTTCACAGTTCCTGTCCTTCAACAGAAATATATGCAGAGGTGTTCCCACAGCTGAAATGCTCAGTCAAATTGTCTTTCTTTCTGCAGTATTTCTTCAGTAAACATCACATGGAAGGGCTGGAAGAACCCACTGGTTTATTTTCCCCTTATAAATGAAATGTTTAATGTGCCATGTTGTTTCTCTCTCTCTCTCTCACACACACATACACTCATTCACTCTCTCTATTTCTCTCTCTCTCCCTCGATGTATTGTTTGTCATGAGGAGAAAAAGTTTGTCAGCTGCAAGTTCCAGGCAGTTGGCCTTGAGTGTCATTTAGAATTGCATCATTCAGGCAAATGAGAATCCTCCCAAGTGCAACGTTGTTGATCGAAAAACCTAAAACATAAATATCAAGTAACTGCGCAAATGCATCAGAGTCTAAGGTGTGTGCTTTGTCCTGTCAGGTCTTTCACCCATTTCTTTTCTCTTTTCTCCCTTTTTAATTATTTTTAAACTCAGTACTGAATACTGGTGCTAACAAACTCATGCCCAGAAAGCCAACTGGCAAAATGCAT
>JAQNCB010000005.1:14555511-14569951 GCA_030068295.1 Euristhmus nudiceps | reverse complement strand
GCCGATATATTATCTTCTCCAGGTGCCTTTTCACGCTTGAGTTGCTTAATAGCAGCTCTTACCTCCGTTGGGAGAATTGGTGGCGGTTTGTGAGGTCTTGTCTGAGTGATGTTGGCAAATGGTGTGTCTTGTGGTCATCTGGTGCTGTAGAACTCGGAGTAGAATTCCTCACATCTCTTAATAATCCCATCAAGGTCATGAGTTAGAGTGCCATCGTCTTCTTTCGGGGAGGCTATTTGGTTCCTTCCTAGACACTGGTCTTTCTTTATTGCTCATAGTCCCTTGTTATTCTCCAGTGCTTTTAGTTGTTATTTTTGGTTTTAGGAGTTTATTTCATCGGCCATTCTACATCTTATTTCCTTGCAGATCACAGAGTATTCGATGTTCTCATCGTCTGTGCCACTTCGCTTCATGTGTTGTTGTTTCTCTCTGAGTTGGTTGGTATGGTTGGAAGGTTTGTCTGATTTGGGTGGCTTTCGGTTTCCAGCAGTCTTCATTGCAGCTTCGAGAATGGTGGTGGTTACCTTGTCGCTGTCGATACTGAGTTGTTCCATCCATGATCTTGAGGGGGATGCATGCTACCCACTCCCCCCCCTCTCTCCATGTACATTCTAGCCCTGCAGACTTGCTCACTTCTCCCGCCCAAATGAATGAGAAGACGACTTGTTCCAGCCGCCTCCCCACTACAAATAGAACTGGGAACACGTAGGCCAGGCCACTCCCGCCAGCAAGTCCGCATTTGCCACCATCATCCGCCCAGAGAGAGAGGTCCCCCCCCCCCCACTTCTCTGCCTTCACCTTGACCTTGGCCAGGGCTAAGTCCCAATTCTTCTGCACGCCACCCTCCCTCTAGACAGTAACACCCAGTATCCTGAGCCCATCCTGGCACAAGGAAAACCCTTCTGGCACGTCTGTCGTCTCGCCCAAGCTCCCATGTATAAGCCAGCTGACTTGCTGCCGTTGACCCAGGACCCAGTGGCTTCCGAGAAGGCCTCCAGTACCCTCACCACCGCTCAAAAGTCCCCCTTGCTGCACCATTGTACAGCATTCGCACCATAGCTATGAACCCTGGCCCGCAGCCTACTTGCTCTAGAACCTGGAACATGAATGCATGCGACACTCTGTCGAATGCCTTCTCCTGGTCCAGGCTTAACATGGCCAAAGGTACCCGGTGTTGCTCGGCCCATGCTCTTGCATCACTGACCAATGCTAAGTTCATGCTACTCCTGTGTCCCTGAACACCACAGGTCTGGTGTGAGTGAACCGCCTTTGGCATCACCTCTCTCAGGTGCAGCACGAGGAGCTTGGTCAGTATTTTATAGTTGGCTGTCAACAGAGTGATCGGCCTCCAATTTGCCAAATCAGTTCTGTCCCCCTTTTTGTGCAGCAGAGCAATGTGGCCCACCCTTGCAGATGAGGGCAATTTCCCCTTTGCCAGTGCCTCCCTATTCACCCCCCATCAGATCAGGGCCGACCAGCTGCCAGAATGTACAGTATCACTCAACTGGCAAGCCATCTCCGCCAGGAGCTCCGCCAGTCTTCGGCGATAGAATGGCAGCCTCAACCTCCTGTAGGGAGATCTGGTCCCCCAATGCCTCTCGCTTTCCTCTGCTAGCCAGCCTTTGATTCCTCCCAAGAAGTCAAGTGCATGGTCTTGCTTTGCGGGCCTGGCCCCAAACAGGTCAGCATAGAAGTCCCTTGCCACCCTCAGCATCTCTTCCACCGTTGTTTCCACGCTCGTGTGCCCCTTAAGTTCCTCGATGGTCGACCCCGTCTGCTGCTCCCTGATCAAGTCAAAGAAGCAGCGCATTGGTCTCTCACCCTGTATTCGCTCTTTGTCCATTTGCCTGAGGTAGCTTCGGACTTCCGCCTCATAGTACATTCTGAGGGCGGCACTGGCCTCTCTAATTTGATCCTGGTCTCCTTCCTGCCGTGCCGTGGTCAGCTTCTCTGACCACTCCTTTACCTCATCCCTCCTCTGCACCATCTCCTGACCCCACCAACCACAGAACATAGCCACCCTCCTTTTGAGGCAGTCCCACCACTCTGCCTGCGAGGTGTACAGCGTCTTTAGTCTCCTCCACCCATGGTATAGGAGGCGGAAGATCCCACAGAACTTGGGGTCGCTCAGCATTGAAATATTCATCTTCCACCTTCCTCTTCCCCTTCGCCTTCCTTCTATTTGTACGCTGCCCACCACCAGGCAGTGGTCAGAATCCCAGAAAGGCCTCAGGGAGCACACCTGCACCAGGACCCTCTTCCCCACTAACAAGAGGTCCAGCCATGTGGTGTTCCCCCTGGCGTTGCGCCATGTGTGCACCATTAAAAGAGGGTCAGCTGCCCGAAACACGTCCTTCAGTCACTCCCCCACCACTACCTGTGCCAGCTCCCTCCCTTCTTGCCCCTCTATGTTCGTGTAAAAGTCACCCCCACCATCAACACCCTATTGGTGCAGAGTATGTGCTCTAACCCCTTAAAAAAACCCTCCTCTGTCCCAACCTCAGTGGAGCATATACTTGAACCACTCTGAACTCCACCCCCCGCCATCTCCCATCCACACAAATAACCCTCCCCAGCACAACTGACACCACTAACTCAATGACCCACTCATGGGATTTAAATAATACCCCTACCCCATCTCCCTCCCCCACCCACTCTCCACAATGATGGTCCTTGGTCCCACCCTCTTGAAAATGCCTTTCCATCTCTTGCTGAACTTAAATGACATTCTTGCAAAAATAAAACATCAAAATCCACTGATCTCAAACTTAGGAACACCGCAGCCCTCTTCAGGGGCTGCTTAATGCCCCTCACATTCAACGTCCCCACTTTCATATCAGCAATTAGGTTTTTTAATGTCCTATAACGCCCCAGTCCCTCTCCCCCCTATTTGCTTCTGTCTCTTTGTCAGCACTTGTGTCCACCCTTCCTCATCACAAATTCCTGCTCTTGTGCTCTCCCCTCTCTCCCCAACTCCACCCTCCCTGCTACCCTCTTTTCCACCCCTCCCTTCCTGCCTCTCCCCCTTCCTCTCCGTCCTTTTTTTCAGCTACTGGTCCTCTCTCCTGATCCCCCCCCCCCACCCTTTTGCACTTTTGACTTCCCTCTCCTCCAGCTTCCATCTCTCATCCACCGGTGATCACTACTTCCCTCCCCTCCTCCTCCCTGTCTCCCACCCTGGTCTGCCTAATAGGTACAGGCTCCATCTCCTGGTCCTTGTCTACTTCCCCAACTCATCTGAAAATTCTATTGAGGACCAGTCCACTGATGGGGTGGGGGGCTCCTCCATGCCACCCAACTCTTCAAAGCTGATCGGGGTCCAGATGGACTGGTCAGAACCCATCATCAGGTCCTGGCTCCAGGGACCTGCCACTACTTGCTCTGTTTGCCTTGTGTTGCCCTCTGCCACCTGGGCTCCCTTGCTGCACTCCTCTTCCTTCTCCTCTGTCACTACTGCCACCATCTCTACCACTCCTGGGGTGGCCTGTTGTTCCAGAGGGGGGCCTCTTCAGGAGCTGGCTGTGCTTCCCTCTGTTCTTCTCCATGGGAGGGCCCTGGTACCTCTGTAAAGAGGCTTGCGAAGGTTCCCCTTAGTTGGGAAATCCTGGAACAGGTGCTCCTCACTCCCACACAGGCTGCAGGTTTTCGGTGCTCCAAAATCTGCTGCCAGGTGGTCCTCTGCACCGCAGCGGCAGCACCTCTGCCCGGTGCACCACTCCTTTGTGTGGACCAATGCTCCACACCGCTGGCAGTAGAGAGGCTGTCCAGGGTAGTAGAGGAAACCCCGTTGCGGCCCGATTGCAAAGCTGCCTGGTGGATGGCACAGGCCTCCCTCTGCTGAGGGGTCTGCACTGAGCTGCATCATGAACCTGCTCTTCGCGTTCCATATCCCGAATCTCCCACATATCTTCTCCCCTGGAGACACTGATGCGGAGTAGCAGAGCAGGAAGGCACTGATGACCTCGTTTGCCGCAAACGGGTTGTACAGGTGCACTGTAACTGGGACCTCATCCATGGCGAAGAGGGGAACCAAGCGGAGACCCTTTAGTACCTCTTCCTCCTTGCGCCAGGAGCACTCATCGAAGAGTCCAGTGCAGTCCAGGAACCCAGATGCCGAGAAGTCCTGCAAACAGAAACTCCTCGCTGGTGTGACTTTATAGAGGTCTCGCAGCAGCTGCAGTACCACCCAATCCCATCCAAACCTCCTCTTCTGCTCACCTGCTGCATCTGGTCTTAACTCTATTCTTACTGTTTGCTTAAGCCACACCCCACGGGCCGGCCGGGAATTACCTTCTCTCTCCATCAATTTTTTGATTTTAGCCAAAAGGCCAAGAAGCAATACTCACAAAGGTTCCTGAGTAACAGGGTGATTATTCACAAACAAACCTGAGGATGGTAAATACTGCTTTCTCTTAATATTAAATTATATATTAGTAGAAAACACAGGAACTGCACTGTACATACTAAAAACAATAAAAACTAAAATAGATTGAAGTTTCAGCTCACACTGAAACCAAAGGGAAAGCAGCTAATGAATGCAAAAAACTGACCAGAGACGAGAATACGAAATTCTGCAATACAAACGTACACTGATTACCAAGTAGCTTAGTTTTTGATACAAAACCCCTTTAAACTACAATAAAATCATCATAACAACAAAAAGTATCACTTTGCAAACCAAAACATGGAAGAAAAGTGTGTTAAAAGTGTCCCTGTATACACACACACACACACACACACACACACACACACACACACACATATATATATATATATGTATATATATATATATATATATATATATATAACTGGGAAACTATTAACAGACTTCTTTGACTTTGCCAAAAAAGCACACTAGCATAACAGATCGCGACGTTGAGATCATCATGCACTCAAGAAAATCTCTTCTATTCAACAATGGCACAACACAGATTAAGAAAAACAACGATCCCTTTGACGTCTCCATGGGTAGCTACAATGGCGCAGAAGTTTGTGAGCTTGTTGGTTTGTTCATTCTCAATGGTTTATGCAGCATTTACGGAAAAGAAAATATTGGACTGTACAGGGACGACGGGCTTACTGTATTCAAAAACATCTCAGGACCACAAGCCGAAAGGATCAGGAAGCAGATCACTAGACACAAAAATTTCGGACTCAGCATCACCACACAGACCAACTTGAAAATCGCAAACTACCTCGATGTCACATTCAACCTTAACAACGGAACATACTACCCTTACAGAAAACTTAACAACCAGCCATTATACATCAACGCGAAATCAAACCACCCACTGAACATAATCAAGAAACTTCCAGACTATCAGCCGAAGAATATCTGACACCTCCTGCAATGAAGACGTATTCACCAAAGCTAAAACAGTCTACGACACTGCTCTCAAAACAAGTGGATACACGGACACTCTCACCTACAACAAGCACAGGCAGTCAGCCTGAACAAGAAATAATCACCAAAGAAACATCTGGTACAATCCTCCCATCAGCAACAACGTGCAATCAAATATCGGCAGAACATTTCTCGCACTTGTATCAAAGCATTTTCCGAGACATCACAAATATAACAGTCTATTCAACAAAAACAACGTAAAAATCAGCTACATTTGCATGGTGAATATGGGATCGATCATCAACAAACATAATCAAAAAGTACTAACTAACAGCAACAACCGAGATAACAACGAAAGCCTGTGCAACTCTAAATCCAAAGATGCATACCCACTCAACAACAACTGCCTATCTTCCAGCCTCATCCACAACGCACAAGTTACCACTACTGCAGGAAGCAATACCACTATAAAAAAAATACATTGGACTAACCGAGGGAACCTTTAGACAAAGATACAACCAACACAAGCTTGCATTCCAGCATAGAGCATACAGTATCAGCACCGAACTATCCAAATACATATGGAACCTCAAAGGTAATCTCATAAACTTCAATATCAAATGGTCCATTATTTCAAGAGCTCGAACTTACAACAACTCATCAAAAAGATGCGATCTTTGCCTCACAGAAAAACTTATGATAATTAAGTCAGACAGCTTCTCAACAAAACATCTGAACTTGTATCCAAGTGTCGACATGAAAACAAGTTTTACTTAAAGAACACCTGACGTTTTCACAACTGCCCACTTAACACTTACCACCCAAGATCACCATTATATACAGATGCATATAAGCAATGTCGCAGGAATGTTGTTCATTAAATCTGTCTGACGAGCATACTGTGCGCGCGAAACTCAAAGTCACAGAGAATCATGTGTGTTTCATTTTAGTCATTCTATTTAGATATACTCCGCTCTACACACAAGTGGATCGAGCACTCTTTTAGCAGCATTTTGCTACAATCTTGTACTATATATACATATATATACCGTAGCTTACGCCAAGGAAGCATTTTATCCCGTGGTTGTTTGCTATAAAGCTAGAATTTATTTTCTACCATTTTGACAAACATCTTACCCCGAATGAAAGACCTCACCCGAGGAGCACCTGAGGTCACCCGGGAGAAAGCGCATGATGTTTACAGTTTCTCTTCAGTCGTCTGGTTTAACTTTGGCCAGCTCTGCACTGGATCTCTGTTGCACAGCAGCTGTTGCTAATATCGCAAAGACGGCCATGTTTAAAGCTACCATGTTCGCCAAGCCTGGCGCTGAGAAGGTTTATTGCATGGGAGAGCATGGACTGTTACTTACTGCCTTGGTGGACACCGGAACGATGGAAGAAGGTTTAGATAATATGAAAACAACTGCCTGTCAGGTTAAACAAACTCATTTATATGCATCCTGGATTTATTTCTGTATCTTGCTGGTTTATTTAGTTATTTTCCAAAGTCAGCTTCGAGGACACTATTAGGAATGGATAGACATGGCCTGAAATTAGCAAAAATGAGCAGAGAGAGAGAGAGAGAGAGAGGGAGAGAGAGAGAGAGAGAGAGAGAGAGAGAGAGAGAGAGTGTGACACCCACCCTCCCCGCCTTCTTGTCTGCTATAATCCCTTGCGTTTCTCCACTGATTAAGTTTATCAAGGGAGCAACAATGTTTTCTATTAGCCGCTTGAACCCGGTCCAGTGCGGACAATTGTCTCCACTTGCATTCCTTAAGTACTTCAAGTGACTCTGTGTGCGGGCTGCGAGGTGACATCAGACTTGAATAAAAGCACTTGTATTTTTCTGCCGAAACTTATCCCATCGCAATCATCAAGGGGTCATTTATCATCAGGCATCTGGTCCAGTTACAGAAATCAGCAGCTGGCAGAGGCTGAGAACGAGATTGAAATATTACGACTGATGGGATAAAGATTGTTTCTTCGAGAGACAGTTTGAGAAGGTGCCAATGCACAGAGTGTTAAAGAGGGGAGGAGGAGGAGGAGGAGGAGGAGGAAAACGTGAGTGACAGAAAATGCATGATGGACTCCTCAGGTGGGTGGTTGCTTGTTTTGTGTTGCCCGAGGTTCATCCAGGGAGACAAACCGAACGCAGTGCTGCAAACGTTCACCGACATTCCAACTTAATTGTGGAATTCTGGACCAACATTGCGCTTCATGCATGCGGAAACAATGGATGATCTGGGGTTTATTTTTGCAGAGCGGAGTCTGGTACTAGTTTGCTTGTTTAGGAATCTGGCTAGAAGGAAAGAGAGTGATGGGTCTAGGAGATTTTCAGACTTCGGCAAACGGTACAGCATTGAAAAATACAAATGATGCCTTCTTTGTTGTTGTTTTTTTGTTTCTTTTTTTGGTTTTTTGCTTTTAGTTTTTTTCATGTTCTGTTCCATTTTCTTGACATTTCTTCACTTGCATCCGGAGATAGTTAGTTCTTTTTGGCTGTCAGTCTCAAAAAACCCCAAAACCCGAAGGCTGTGTTTTTGACTTGCACGCAGTGTTTGGTATGCTAGAGTACACACTTTGCAGTATTGCCACTGGAGCCAAACGCACTGCATGAAAAATGTCTGCAATGGCTCCGTTCCCAGAGTGATGAGTTGCAAGGTGAAAGGTGAGCACACCCGAGTGGTTCAGCATTTACGTCCCGTGTTCCATTTTGTCACATTAATAGATTTATTGAGCTTACGGGAGTGTATTAACGTTTACGCAGGGCCCTGACATGGAAGGCTTACCCCATGTCACCTGAACCTGGGGTCTATAAAGACATAAACGGATATTAACGGCTTTGCCTTAATGGACTTCTCTGACATGAAAGCGACCACTTTAAAGCGCAGCATCCTCATAAAAACATCTCTGAAGCTGCCACACGCACGCACAACATAAACAGACCTGCGGCAACTACGGTTCAGTGCTTTATGGGCTTGTTTTGATTTTTTTTTTAATTTACCTAGTATTTAGAAGAATGAAAGATAATTATAAAGATCCACCAAATTTTTTGAAGCTTCTCAAAGTCTGGGTGTGTGAGGGCAACAGATTTAGCAGAATTGCCCAGTTCTCCCGCTCCCCGCCCACCTCCTACAGCTCTTCTTTGGGCATACCGTCAACATTCCCAAGTCAGCTGAAGGATATAATCTCTATGGCATGCCCTGGATCTTTCTCAGGGTCTTCCTTTTGTACCCTCAGATACCTTGTACCTCTCTTACAACGCATCTCTCTTGGGAGGCATTTGGGAGGTATCCCCGATGGATGCTGTCTAAAGAGGAGTAGTGACTCTACTCAAGACATGTCCTGAATGTCAGAACTTCACATTTAGCCCAGACATTCATTCATTCAATAAGCAGCTTATTCTTCATTAAGGTCATGGGAAGATTGGCGTCCGTCTCTGCCAACTCTGGGCGAAGGCTGGGTACACCTTGGACCACACGCCAGGCCATCACAGACACATGCAAGCATTCATGCTCCCACTCACACCTAGGGGTGATTTGGAACAGTCAATTAGCCTACTGTGCATGTTTTTGGACTGTAGGAGGAAACTGGAGTACCTGGTGGAAACCCATGCAAGCACGCGGAGAACATGCCAACTGCACACAGAATCGCCCGAGCTGGGAATCGAACCCAGGACCTTCTTGCTGTGTGGTGGACGTGCTAACCACTACGCCACCTCTGAGCCCAGACTTCATTCTTATCACCATCACCATCATCATTATTATTATTGCAATTTTTTCCATATTTGAAGCTGCTCCTGGAAACTCTAGCATCCAAAGGTAGCTGGGATCCTAGGTTCTCAGAACTCGTGGTCTGGTTCCTGGTTCATGTGTTTGAGTGTTAGCCTCCTGTAGACCTGGTGGTGGGATCACTACGCACTGGATTAGGATCGGTTCTGGGATCTGAAGGTTCAAACATCAAATGAATCTGGCAGAAAATAGCTAAATAAATAAAAAATTAGCACATTTGAAGTTCTGTAGAATGAGCAATAATGAATGTGGCCATTTTTTTGGACCGAATATGTCTGTTTTCATTGTTCTGGTCTGGTTCTTGATGATTCATACAGCAAGAGTCCAGTGCCAAAGAACTTCTCCCCCCAATTTCTTCCCATCAATTATCCAACAACTACTGGTATGTTGTCCATATTTGGTATAGTGCAATGCATCTACATATAAGTTCTATCAAAGTTTGTTTACTTTACAACCATATCTCATGGAAAAATAGATTTATCTGAAAGAGGATCAATGGAATTTGATTTACTTTGATTTACTTTTTAAAGATATTTCAAAGTTAGATGGCGGGTACAATGGCGTAGTGGTTAGCACGCCCACCTCACACCAAAAATGTCCTGGGTCCGAATCCTGGGCTCGGTGAGGAGGCCTCTGTGTGGCGTGGCATGGAGTGGAGTGTTCATGGTTAGGTTTTCTCTGGGTACTCCAGTTCCCTTCCATAGTTCAAAGACATGCACATTTGGCTAATTGGCTTTTCCAAGTTGCTCCTAGGTGTGAATGATGTTGTGTGTGTTGGCCCTGTGATGGTCTGGCAATCTGTTCTGGGAGCCAGCTGAGATAGGACACAGGCCCTCCATGACTCTGGTAGGATGAAGTGGCTCAGCAAAGAAATGCATGAAGATGGGGTGGTGTGTACGGAATCAGAAACGTCAGAAGTGCCTTCACCTAAGAGTTACTCTGTGCAGCTATTTACATGTGGTCATAAATTAGAATATTAAATAATGCATGCAGTGCGGTCTTTATTGGTCACTATTTGCTTGAATTATTCGTTTGTTATCGGACAGCCAGTTCAGTGTTTCCAAAAATTTGGATTTGGCCTCAGCTGTGAATTCTCATTTCAATGCATCTGTAATCAGGATATGGGTCCATAGATGTGGTTGGACTCTCCAACTCAATGTGACCACTAGCAGGGCTTCAATCAAGAGAATGGGTTTTATTTGCCTCTAAAGCAGATGTGTCACCAAATCGGCAGTGATTTCGTTGCGGAAACCGGTAGCATTGGGCAAAGTTTGTTGAGCGAACATTTTTTCCAGTGCTGGGTGGATCTGATGGAGATATAAATTATCATTTTAGAAGAACTCGCCTCAACCAATGGAATGGCAGCTTGCCCAAAGAAGGCGGTCTTGGTGTTGCATCTGTTTCAGCCATTGCCCACATTTTGGGTGCATATGGATTATGAGGGCTGGCTGAAATGTTCATAGGCTGACCATCAAGGAGTAAAGCCAGAGCAGGAAAACACTAGAGAGCTTCCAAACCAAGGAGATCCAGGCCCTGCAGCACCGATCGAAGAAGTGTGTAGAGACTACAGAGGAGGCTTTACACAGAGGCTCAAATTTGACCATTGCATGATGGTCAGTCTGGTGGCTCTGTGGTTAAGGCTCTGACTTACTGATCTAAAGGTCAGGGGTTCAAGTCCCAGTAGCACCAAGCTGCCACTCTTGGGCCCTTGAGCAAGCTCAGGATAAGGGTGTCTACCAAGTCCTGTATTATGAAGCAAATTAATACCCTTCCCTTTAAGGAGTCCTGTCTTGAATTTTACCGAACTTCAATTGCCAAAAACTCATCAAAATATGTCATGAATGTCCAATATATATCTCTGTGTTCGTTAAATAGCCTTTCAGTTTGCAAATCAAAAGCAGTCGAGAGTTTTGGAGCCCAACATGGAGCAGATGGAAATGGATTGCAGCATGAGATCAAAGCTTGAGGTCACATGGTCACATAAACCCCGAACAAACTTAATGTATGAATCCAGTTCGATGAATCCAGTTCCATGTCTATCCTTCCTAAATCAAATTTCCATCTTTATGAATAATAACATCTTGTTTGAAGTCACCATTCATGATATTTAGGACGTTTTCTTCAAACAGCCATGACACTGCCCCTTTGATTACATGGTTTAAATGGTTTTAAACTTACTATTTCCTGACAGCTCCACACATCATTCTATTTCAATAAGATTTCTGTTATAGGGCTCAATAAAAAATAAACTTTTCCTCCACAAAGAATCCCCAAAATTATAATTGAATTGCCAGTAATCTCCTCGTACATACAAACCTGATAACCCTTCCATCCATCCATCCATCCATTTGTCAAACTGTTTAATCTTACTAAGGTCGTGGGGGGTGGGGCCTGCAGGCTCTGAATCAACTCTGGGTAAAGGAGAGATTCACCCTGAACAGCCACATACACAAAACCATTCACACTCAAACTCACACTCACATCCAGGGGTAATTTGGAACACCCAATTGGACGAATATGCATGTCTTTGGACTGTAGTAGGAAACTGGAGTCCCTGAAGAAAAAACCAAGCAAGCATCTTGCAAACTCCACACAGACACGCCCTCGCAAATCTGGAACTCAAACCCAAACCCTTGCTGTAAGGCGTTCGTGCTCATCACAACACTACAAAAAAATAAAATAAAAAAAGCAAAGCATTATGGGAGCCTTGGCTTTAAACTTTGATGCTCTTAAACCAGCTACCAGGGTATATATATATATATATATATATATACATATATACAGCACCAGTCTGTGTGGGTTAGCATGTAGCCTAACACGCAGCCCATCCCACTAACCCCGCTTTTGTTTATGGTGTCTCCTCCATTTCCTGGGCCACAGAGGAGGGTTGGTGGTGAAAGCTCCCGTGGCCCGCTGCAGCTCTGGTGGAATAAAATCCAGCTTTGGAGGTCCAAAAAGTCCAGAATTTTCCCCTAGCACCCTACAGTTCAGCCCTTCTGTATTGGATTATGCTTTAAAGTCCTTGAAACATAAACAACAAAAACACGAAAAGATATGAAAAAAAAACAAAACTGAGAGCTCTGAGCTGCCATGCTCCGCATGCGCTGTCACCACAGTACTATTAGCGTCTTTAAATCTAGTTAATAATGTAAATAATTTCAATAGTAATAATTAACATATCAAGCTGATTTTCAATAGGCTTCTGAGGGTGACCATAATGCATCCCATACGTAAGTTTTATAGCGACTGAGCAATTATTCGAGGCTCTATAGTGGCCACGGGCCACGATGGACAGACAGTTTCACAGACTCTCAGACTCACAGACGGATGGCGCTACTGATGACAATACCCCTTCAGGAAAGCTTTCAGCTTCCAGCTTTCGTCGAGGGGTAAAAACAACGGTACAGAGATATTTTCAGTGAAATTATGCAGTTCCTTTTATGCATGTCCATGCATTCACTAGGTTCCTGACCATCGACAGCGAGAGGTAATCTGACATGAGAGGGACGATACTAGTCATCTTTTATTATCGCGTCGCGAGCGTCTCTGGCTGATCGCTTGAGAGGTGAAAGCTGTCAGGATACAGGAACTCGCGTCTATATTTGGAAAATCTTACATCAGGAACTCCAGGAATTCTTCTCCATGCTTCTGACAAACAGATGGTTGCGATGTGTTGTGAGTGCAATTAAAGCGATGTAGTCAAACAGCCGCGCACCTGGTACGTATTGGAGTACTGTGGCTAAGCTAACTGTCTGCCATTTCTCCTTTAGAGGGATGAAGGACGATTTATTGAGCTGTTGTCACGGCACAAACCAAGCTTCCTCACACCGACTTGATTACGTAACCGAGCTTTGAAGGGAACTTTTTTTGTTTTAAATAAACCCTTTTTATAGTATCTCTGACGTGTTTTGAAATCGCGGGATAACGAATGTGTCATTAGGCGCTAGGACAATTAAACATACCTCCATGTGATGTTTGGAGACTCTTCCACAGCTGGAGTGTGTCATCCCAGTGTGTGGTCTTCATTTAGACTAGCTGTCTGGGAGCGCCCGTTAATGTCAGGCGAACATGTCATTGGTTTTTATGGCTCGCCGCGAGTTGTCAGTCACGTTTTTTTCAGCATGCGGTTATGGGTTTTTATCTTTACAGTGATGTGGTTTGATGCAGCGTGATCGCTGGAACCCTGCCAGGGCCTTGCACAATGCTGTCCTTCCACATCTGAGTGTCACTTGTGGGCCGCTTATTTTCCTTTTCTTTTTAATTTTCATTTCCATGCAGGCTTAAAACGACTTGAAGCCTCAAAGCAAATGTTTGATCATGATACATAAATCAGATAACTAGGAAGATACAATGATGCGCCAACTGATGAGGGTCTGTGGGAAATTGGTGAGAAATAAAGGAGAATTGGCAAGTCATATCATATACAGCCATGGAGATGTTCTCCCTGAATGTATATTGAGAGGTGGCATGGTGAAGTAGTGGTTACCACGTCCGCCTGACAGAAAGAAGGTCCAGGGTTTGAGTCTGGAGCGCAGTGATGGTGTTTCTATGTGGAGTTTGCCTGGTCCCCTTGTACACCTGCGGGTTTCATGTGGGTGCTCAGGTTTCTTCCTACAGTCCAAGCAGTCCGAAGACGTGGACAATTGGCTGTGTGCCTTGAAATGGACTGCTGAGTTGTTTGGGGTATACCTTTCCTTTGCCCAGAGACTACGAGTACTACTGATCGCCAAGATTTTATGACCTTGTTCTTACCTTGACCTTTGACTCAGACACTTTAAAATGAAATCATCTCGGGGACTCAGGTAGAGTAGCGTCCCCACCAAGCTTGGTGAAAATCCATGCTTGGGTGTTTTGTTCACATACAGACATACGATTACAGTATCTCTGCCAAAGCTCCGTACTGAGTGAACGGACTAAACATTTCCAGCGACTTATTTCAACAATGTGCTGTTTTTGTAGCGTTTTTGTTTTGACTTGTCATAACACCTGAGTCAGTTGACTGATGGCTTTCGGCAAGCGTTCGTTACGGAACCATGATTCAATCCAGGCTGAATCACAGATCGCATTCTGGTGGCATTTGAAGTTCAGATCGACTCTCAAAGCGTGCAGAGTTTCACCGCGTTATAAACAGGAATACGCAATGGCCTTGCAGGATATTTTTTAGAAGTCGGCTGTCGTTATACTGCAACATGGCCAGACTCCCACCTTATCCCACCTTATGTTGACTCGTTGGTAGAAAGATGCTGAGGTTGGAACTGCCAGGCAAGAGGCCCAGAGGAACCAAAGAGAAGGTACATGGATGCAC
>JAQNCB010000005.1:14458125-14474750 GCA_030068295.1 Euristhmus nudiceps | reverse complement strand
TAGATAGATAGATAGATAGATAGATAGATAGATAGATAGATAGATAGATAGATGGATATATATATAGATAGGTGGATAGATAGATAGATGGATGGATGGATAGATGGATGGGTGGATGCATAGATGGTAGTTAGATGGGTAGTTGGTGAGCTAGATAGATAGATAGATAGATAGATAGATAGATAGATAGATAGATAGATAGATAGATAGATAGATAGATGCATGGATGAATAGATAGATAGCCAGATAGATGGATGGATGGATGGAAGGATAGGTGGATAGATGGATGGATATATGGATGGATGGCTGGTACTCACTTGTTTCAGCGGCTGTTTGAGGGCTTGGGTTTGTGGTTCGGGATCAGATGATCCGTTGGGGAGGGTTGGGGTAAAGGTCACCATGAGGCCTTTAGTTGTAGTGGTGATGATTAAGGTTGGGGATAAGGCGCCAGGGAATACATTATGTCAATAAATGTCCCCACAGAGACAGAAGTACACACTTGTACTTGTACTTGCGCGTCGGAGACTTAATCTGCGGAATTCGTGAAGGTTTTGTACACAAGTCTGACGTAAAACCTCGTCACCGAGCTCGTTATTAATTCTCTTTTCTGTTTCTAATTATGAATGTTATTGTTGTTACTGTGATCATCATTACTGTTGCTGTTACTCGTGTTTCTTCGTGATGGTAATGTTGAGTCAGCTGCTGGAGAAATGAAATGGCACGGTGATGATTGATTGGTTGAAATTGATCCAGGGTGGGCACTAGAGCCGGGACGCTAGGGCAAGAGGAGCCCGAAATCGATGCCTCTGAAGCGGGCCGGGGCGTTGAGCCGAGGTGCGATCGATCGCCGCTCCGTTTCTCTCGGAGGCTCGTCACCCTCGCCGCACCGGTGTCGATCGATAGCGTCTGAATTCCACGACACCTGTTCCTCGTAACTCTGTGCAAGGACACGTTCGGTGGAGGTGACTCTACTTAGCAAGGGACGCTAACTGGTCCAATCTGTTGCTAGCATTCACCCGATCTTAATTGTCTCCGCTACACTTGGAGACTACCAGGTAATAATTGATTGGTCCATTCAACCTGCTTAATCCTACTAGGGCCAATTCGGAACAGCCAATCAGCCTAATGTGCATGGCTTTGGTCTGTGGGTGGACTCGCTCGCCTTTTACTTATTAGCCTGTTTGCTCAGTGATTTCTCAGCACTGTGCGTGAATATATCCGCTGACTTTAACTAGCAAGATAAAAATAATAAGATTACACATTTTGCTAAGCTTGCCGTTTCATTCTCTGATCTGTTTTGTCAGATTTATCTTAAACAAACCTTTAAAAAGCCCATTTCAATTTGTTTTCCTTGTGTTTCTGTGTGATGTCTATTAAAACTCCAATAGAGAATTAAAAAAATATGGTGTTGCTTTGCAGCTGCTCACAGCTCACCTGCATCAAGGATTAAAAAAAAAAAAGTAACGCCCCTTTCTTACCAGCGCTGCTTGACCCGGGGAAGCTCGCAGGAATGCTTCTACAGAACGCCATAGAGCAACCTGTGTAAATTCTCCACCCCCACCTCCATTTTTCTCCCTAATTTCAGTCGTACCAAATTCCCACCCATGAGGTTTTGCCTTCCCTGCCACAGGATCACCCCCGACCATGGAGCATGCACACGCCCCTTCCGGGACATGCGGTGCCAGCCACCCGCCACTTTTCGAACTGCAGCACTATGTGTATTTTGGGGACGGTCATACGATGCCAGCGGTAGTGTCATGTTGTCATGCAGAAAAAAATGACACATTTTCGGTTCTTCCACGGAAACGCGGCGGAAAAGTGAAATGTGTTAGAATTTACCGCTTGGAGCTGCAGACAGCTGTGGCGCTGACAGCATCTCTGCAGCTTTCTGATTTATGGTGCACGCCACAACAGTCACACGTTGCTCTGCAGTGCTCTGATGCATTTCTGTGAACTTCCACGGGTCAAGTCACGTCGGCAAGGAATGGGCATTAGGGAGCCGTCACACCTTACCGGATAGTGTAAACAGACATCTGGTGGACAGAAACCTTTGGTGGATATATGCCGCTGTCCGTTTCCGAGCCGGTGAAGACCCGTTACATGCACGTTTATCATACCTGAAGTCGTCTGTTTGGTCCTGTGTACTCACACGACCCATCCATTATTTATCAGCTCCCATGCGCTTCTTACCAGTAATCGTCTGTGGGACACGCAGTCTACGTCTGCGATGCCTACAGTTCACCCGTCGCACATCAGCTAGTAGTCCAGTTGTGAGCCCCTTCCGGCGGACATGTACAGGACGAGGAACGCCCAAGGTCTGAACAACACACACAACTGTACAACCAGTGAACGCATTTGCCGGGTGGAGTACTACCCCCAACCCCACCCCACCCCCTACCACCCCCTTAAAGTCCAGGTTGAACGGAAATCATCTGACAAGGAACATGTTCAAGTGAGCCATGCGAACGGAGATCAACAGAGCCATAATGAGGAGTTACAGTATAAGAGATGCAGATTATCTGAGAAAAACAAAGAAACAAACAAACAAACAACCAGAACAACAAAAACACAGATTGACGAGACCTTATTTCTGATGGCTTTAATCTGACCCCACTGTGACCCGAAGTGCTCCTTGTTCCCTGTGTGCGCACGCTCGCGTTTGTGTGTGTGTGTTATTGATTTCCCATCACTCCCAGCAGTCTTCAAAGGCTGAAATGTTTTCTGTACTCATCCATCCTCTGATCATTTGTTCCCCACCTTTTTTCTTTTCCATTGATTTGCTGACTGCTAGGAAATGTAAAATACCTTAGTTTGCAGTGGCGTGTAAGCGAGAGAGGAAAATGAGGAGGCTTTGTATTTGCGTGCGTGTGTGTGTGTGTGTGTGTGTGTGTGTGTGTGTGTGTGTGTGGGTGGGTGGGTGTGAGGGTTGGAGACAAATATATGACTGATATAAAGTTAAACAATATGAGAAGACTATCCGAATTCTCATCTTAATCGCCCCTCGAGATTATCGCACTGAATCGTTTCATTAGAATTTTTCCGCCTTGCTGTTATCATAATTTTTTTATTGGTATTTTTTTTTTTAGATTATTTATTTATTTTTAATCATCTGACTGTTTTGTACTGGAGAAATAAAATGACACGCCGCTGATTGATTGGCGAAATTGATCCAGTGTGTGTACGGGGCTGGTGGAGCTGCATGGCTGGGGAAAGAGGAGCCTGAATCAATGATGCTTAAGTGGTCTGGGGGTGGCGCGAACACACACACACACACACACACACACACACACACACACACACACACACATATGATCCATTCCAGCCCATAATAACCAGTATTCCCATTGTGTGTTGGTTAAAACGTCCAATTAAACTCATTGCTCATTGAGTGAAACTGTAATGACTGAAAGTCATTCATTCATTTTCTGAAGCTCTTAATCCTAATTAGGGTCGCGGGGAGGCTGGCGCCCATCTCAGCCGACTCTGGACAGCTCGTTATGCCATCGCAGGGCTGGAACATGCTGGCGGCTATGCAGCTCCTCTTTACGGAAGTCAGCGATGTTTCTTTTACACCCCTCTCACCACAGGCTTTTGGTAAGCTGGTTAGCAGCACTGGAGGTACAGCAGGGACAACCCGGTGATAGTAGGGCTTGAACCCCTGACCTTGGGATCAGTAATCTGGCACCCTACCTCCGGGCCTACCAAGCCCTGCTATTAAGGTAATAAAATGAAATTAAATCGCACAACTCTCGACATAACTTGCTTCACAACAAAGGACCCACTGTCGTGTGACCCGTAACGGCTTGGAATTCGCGACCGGCGTTCGCGAACCATTTCAAGTTTCACCGCCGATGCTGCAACACGATGGACCTCAGGCTGTTGCTCCACCTCCTGCTATCGAAAGCAACGGTGTGGCGGCCGCGTTAAGGGCCTCCGGCGACTCTGGGGTGAGATGGGCGCAATAATGTCTACGCTCTGTCAAACGTCATTTAAAATAGATCCACCTGTCGGAGCTATCAGGTTTGAATGGTTTCCAAATTTGGATTTCTCAAAATGAAAAAAAAAGGTTTGATTTAATTTCAACCTCTTCTTTAACAATCTCTCGTCTTTCTGACAGTTGTGGTATCGAGTGACCTGGATTTATGCTCGTGTTGCTATTCTAGTTGTTATGTGACAAACTGGCCTATATACCTCGATTCTTCTTCCTTCTCTCCACCTTGAAGTCTTTTCTTCTCTCCTACCCACAGCATATAACATGCACCATGGGCCTGAAGTGGTACCCCTACCCCGAAGTCCTCCACTGCATCAAAGGTTGTGAGGTAAGACCTTCAGGACTCTTGTTTCTGATAACGGGATAAATTTGTTTATAAAGTTGTAGGATAAAGGGATAAAGTTGTAGCCAATCAAGTACGGCTTCCCTGTATCCCTGTCACATGACCACTACCGACCAGGAAGGGGTAAAAGCAAGCACATGCTGCTGCAACCTACACTTCCTACTCGGTGGAAAAGTGATATCCGCCACTTGAATGCAGGACTGGCGCACACGATTGGCCGGTCACTTTGAGTGACAGGAAGTCAAGGGTATACAGTCCCTCCCTCTCGTAGACCAGTTAACTCTCAGGCGTGGATAGCTACATGCATCTACCTGGATTTGCCACTTCGGGGTCAGATTTTAACGCATTGTTGATCGTTAAACTAAATGCGGTGATCAAACTGCGAAGAAACACATCGACATTGGTGTTCCTCCCCAGTCCGCCTCCGATACACTTGAGTTGGAATCTGAAACTGCACTCATTGTCAAATGTATGCAAATCAAGACTCAACAGCACCCCCTAACACCTCAAACCAAATTATACACTTTAAAAAATCCGCGATCATGAAATATATCATCGTCATCATCATCTCCTGCTTGATCCGGGGTCGGGTCGCAGGGGCAGCGGCCTCAGCAGTGAGGTCCAGACGTTCCTCTCCCCAGACACAGCTCTTCCGGGGAGGGACACCGAGGCATCCCCAGCGTGTTCTGGGTCGACCCTGGGATCTCTTCCCAGTCAGACATGCCCGAAATACCACACGAGGTTGGCGTTCGAGAGGCATTCTAACCAGATACTCGAGCCACCTCAACCGGCTTCGTCTCAAAGCGGAGAAGCAGCGGTTCTACTCCGAGCTCATCCCGGATGGCCAGTCGTCTCACCCTATCTCTGCGAGAGAACCGAAATGCATCACTCTGTTTTCTTTGTCAGTTTATGTGACGCATCCGCCAAACAAACTCCAATGTACAAGTTATTGACGTTTGACCATTAGAGTGATCGAATGCATTAATACAGACCGGTAACGTATCGGAGCTGCTACTCTAGAAATAAACGACTGGACACGTTCTCAGCAGTCGATACTCTTCTGGAAAAAACGACCCATAAATTACCCCGGTACTTTACAGATGTATATACTACATCGTATTTGTTGATTAATTTAATTAGGTGTGAATTTAGCACGCTGCCCCTTCTGAAGTATTTCTAGGTGGAGATCTGATTACATTTAGCCCTCAGACGGGGCTGGATTGTCGCTTGGCTGCTCTCCGGGAACCCATTTTACGTTTGCATGTTTCTGACATAGCGTAGACGTAAACAAGACCCACGTAGCTGGCAGTAGAGTAGTGCTTTTCAGATTAAACTGTATCACCGGTTTCGGTGCCGTTTCAGTAACACGTTGATATGAGTTTTCCACTTTAAATATTAATGCTAGCTTTTGCTTCAGGCTAATAATCTAGAAATGTATTACAGTCTGTTATACTTCATGAGACATTCTTCTTTTTTCTTTGTTATTTTTCCTAAAGCCTTTTCAGGGCGACAATTATTGCGATGCCATGAACAACAGAGCGTATTGCAACTACGATGGGGGAGACTGCTGCCAGTCCACCGTCAAGACAAAGAAGGTAACGTCCACAGTCACAGCTTAAGGTTCCTTGTTGTTTTTTTTTCCCCACAAACTGCGGTCTGCGGAAGGACGTGCTGATACGAATGAAGTGCTGTCCATTCAAAATGTTGCAAATGAAAATCCATTCATTTTCTGATCCGCTTAATCCTAATTAGGGTCGCCAGGAGGCTGGCGCCCATCTCAGCCAGCATGGGGCGATGGAAGAGTACACTCTGGATGGCTCACCAGGCCATCAACATGATGGCGGCTATGCAGCTGCTCTTGAATAAAGCCAGCAATGGTTCCTTTCCATCCCTCTCACCACAGACAGTGAGAGACACAGCCAGCCTTTGATAACCCAGTTAGCAGCACTTGGAGGGGGGGCAGCAGTGACCACCATTATTGGGGCTTGAACTCCCAACCTTGGGAGCGGTAATCCAACACCCTACCACTGGGCTAGCTTGACCCTGAGTGTCAATAGGAAGATACACTGAAAATGGTTTAACAGGAATAAAAATACAATCATTTGCCAAACTGCGTACTCCTATGATTGCAGAGAGGCCAGAACTCTGGGAGTAGGCGTAAACAGTTCACCAGTCCATCGCAGGGCCAGTCTATACACAACTAGACACATTCACGTCTGAATTAGAACTGATGAGCGTGTTTTTGGACCGTAAAAGGAAACCGAAGTTCACGGAAGAACCCCACGCATGCAATGGGGAGAACGTGCAAACTCCACACGGAAACGTGTTTGCCAAGGCCCAGGACTCGAACCCTCGGACCCTCTTGCTTCCCACAACATTAAATTTAAAACTATTCTCTCATCCTTTAAAGATAGTCAGAACATTTTTTTGATTGATAAATCAATTAAAAAGATACATCGGTTGTTTGCGTAAGGATTGGGTGCCTTATTTTCCTGAAAAGGAAAAAATCGAAAGATTTACATTATAAGGAAATGGATTTTACCCTGGGTGGCTGACCTTATGTCTTATGTGGGCACTGAGCGATTTCTCCGACATCCAGGGAAGTCCGTGTAGCTGCTCTGCTAAGGGCACGCTGCGCCTGACATCGGCATGGTTTGAAATGTTAAGCGCTTATTCAAAGATAGAACAACTGGTTTCCTTTAAGAATGGAAAACAAATACAAGTGCTGGAAAATTACTCTAATAAAAATAGAATGTATTATTTTGTATCGATGTACCTGTACATGGGACACACGCTCTAGGTACAGCTCCTAGCTAGCTGTTAAACCTTGGTATCGCCAATGGACAGAAACAGGTGCAGACGTTTTGAGGGTTAAACTATCTTTTGTTTTGACTTCTCAATGGACGGGTCGGTCTGGACACACATTACAACCTGTTGGTGGTGGAAAAAGAGCAGTGAATGCTTGCTGACGAGTGCGACTGGACTTAAATCCTGTGTAGCAGACAGCCCCATCTGTTTATAATGACAGGAATATGATTTGAATTGACTTGAGTGATTATATTAAGTTTACACTGGAATATTTTCCTTCTCTAAAGTAGCGATCCCTTATTATTCTATGAGCTGCCAATACGTAGCACATACGCTGCCAGTCCGCCACTATATGATTTACTGAAACCTTTAAAAGCACCAACGCAGACGTGTTTAGTTCTCGTAAGAGTTGCAAACCATTTGCGGTAACCCAAGTGTCTAATAATAAGATGTTATCCAGTCCAGTACGTTCATTCTCCTGCTGGAGTGGTAGACAATTCTGGTCGACTTCAGACAAATGCTGGAAAGGAACAGATAAATACAGTCTTAAATGCTTTTCCATGGTTGCGTCATTTTGGCCATCGTACCTCGTGCCTACTCCAGAAGGCTGCTGTTTGTTGGGCAATTACTTGAGCCCTCCAGCATGATGGCAGGCTTTTCCAGAGAAGACCAATGCACAAGGAAGTCTTTTTGCGAACCCTGCTGTGTCTGACGGCCTTTAAAACCTGCAGGGAGCGCGGACCTTCTCGTGAAGTTGCATGTTCCAGATGGAGAGCTGAAGCTTTTTTTTTGTTTCTGACATCGATTTCTCCGATTGCCAAGATCATGACCAGATTTGGTTTCGGCTCCAAATGACCCATAAATGGGTAACCCATTGGAAGAGGTAACTCATTCATGGGGTAACTTCAAAGCCTCCTTGTTTTCGCTCAAGGCCATTTAAGCTGAGCTCAGCTAGTCGACTGATTTCCATCTGTGCTTTAAAGTGTGTGGAGAATTTATCAACGACCATCATGGGGTGTTATTCCTTCCTTTTCCTCTTATCTCCCGTATAGCTCTCACCTTTGTCCATTTTACCCATGCGATCCCCTTTGACACTGGGTTACAAGGTCATCTTTAAGCCTGACCTATCATTAACAACTCTGTAAACACTGCAGAGGCTTGATGGTCTCAGCTAACGCACTCACTTCTTCAGGCAGTAACCTTTCCTTCTTCAGTCTCATCCATCTCCTGTTCCCCTGCCATATTTCTTACCTCAGGAGTGGTTTGAACTTTTGGCAAAGCTTCGACTGTGAGGACACAGGCAGCGATGATTCATTAAACCTGACTTTATTAGAGGACGCTTTTTGGAGGGTTCGCTATGTCCTGCCTACGTCATTGAGCAGACAGAGATCTCAGCAAGAGTTGAGCGGGTGCCAGACGAGCGCACCAATGTTGACGGAAGGTTCAATTGCTTTGCAACTATTAGCCAAGTGTCTGATATACCACTCTTCTCTGTAGTTCTTCACAGAGTTGTTAATGCGGTATAAGAATTTAGCGAGATGAACACATTTTTGTTGCTCCAAGAAGCAAAAACTGGGAGGCCGCCTCGGTCAATTTATGGGCAGGGCCTCAGAGAACTAACAGAAAAATGTCCACATCTTAATGAAAGTCATGTTTATAGAGATTTTAATGTGTCTTACAATTCTTTATGTTGAGTAGCCCCAAAGGACAAGAGTATCTACTCACAAAGAAAATGCAGTAGTCTTCAACCCTGTTCCTGAAGATCTTCACTATGCCCCGCCCTCCCAAACAAGCCACCCCTCCAAAAAAAAAAAAAACTGTTGTGCCCACTAATATTTTGTTGAATTGCCTTTACTCTTGAATAGAGTATGCAGTTGCCATTGCATTGCTGCTTTAGTTGGTTAGGTCAAGGCTCAGCAACATTATTGAGGTCACCTGACATCCTGAGTAAATTGAATGAACAGGTTACAGCAAGGGTCTCAAACTCATTCCACAAAGAGCCGCTGTGGCTGCAGGTTTTTGTTTCAACCAAGCAGAAGCACACCTGAATCATTTAATCAACTGATCTGAGTCCTCAGGCAGTTGATTGGTCAACCGGTGTGCTTTGTAGAGAGATTGGCCAATCAACTGCCTGAAGACTCAGAGTTGATTAAATGAGCCAAGTAGTCAGGTGTGTTGCCGCTTGGTTGAAACAAAAACCTGCAGCCACTGTGACCCTTTGTGGAATGAGTGTGAGACCCCTGGGTTACAGGTTATCCCAACAAAGGACTTTTTTTCGTATTAGGTCTCCAGGAACTGGGTTGGTGACCACTGTTTCACAGATCTACACGTCCTCAATATCCAGTGCCAATACCAGAAGCTGTCCATCGCCCACACCGTAGTCCAGTGCAAAACTAATTTAGGTGCAAAAATCAGGTCTTGATCCTGCAGGATTTTTCTTGCATTTGACCCTGAGAGCTTGTAACTTTCCATCTTGCGATCTGATCTTCAGGAAATCTGTCTCCCGGGACGCAGTGATGAGCGGATCACCCGGCTACCTGGTACAAAGCCCTAGTTCGGAGGTCAGGTGTGCTGTTCTGGCAGTGCTTTAGTCAAATACTCCAAGTGGATTTTTATAAAAGAGAACATGAAATACTACTGTCCCAGGATTTGGGATAAAGGATACTGAAAACTTCCCCTGAAAGAACTAATCATCGTTCGATTGATGGAGTGCCAGAGGATAATGTTAACACGAACAGATGAAGAAAAAAGGGATGAGAGATCGCTTTAATTAAAGCGATTACTGTCCTTGGCTACTGCAATGTCAATCCAACTGGTTTTTATTTTGTTCTCACTGTCAGTTTATTCATCATTACTCAGGAAAGGCTATAAACACGCTTCCCTCCAGAGCAATGACAGGCACGCATTACTGCAGAGATAAAGGCCAGTCTGACTTTTAATTGCACATAACCTCGCCTTTGCCTTTCCTTTCCTTCGAGTGTTTTGTTGAGATAGCCAACCCAGACAATGTTCGGCTGTTTGTTATGCTTTGCGAAGTGAGTTTATTTGAAACAGCCGTGAGCGTGCCACCTTGGTCTCGATTTGACTGGAAAGCAGATGTTTGCATCATGTCCTCCAGAACCAATAAGTATTGAAAGTTGATGACAGTTGTTGTCTTTGTGACCCCGGCGATCGTTGGGAAGCTAAATATTTGATCTCGAATGTGTTCCATATGTGTCCGATCACAATCGCTCAGTTGTGTACGGAATGTAGGCTGAGTAAAACAAAAATGTCATGCAGACGGTTGTCCATGTGACTACCAAGGATATTATGGTACTCAGAAATAATGAATTTAGTGCAGTCGCTTGATGGTTGCGGTTAGGCATGGAAGTCATTTTTGATTGCCTTCATCTCTGATGCTGTAGAAACCTCCTAAAGGAAAGAACAACGTGTCCTCTGACTTGAATTCCTCAACTACTCTGTGATGCGATTCTTTACAGCGATGCGTTTTCGCACTGTTTATGGCCGTGCATTCCACCCAGTTGCATACGAGATATGCCGCACTCCGACCAAATTTAAATAAACCTCCCAGCAGCTTAGTAAACATATTCATGCAACATATTCCCGCATCGGTAAAACTCTGATTGAAGAAAGCCTACATCTGTAGCCTAGTACGAAGTCCAAACGAATAAACGCCAACCATTAGTTTCTCAACCAATCAGTGGGTGGACGAGAAACTAGCATCCGATAAGATGTATGTCCATTGCTGGCGGCTAGCTTCGAGCAAGCCTGGCGTCTGGGGGAGGAGCCTATATGGTTGCAGAAGATGTAATCACACAGATGATTGGATGATCAATATCCATGCGGAATATCCTTTTTCGAGTCATAGAAAAGCTGGAGCCAATCCTTACTGACGCTAAGGTCAGGTGTCTAAAAGGACCTAAAAAGTGGCGCTGTGCCTTAAACAGCACATAGAGTCATCCTTTCAGTCATTCATTAATTTCCTGAACCGTTTAATCCCAATTAGGGTCACGGGGAGGCTAGCACCCCTCTCAGCCGACTCTGGGCGAGGGCAGAGCACACCCTGGACAGCTTGCCAGGCCACCCACAGGGCACTCATAGAGTCAACGCAGACAAATATCCGTCCACACTTACATTGATGGCAAGTCGGCGTTCAAGAATACCCAATTGAGTTACTGTGCATGTCTTTGGACTGTTGGAGGAAACTAGGGAACCTCTGAGTGAACCCATAACCCATGTAAGTACTGGGGGGTGATTCAAACTCCACGCAGAAACACTTTTGATGACCACTGCATTCACAAATACGAATTTGATATTTAAATGTTGATCTTTTTGAAATGATGACACGAAAGGTAACGCGAATATCACGCGATTTCCCCCAGATTGTTCAGTGGAGTGTCATATCAGTGCACAGAGCACTATGGATACACACAAAGAGCATTTTTTTTTTGCTGAACAAATATGCACATGGACACCCGACTTTGAAGTGTGCAAACACACTCACTTTCACGGTCTTGCTGTATGCACAGAATGACTCAGCTGAGCCTCGGTTTAGACGTGACCCAGTGATTGTGACACAGCACACGAAAAAGAGAGCTCGGCCAACAACCTGTGTGATAGCATCGGAGTACAAACCCGCACCCCCCCCCCCTCCACCCCTACACTCCCCCTTCAAGGCGAACCCCTTTGTCGCTTCGCTCCCTTCTAGCGCGATAACCTTATAGTGAGGGAAGCAAAAGCACTTCCCGCCGCCTGCATGTTTGTTTTCCTTGCTTATCTATCTCTGGCACACTCCGCCGCCACCCCCGCCCTTTCCCTCCATCTTTGGCTGGAGATTTGAGTATTAAGGAATTATGGGTGACTGGCTTTGCATTAGTTCTCTCCGGGACTTTGAAGGTTCGAGGCTGGCGGCACGTAAGGTCACCGCAGGAACCAGCACTAATGACTGCAAGCTGTTAGCGGGACGCTCGCCGACTGAACGGATGGATGGATGGATGAATAGAAGGAAGGACAGATAAATAGATGCTGGTGGTTGTAACAGGAAGGAGGGCTGCCCCAGTCCCACCCCTTCTCATTCCCTTACCTCCCTCCCCTTTAAGATCCCCATAGAAGGAACTCCTTTCTGGAAGTGGGAGGTCCCAAGTGGGCTGCTTTTCATGCACCCGAACTTTGTTTGTACATTTTTGCGCCCTGGCAAATCTGGTGTGAGAGCTGAGCTTGAGGCAGTGCTCAGGTTTTTTTTTTTTGTCTTCTTGTTTTTTTGTTCTGCAGATGTTATGCAACATTACAGAACATTTTGATCCTGGAGTAATGGTTATTTCTTTTAGGGGGGGAAAAACGCCAATGTGGGAAGCACACTGTAGTTCTTGTGGGATCTTTACAAGCAATGTATAGTCTGAATAAAATGTTGAAACTACCAAAATAAAGAAATGCAGAGTATATGACTGATTTGGGAAGCATGGTGGCCTCGGGTTTAGCACATCCATAAAATTAAGAGCGTCCTGCATTCAAGCCTGGGCTCAGTGAGGGCGGTTAGATTTGGAGTTTGTAGGTTCTCCCTGTGCTTGTGTGGGTTTCATCCAGGATCTGTGCTTGCCACCCACACTCCAAATACATGGGCTCGATGGCTGTTCCACTTTGCCCCTAGGTGTGAGGGTGAATGATTTTGTGTGTGTGTGTTGGCCATGCAGTGGTCTTGTGAGCTATTGAGGGCGTGACCCTAGTGACCAGAGATAGGAGTAAGCTGTCTGGTACAAATCAAGCAATTTGATATCATCTTTACTGGCTTGAATAATGCTTGGTCCAGAAAATGAGACCACTGTTCTTCATCATCATCATCATCATCATCATCATCATCATCACCATCATTATCAAGATCATCATCACCACCATCATCATCAAGATCATCATCATCATCTTCCACTTGTTCCAGACGTCCCTGTCTCGAGTCACCTCCTCCAGCTCTTCTGGGGGAAGGGACACTGAGGTGATCCCAGACCACCTGAGAGGCATAGTCCCGTCAGCATTTTCTGGGTCGACCCTGGGGTCTCTTCCTGCTTGAACATGCCCAAGACACCACACCAGGGAGTAGTTCTGGAGACATTCTATTCAGATGCATGGGCCACCTCAGCATCTCACCTTAGTACTGTCCGAATTTGACCTAAATCATGGTCTCTTTAGGTTTTTATTTAAATACAATGAAACTCAATTCTGTCTTGAGGTATTGTACCTCTGGGTGAAGGAGATTAAAGGAGTCTATTCATGCTAATTTGTTAAAAACAGTTTTGAAGAATGGTGGATACGGAATTCTCAGCCAGGCTTCCCGGAATGCTTTCCTTTAGGGCCAGATTTGGAAGCCGAGTAGGTCAGAGTAACCATGTCAAGTCATAAGGTGGAGGGAAAATTTAAAGGCAGGGTTTGAGGGCACTTAGGAAAGTCAGTTGTGATGAACTGATTAATATTTTCGACTGATCTATACCAAAGGAACAGAAGCAATAAGGATGAAGGAGTAAAATAAAAGTTCTTTGAGTGGAAATAAAGTGCATTGAGTTGCGTAAAAGAAAGAGAAGACAGAGGAAATGCCACTTGGATGATTGGCAGCCGGCTTTTGGTACGTCTGCAGCTCTTGCTCGTAAAGCTCTCATGAGTTACTTCTGGGAAGCCTCCTCCTCCCAAACATGGTTCTCCTCTTTTGGGTAGTGACAAACACCATCCCTCCTGGACTAACTTTCCCTTTCTGAACCCCTGTCCATATCTTACTGGATTTTGAAAGCTATTCTTGTTGAAGCAGTCCAGCACTCTTTTATTCAGCTTGGACGCAGATTTCGCTCTTTAACTCTTATTAATCAAGATTTGCTTGATCCCATTTTGGATCTATCTATCAGGGTCTGGTTTCTGGCTTGCCGTGCATTAACCAAAGGTAAAAATGGACAGGCGGTTGTATTGGGTTCTTACATTGTCGAATATGCTTTGATTCCTTTAATGATTTCATAACACACCCATTAGGAGAAGATAATCCAAAGTGATCGGCAAAATATTTCTTTAACAGCACTCGATGGGATGAATAATTCCTATACACAGTAATTCGCCAAATGAATGGCGTATTTATTTTTTATTGGAAGATACATTCAACCTTTATTTCATTTATTTTCTCAAACTGCTTTAGCATTTATTATAGTATTTTTTCATACCAGAGCCCATCCCAGCCCCATCTAGTGGGGCCGGTGGCATAGTGGCTAGAGTGCTAGGCTCATGAACAGGAGGTTGTGGGTTCGAATCCCAGTAAGACCCAGCTCAGACCCCTGGGCAAGGTCTTAACCACAAGTAGTATAAATGGGAACCAGTAAAAACTGGGAGGGGAACCTGCGATGGACCAGCGTGCCATCCAGGAGGAGTTGAACATCAGTGCTCCTAGTTGCTTCATGCTACATAAGCACCGGCACTGATGAGCCACTGGGCTCGGATGTAAAAGCCCACAGACCTTTACCATCCCAGTCCATACTAGCTTCTAACAGCTCATCAGACCCTACCAGGAAACAGAGCCACATTCACGCCAAGGGGTCAATCAAGAATATCCAGTTAGCCTAATGTGCATGTCTTTGGACTGTTGGAGAAAACAAGAGTACCCGGAGGAAACCCACTCAGAAGCACCTTCTCTGATGACAGGGCTTGCATCCAGGATGCATCCAGAAACTTACAGTGTCCTGTTACTGTAGACCCTATACATTTTCCATATCCTGAGCCTCCACCTTACAGTCCCTGTGAAACTTGTACAGTATCGGAGCCATGCTGTTGCACAAGTTACAACAGTGGAATGAATCGGATGAGTATTCTCCTGCTTATTCAAACAGCCAGCAGCCACAACTGCTTTTTATTTATTTTTTTCATTGCGCAAGTGTAAGTTGCACATGTGGTCCTTGTTTAGAGTGATGAGGTCAAAATGCAGCTGAGGTCCTTCCCTCAGGGATTCGACATCAGAGCAGCTGGTGTCAGTGACGCACTGCCACCATTAAAGCTTGGTGTCAAGTGCCACTGGGTTTGGGTGAATGACATTCAGATGCTCATTGGACTTTCAAAGCATTGACTCTCCATCGGCTTACGGCAGTACATGGTTAAGGGCTCCAGGATATCCCGGGTAGCTGGCTGGGTAAGCCGAGCAGTAAACAACTCTACAAAGAGATTTATAGCAATGTAGCTGTCTTTGGGAATAATTTGTATAGTCATAGTAAGATATGAGAGTGACCCGAAGGATCAGGACACCGGTAGAGACAAGTTCAGCCACTTTTACCAGCATACGTCTTGTTGCGCCACCTGGTAGGTGTGCATCTTTTATGCCGAAAGGCAAAACTGTACATTCAAAGTAATTTTTTAGCTTCATGCACATTTCAGTTTTGCTGAGAAAGGTACTTGGCTTGCTTGGTGGTTGAAATAGTAATACTTTGTAGATTCATGGTCAGTTTCTCAAACATTTCCTTAGCTAATCATCTCATTCATCCATGTTCAGTGTTTTTAGTCCCTTGCCATTGATGGATTAGATATAAGTGGATTGGCGACTTGTTCACTTCTAACCATTATGTATATCGCATATACATTGGAGACTCATGGGAAGCTGGCAACAATCCCAGCTGGTTTTGGGCAAGAAGCCCAAACAAGACCCGAAACCCAGTCGTCAATCTATCGCATAGCATCTTTTTTTTTATTTTTGTAAATTTTACAGAAGTTCGGAAGATGAAAGTGATGTTTCAACGTTAAACCATGACTCGTTTAAATGTTTTCATTTATCTCTCCTTCCAGGTGATCTTCTTCCCATCATCGTGTGACCCGCAGACCGACTGCGCCTGCAGGGACCCCAGAGCACCGGAAAACAGAAAAGATGAGCATGTGTACTCTTTGGGATGAGAGAAGGAATGCAGCCATGGAAAGCCCAACTATAGACTGGGCTCAAGCAAGATATTCTTCCAGATATGCTGCTTCACAAGTGTACCTCTCCTGTCCTGTCTCACTCCTCCATGTCAACGTGTCTCCCTGCTATCGTCTGTCACGTCTTGGAAGGTCTACCCATCTATCTAAAACTCATTGGGATGAAAAAAAGAGGATAGAATAAAGAAGACAAGTGTGGGGATGGGGAAAAAACCAGTGTGTAGTAAAGAATGAATGTTTTGCTCTCATCAAACTAGAAAAGAAATATATATATATAATAGATTCTGGTTAGCATGCCTATCTGTGCCAGCTTTCAGTGTCGACATCTATTTTGCTGAAGTTTGTTCGAAGTTGCCGGTAAAGTCAAAATGAAAGGAAAAATGAAAAAAAAACACACAAAAAAAAACAAAACAAAACTGGGAGAACTTGCAGTCTTGACACCACAAGGGCTTTCGTGTTTTGTTTGAAAGCTTCTTTGTACTAAAGTGTGGACCAAAGATGTCGAGAATTGGATGTCTACTTATGTTAGGAGTTAACTTCCTGCATTAGCAAACCACAGATAGA
>JAQNCB010000005.1:14392902-14407059 GCA_030068295.1 Euristhmus nudiceps | reverse complement strand
GTAACCCAGTTAGGGGCACTGGGGGGACAGCAGGGACAACTGGTGACAGTGGGGCTTGAACCCCCAACCCTGGGATCCGCCATCCAGCACCTTACCACCAGGCCACCGCTGCCCAACAAGTGTCTTTAGGCTAACTATAAAATCGAATTAAAGCTTTGATTCGCTTTTAATAAAATATCCTCTCGTTAAATTCCATATAAATTAAGTCACAAGAAAAGATAAACACAACCTGGCGTGTAAAAGTCCCCCTGGATTTGCAACTGTGAGGTCCTGTTTCTGCTAAATCAGTCCACTGTCAGTTCACACTTCCCTCTCTGTACATTTCTGTGGAAGGAGGATTTACATGGGAGATGGATCTCTGACAGAAGCCACATAGTCCTGGCAGAAAGAAAAATAAAAAGTCCCTCTGTTTTTTTTTTTCCCCCTTTTTGACGCAGTCCAGGCTGACTGCTCTTCGGACTTGCGTAAACACACACGGCTTCTATGATTCTACCATCCGTGTGGCCTTGGCCTGAAGACGGCGGGGGCTCGCGGGAGAATTTATGGAACATATCTACTGTTACATCTCGTTTGTTTGGTTTCTTTGCACCCGCACGCCCGGGAGCCTGGAGCTGCCTGGCTTGTGTTAAATGTTAATTGTCCTGCAAAAGTGTTCGGAGTTTACTGAACGTCTGAGGCAGCAGAGCCGCGCACCTTCGGCTGTGATGATCCCAGTGACACGTTTATGACTTCTTTCCTCCTTCGGTGGAGTTCGCGCAGGCAAGGAAAACACTGGTGGCGAAAAAAAAAAAAAAAAAAAAAAACTGCAATCACACCAAATCAGCCCCCCAAGTTGTGCTTGTTTTCGCAGAGTGTCTGCAGTTCTTTTTCTCGTGTGATTAGCAGTGATGGAGGGGTCAAGAGGCGCTTCGGGCTGAATGCGATATGACACTGGCACAAGCATGTGCGGAATGCGGCCGCCGAGCCAGAAACCGGCAGCTTCCTGACAGCTCCGTGCAGAGAGGGGCCACGCCGAAGGGAGAAACAGAAACCCAAAAGCCCAAAAGATACAGGGTGTGTGTGTGTGTGTGTGTGTGTGTGTGTACAAATACATGTATGTGCTGCGTATTGAGGACTATGATAGATTAACCAACAGTGATGCCTTTTTATCTGGTCCTCAGGCTGTTTGAGGACTGAGACTACTTTAGGGCCGAGGTCAGTACCAGGTTCAGGTTGGGGGAAGGGGAAGGGGAAGGGTTGCATTGAGGCACGGAGCTGTGATGGTTCAGGTGAGGGAACGCGGCTACGGAATGTATTATATCAATGAACGTCCCCATTAAGGTACAAGTACAGGATTGTGTGTGCTCCAGGTATTCATTATGTCGTGGGGACATAAATCTGTTCACACAATCACATTATGGGGACTTATCCTCTAGGGGACAAAACACAAGTCCCCATAAGGTAAAACAGGAAATACTAAAGAGAAGGCAGTCTGTGTGATGTCCTCTGAAGCTACGGAAACCAGAATGCGTGTGTGTGTGTGTGTGTGTGTGTTAGGAGAAAAAAAAGGTAAAATATTGAGACAGGACACAAATAATTTAGTTTTGAAGGTTTATGTTTCTGGATGTGGTTTGGATTGAAATAATATCCTTTGCGTGTTTTGATAATCAGAATAAATCATCGGATTGGGCCGTGACTGGGAAGTGGGCGGGGCGAGCCAGTTGTCTGGTGTCTTTTAGGGTCTCGGTTAGAATTATCACATCATCCAGAGATGTTAAAGAGGAAAGAAGGACCGAAATGACTTGACGGACCTTAAATCCTTCGATGCTCCTGCAGCAGCTGCGCTCAGCTACGATCGTTCGACAAATTAACTTCCGCGTTCCGTTAAAATTACAACGATTTTTCATCTTTTTCTTCAAATCTAAAAAAAAAAACGAGGGACAGCATGATGGTGTAGCGGTTAGCACGTCCACCTGGAAACAAAAAGGTCCTTGGTTTGAGTCCCGGGCTCAGCAAGGGACTCCCTGTGCTTGTGTGGGTTTCCTCAGGGTCCTCCGGTTTCGTCCTGCATTCCGAATGCATGCACAGAGGGCTAACTGGCTTTTCTAAAGATGTTAGCATGAGAGCAAACGGTTGTATGAGTGTCAGCCTTGCGATTGACCGGAGAGCTGTTCAGGGGATGTCGGCTGAGATAGGCTTCTGGTAGGATAAGCGGTTCAGCAGATCAAGGAATGAATAAACCATCATCCTGGCTGTGCGGATTAGAAATCGATGATGATGTTCAGGGTTATGGGTCGATATTAAAAATAACTTTACCTGTAATGAATACTGTTTCCTGATGATGCTATCGTCACCATGTTTCACAATAGGGATGGTGTTTTCAGGGTGTCGAAGCCGATTGGGTGTCCACAAAACAAGCACTTTGTTTTTTTTTTTTTTTGGATTTTAGGCTTATCGGATCAGAAAGACCTTTCCATATGTACTAACTCTCCGACCGTAACCTCACTGGGCTCAGCCCACTGTGAGGCGCGTCCTGCCAACACTTCTCCAGCTACATCAGAGACATGCTTGGTCATGAGGTCTTATATGCGATAAACATTCATTCATTCATTTTCCGAACTGCTTAATCGTAATTAGAGTTACAGAGAGGCTGGTGTCCATCTCAGCAGGCTATGGGCGAGGGCAGGGTACACCCTGGACAGCTCGCCAGGCCATTACACTCACACAACCATTCACACTCACACTCACACCTAGGCGAGACTTGGAACAGCCAATCAGCATCCTGTACATGTTTTTGGACTGCGGGAGGAAACCGGAGAACCCGGAGGAAACCCACACAAGCACGGGGAGAACATGCAAACTCCACACAGAAACACCCAGGCTGGGAATCGAACCCAGGACCTTCTTGCTGTGAGGCAGACGTGCTAACCACGACACCACCAACTGTGTTCTTTCCCTTTTCCTCCTTTTTCTTTTTTGGATTGCAGAATCTATAACTTGATTTCCTAATCGCGCATTCGATACGAACCGCTAATCGCCAGAGTTTCTGGAAGTCTTGGATGATTATGAAAGAGGTGAGTGTGTATTCTTGGCGTGCCACTGTTTCCGTAACAACGCTATTGAACAACGATACGCTTGGTTTCTGGCAACCTGGAGCACTGGACGAATGAAATTCCACGTGTGGGTTTTTATTTCCCAACCGAATCCAGGATTCCTCGACTCCACCACGGACTGACGCAACGCCGATTCCACCATCGATTTTGACAGACTCACAAACCCTCCGTGTTCTCTACAGAGACGCAGTGGACGTTGCAGGACAGAACTGCAGTAATGAGCCAAAAAACAGCTTCACTCCTTCTTCTCTTTGGTCTTAAGTTCCACTTTCCTTCCATATTCGCAATTCGATTCAAATCAGTTCAAAGATTTCTTTATTTGCGTGCTTCCGCCGGCTTCGCTCTCTCCAAACAGCCATCTTCTCGATTGGATTTATGAGAAACACAGAGCTTTTCTTTTTTTTTCTCTTTATTTTAAGGTTTTTATTTTTATCCCATCCGTACATGTATGGAACAGAATGAAACGCTCTTTCCCCAGGCCCTCGGGGATAAAAAAAAAAAAAAAAAAAAAGTTTTAATTATTGACAGGAAAAAATGGGTTTATGGGTTAAGAGTAAGAACCTAATATTCATTCCTCATTCATTCATTCATTCATTTTCTGAGCCGATTAATCCTAGGGTCGCAGGGAGGCTGGCGCCCATCTCAGCAGACTCTGGGCGAGGGCGGAGTACACCCTGGACAGCTCGGAGGCCAGAAACACGCTGACGGCTGTGCGGCTCCTCTTTATGAAGGTCAGCGATGGTCCCTTTACATCTCGCTCACCACAGACAGGGAGAGACACGCCGGCCTCTGATAACCCAGTTAGCGGCACTAGGGGGACAGCAGGGACAACCCGGTGATAGTGGGCTTGAAACCCCAACCTTGGGATCAGTAACCCAGCACCTTAGTACCAGCCCACCACTGCCTGGACCTAATGTGAATGAGACCTGAAAAGGTTCAGGGTTTAAAACTTCGGGTGTACAGATTAAGATTTCGGGTTAAAGGTTGGAAGATAAAGACAGAATTGCTCGAGTAAACTTTGCACTCCATTAAATGTGGGACAGGTCACCCACTCGGTCCCCACTGAAGCTAACCCCAGACACTTCCTCCCACTGCAAGTAAATACCCTCGACCCTGAATCTACACCTTCTGAAGGTAGGGGCTTTAACCTCAAATATATCTCACATCAACCCAAAAGTACAGAGTGTTTCACCCATCCAGAAATGGGACACGTCCCCCCCCAAATACAGGACATTTTATTCATCCAAAAATGGGACACATCCCCCTAAATACAGGACATTTTATTCATCCAGGAATGGGACACGTCCACCAAATACAGGACATTTTATTCATCCAAAAATGGGACACATCCCCCTAAATACAGGACATTTTATTCATCTAAAAATGGGACACATCCCCCAAAATACAGGACATTTTATTCATCCAGGAATGGGACACGTCCACCAAATACAGGACATTTTATTCATCTAAAAATGGGACACCTCCCCCTCAAATACAGGACATTTTAATCATCCAAAAATGGGACACATCCCCCTAAATACAGGACATTTTATTCATCCAGGAATGGGACACGTCCCCCCAAAAACAGGACATTTTATTCATCCAAAAATGGGATACATCTCCTTCAAATACAGGACGTTTTATTCATCCAAGAATGGGACACGTCCCCCTCAAATACAGGACATTTTATTCATCCTGGAATGGGACACTTCCCCCCAATTACAGGACATTTTATTCATCCAAAAATGGAACACTTCACCACTGAAAATAGGATATTTTCACCCAAAAAATACAGGACGCTTCACCCCCTAAATCCTGGACACGTCAACATGCATTTCCTAAACCACTTAATCCTAATTAGGGTCGCAGGAAGACCTCCATTTCAGCCAACTTTATGTGAAAGTAGGGGACACCCTGACCAGAGTTTCGCTGAGCCAACACACATACAACCATTGACACACACACGCACGCAGGCACGCACGCACACACACACACACACACACACACACACACACACACACCTAAGGGTGATTTGGAACAGCAAAATAGGCTACTATGCATGTTTTCGGACTGTAATGCACTCCGAGAGTGCAAACCTACACCAAGGTAGTGCAACCTCGTCCGTTCATGGGTTGCAGCAGGAGGTGATGTAGAATGAAAGTACCCCCTTGTGACCTGTTATGGAAATATTAAGTTTTGTATTTTTTTGGATCGCCAGCCCCAATGCGCGATGTGAAACGGAAAAATCGTTCAAAACCATCTCGGATTCGGATCCAGATCACGTCCGAAACTGAACCAGTGCTTCGTTGGCTGAACATTTGGTTAAAAATTCGATACAACAGTCGTGCACACAAACACATATGACCAAATCCGCGACCCTAATTAGGATAAACGGTTCAGAAAATGAATGAATGATAATAATTAGTGTAGGACGGCATGATGGTGCAGGGGCTAGCCCCGCCCACCGCACAGCAAGGATGTCCTGAGTCTGATTCCTGGGCTGAGGGAGTTCCTGGGTGTTCTCTCCATGCTTGCTTGGGTTTCCTCCACGTATTCCGGTTTCCTCCCAGATTCCAAAAGCATGGTGGTTCCAAATCGCCCCTTGGTGCGAGTCTGAGTGTGGGTTGTTGTATGAACGTTGGCGCTGCAATGGTCTGGTGATCTGAACAGGGTGTACACATCGCCAGTCCATCACAGGACCATCACACACAGCCAGTCATATCCCTGCTCATACCTGGCAGCCATTCGTCCCAGACGTTTTGTACCATGGGAGGAAACCCAGACAAGCACGATGACAACATGTAAACTCCACACAGGACAGTCCCCGGGCCTCGAACCCATTACCTTGTTGCCGTGAGGTGGACGCACCTACCACAACGCCGCTGGCTGAACGGCGCATCTTAACCGATCGGCATGCTCCAGGCTGAAGGCTCGCACAGTAACATACTGCATGCTCACGCTTTCTGCGGAGTGTGGTCTCCAGACAGGCGTGGCTGAACGAAAACAAGTTCATTTCCCAAAGTAAACCTTCGGAGCTGAAGTCTGATTCCCACACACAAGTCTTCGCAGAGCCTCTTCAACTGACTGCTGCAGCACAGTAGGATCCACGCCGGCTCCAGCCAAACGTCGGAATGAATGAGTGAGTCACTTGGTCTGAATGTGATTCCGACATCCGTTACCCCCCAAACAAAACATGAACTGACACAACGGGAGAAATTTCCTCTAAATCACACCACAATACCACTTTCTCTCATTTTTTGGTCATTTTCTTTGGAACATTAAGCGCCGCGCTCAAACTCTTTAAACGGTTCAAGACTTCAAAACGGTTTGTAGTTTCCTTTATTTATTTATTTATTTATTTATTTATTTTTCTTGCATAAAAGTCAAAAACGAGTTCCGCTGTTTTTATGAAATGCCACCTACTTAATATACAAATAATTATAAAGATTATTAATTCCAGTTGGGTGGCACGATGGAGCAAGAAGGTCCCGGGCCCCCTTGTCTACATTTGTGGAGGTGCTATTGGGCTCCTCCTACAGTTACAGAGGTGCTATTGAGCTCCCCCTACAGTTACGGAGGTGCTATTGGGCTCCCTCTGCAGTTGCGGAGGTGCTATTGGGCTCCCCCTGCAGTTGCGGAGGTGCTATTGAGCTCCCTCTACAGTTGTGGAGGTGCTATTGGGCTCCCCCTACAGGTACAGAGGTGCTATTGAGCTCCCCCTACAGTTACAGAGGTGCTATTGAGCTCCCTCTACAGTTGCGGAGGTGCTATTGAGCTCCCCCTACAGATACAGAGGTGCTTTTGGGCTCCCCCTACAGTTGCAGAGGTGCTATTGAGCTCCCCCTACAGTTGCGGAGGTGCTATTGGGCTCCCCATACAGCTACAGAGGTGCTATTGAGCTTCCCCTACAGTTACAGAGGTGCTATTGGGCTCCCCCTACAGTTGCGGAGGTGCTATTGGGCTCCCCCTACAGGTACAGAGGTGCTATTGAGCTCCCTCTACAGTTGTGGAGGTGCTATTGGGCTCCCCTGACAGTTGCACAATTGTGTTGGGCTTCCCTATGGTCGTGGCAATTCACTTTTTCACCACTGTCATAAATACTAATCGGCCCACTGGACAGCTGTCCATGAGCATGCGAGGGTGAGACTACTCTGAAAAAAAAACAAAAAACGAAATCCCAGGTCTCTGCAGCAAATTTTATTCTTTACTAGGGTTACAGCAAAGCTGGAATCCCTCATACCTAACTCTGGGCAGAGGCGGGGTTCACCCTGAACATCCCGCCAAATCATAAAGACACACTCATATTCACACCTAGCCTGAGTAACCTCATGTGCGCGTCTTTGAAGTGAGGGAGGAACCTGGAGCACCCTGAGGAAACCCACATGAACACCACACAGAAACACCTTTGCCGGGCACAAGGTTCGAACCCAGGACCTTCCTGCTGTAAGGCAGACGTCCTAGCCTCTACACTCCCATGCCACTTCTGTATCAGTCTTGCGTGATGTAATGTACATGCTAACAATGCGATGTCTTAAAAACATATGATATATATCGGTGGTATGGCAGTCAAAGTCTGCATATGTCCTGCACAGAACCAGAACCACGGGCAAGACGCGACAAAAAGAAAACTCTCTGTCTAGGCTCAACATTTGAAATATGTTGGTCATGTGTCCTACAGACTTTTATCTCTTTAATCCCCTAAAAGCCTTTCAAGATCTTGTCTGACCTCTTTCTCTTCATCTCCGCCACGATGTCCATTCTGAGAACGCAGCGCGAGCTTCTTCTCATAGCCAGCTGAAGCCCCATAGTTGACGGTGCATTACATCCTGCCATAAAGCATTACACAGCTCAGGGATCTCGGGTTGAGGACGGTCCCAGGAATGCGCCACGGCCGTTAGATAGTGCTACAGCCGGTGTTCCAGGTGTGGAGTCGGGATCGGAGCCAAGCCTTTTAACAAATCACCCTTCCACAAATCACAAGTTATTGTAAAACCAAAATGATTTTGGAGCTGATACTTTCAGGTTAAATTCCTACAAAATACTCCTATAAAGTTTTCCACCATAAATGCGCTGGATGTCAGCCACCAAAAAGCAGCTGGAACCCAAAAACATTGGCATGAAGGGCTTGGGAAAGTCATCATTCTTGTCAAATGCACAATCGTTCAGCAAACACATTACCCAGTCACTGAGGACGGAGTAGGATCACACCAAGGATGGGACTGGGGACACCATGCAAACACCAGTGCACCTAAAGGAATGTTCTTGGGAGGTGAGAGAAAACCGGAAAGTGTAGAAGAAACCTGTGCAGAAATAAGGACAACCAATGGACTCTGGAGCTGTGAGGCAAGGAATCTGAGGCTTTCCGTGGTACCACCATGCCATGCCCATATAATTACATTTGAATATCATTGTTGATAATTATTCACCCCTAAATTTGCTTGCAGGTTTCTTCTGTTAGGGTCAACGGGCTGATGAGGTCTTGGGTCTTAGACATAGCATCCGTGTCCAGACATAGACCTACTTCCCTTCTGGAGAACCCTTAGACATTTCCAAGCCAACTGTGAGATGCTGTATCATCTTCCCAGAAAGTCTTGGGGTGTCCTTCCAGGGGGGGTGAATATCCTTGTAAGGTGACAGATCAAAATAAATTGACCTCTGTTTATTGATTCAGGTACACCCCTGCCCCCCACCAGCCACTCTTTCTCAAATGTTCACAAAACCAAACTCTTTTTTTACAGTCAATCTGCAGAAAATTCCACCGTGTAAATGTCCAGCATCTGGAGTTTTAGGAGGTAGCCTGGCAGAGCCTCAAGTGGTCTGCCCTGATGGTCAAGGTGAGTCAGGCGCCTTCTATAAAGACGTGAAAGGTGTCTGTGTTTCAGACACGAGATTTTTGACGAGGTTATCCATGATGCATGAAAACATCCAGCTTATCTGCTGCTGCAATTGCTTTTACAGACCGTGGACCTCCATGAACCCCGAGACCCACAGAGCTCTTTGCTCAATGGTGGCGGTCGGATGGAAAGTGCCGGCTTGGGACTCCCAGCGTCATATTCTAACGGCCCTCAGGGTCTGCTCTCACTTTCAGCTTTGAAAGTATAGCAAAGCAGAGACAGTAAAGCATCCGTACATCTGGGCCTGCCATTACAGTGTACTCAAGCTGAAGGCGCACAAGGTCACATCCTTCATGACTTGTCTGAACTGTGGCATCAGGTAAGGTCACAGGTCAGACCTCCATGACAGAAAGGAACGTATGGAGAAACCTTGGTTCATGGAACCCCAAATTCCCCCTGACAAAAGCAGAATTAGCGCCACTACACTTGGAGTATCTTCCAACAAGATTTATCATTCATTCATTCATTTTCTCAACCGCTTAATCCTAATTACAGTCACGGGGAGGCTGAAGCTTATCTCAGCCAACACTGGTTGAAGGCGTGGTACACCCTGAACAGCTCTTCAGACCATCACAGAGCAACACAAAATCCCACTCATATCCACACCTAGGGCCAGTTTCTGAACAGCCAGTTAGCATGTCTTGGGGCTGTTGGAGGAAACCGGAGTGCCAGGAGGAAACCCACGTATACAGAAATGCCCTCGCTGGGCCCACGACTCAAACCCTGGATATGCTAACCACTGCACCGCCATGCCTCCTTATGTGTGGTACGTTTTAATATGTCTGGATGGCTCAGTAGCGGCACGGTAGAGGAGTGGTTAGTAAGTCCGTCCCGCTGCAAAAAAGGTCCTGGGATTGTAACCCAGAGTAGGTCGTTTCTGTGTGGAGTTTGCATGTTCTGCATATACCAGTGTGGGTTTCCTCCATGTACTCCGGTTTCCTCCACTCCAAAGATGTAAACGTTAGGCTAAAATGCCGTTCCAGGTTACCCCTAGGTGTCAATGTGAGTATGAATGGTTGTGTGTGTGTGTTGCCCTGCGATAGTCTGGTGAGCTGTTCAGGGTGTACCCCACCTGCACCCAGTGTCGACTAAGATATGCTCCAGTCCCCCCCGCAAGCTGCAGTTTAATGCACAGTTTCCCATAGCCGGGAGTCTGTGGGCGCTAACTGGCGGACCTCTTGCGGGAGGGAGGGACGGCATACGCTGACTTCCCTGTAACTCACAGCAATCACCAGCCAATCACGGGTGTCTGTGAGGTCATTCATAGGAAGGGGTGGATAGTGCTTTCCCTCCGAGTGTGTTAGACCCGCCCCTCCAAATGCGCATGGCACAACAGTTTGAAAAGAGGTGGGTGGCTATCATGGCATGTCCCGGAGGGGGCGTGTGCATGCTTTTGATCCGCCCTGGTCGGTGGTGGTCGTGTGACAGGGAAAGCAATACCTAATGGGTGGGAATTGGATACGACTAAAAAATGGGGGGAATCCAAAAAAAAACAAATAACATCTGGGTTGAAAATCCCAAAGGCTTGATGTTGATGGTTATACCTCGATGTAAGACGTTACTGCGGCGTGCGAAATGCCCTTCGAGATTCCAGATGTCCAGCAGTGCTGGATGCAGCCTGCTACAGTGAGATTGATTTTTTCCGTGATATGCAAGATCAAGCGATAAGGTTTCACCTTCACATGGAATCACACCTGGGGGTCTTGCCCAACATTCATCCGTCTCCACGATCCGAGTTCAGAGCGATCCGCTCCTACATTTGTCTTGGCCAGATGGAGAGCACTGCTTTGGCCTCGTTGAACTTCCTACACAAAATCCATCACGCAACCTGCCGGCGATATAAATGGCACCGGCTAGCGTTTGATCTTCATGAGGATCTGCATCTCGGGACCCTTAAATAACCCGAGCGCATGGCCTTGTCGATCCTCTGGTGGACAAGCATCCATCTGTTTTTGTGTAGCGACACAATAAATTATAAATGTACTCTTCTAAGGTTTCAGACTCGCCACGGGAAGCATCCATCAGATGTTCCGAGCTCAGGGTTCTTTTTTTTTTTTTTTTTTAAATAATAATAATAAAGAGCCAGGGATGTCATCCATCATGTCTGGTGCATGTGTAGACCTCGCAGACGGGGATCAGCTGCAGAATTCACCGTTTTTATGAGCTTCCGAAACTGGCAGCTTCATCCCCTGTTAAACTGTCAACACTCTTTCAAGCGTCCGCACACCTGAGTGACGGCTTCCCCCGACACCCCTTCCCTCAACCGTAGACTCTCAAACCTTTCACCCAAACTAAACACAGGGAAACGCGGGAAGAGCAATGGATCAGGCTTGGACTGAGAACCATTCATTGTTCAGGAATGGCCTTTTATATCCGAGGATGCTTTTCGGTTTGTGAGTGAAGACGCCGGACACGGGCGCCATGCTAGCGTAGACACACGAGCTAGCCGTCCTCGCCTTGGCCAAGAGATCTCGGCTAAGATGAGCGTACCTGAGTTTTAGTCCCAGGCCTGGCAAGAGAGGCTGTGTGTGTGGAGTGTGCATGTTCTCCCAGCACTTCCGTGGGTTTCCTCTAGGTAGTCCGGTTTCCTCCGACAGTATAAAAGCCATGCGGTAGACAACTAGGTGCTCCAAATTGCCCTTAGGTGCGAGTGTCCGTGAATGTTTGTGTATGAGTGTTGGCGCTGAGCTAGAACGGCGAGCTGTCCATGCCTTGGAATAGAGTCGGCCGAGATAGGCTCCGGATCCCATGTAACTGTAATAGGACGGGCAGCCTGGTAGCGCAGGATTAGAATCACTGCTTTACAGCAAGAAGGTGCTGGGTTTGAGTCCCGGGCTTGGCGAAAGAGGCGCCTGTGTGGAGTTTGCACGTTCTCCGAGCACTTATGTGGGTTCGCTCAGGGTACTCTGGTTTCCTCCGACAGTGCAAAGTACATACACATTCGGCGACTGGCTGTTCCAGCTCGCCCCTACGCGGCGAGTGCGACCGTGATTGCTTGTGTGTGAGTGATGGCCCTGAGATAGCCTGGTGAGATGTTGCTGGCTGAGATAGGCTCCATGCTAATTTAATAGCGCTAAACGGTTTGCGATCCCGATGTTGTGCTTTCGCGTGTTTGGTCAGCGCTACGGCTGAGATCAGTGCTGAGTCATTAATTGGCTGTCTTTATGTAGGGGGATGTGAGGTCACTTTGCTCCCCTGCTCTGCTGCGTGAAGGTCACCTCGGGCAAAATAAAACTCGGGAAGAAGCAAACGCCTCTGCTTGTTGTGATTTTTTTTTTTTCTTGCTCCGTCCTCCCTCTTTTTCATTTCTTTCTTTCTTTCTTCCCCTGAGTTCTTCAGGGGGGTGGTGGAATGAACGAGAACAGATACGATCAGCAATCACGAGGCTATTTTTACTTTTATTAATCTAAAATTAATCGCAGATATTAATTCCAATCCAAATCATCTGGATGCTCACATCGTTCCACCCCCCCCCCCGGCGACCCCCCCTCCCCCACACTCCGTTACACGCCACCCTAATTAGCATCTCCCCGTCTCAGCACCAGCGCCGCTGATGACGTCAGCTTTTAATAAGAAAACCGTCTCTTCCTTTCAGCTGGAGCGGAAATGAGATCCGGCCCGTTGAATTAAGGAGAACTTTCGGGGTGGAGTCCTGCAGCAAAATCCGGAATTCTGGGATACTGGGAACGATTTAATGTGCATAAATGCCGCAACGCCATAAAGGTCAGCTGGCCTGCAACCCTTTGCGGAGTGCAGTAAGATTTAGAGCGCGTCTCGTACGCCGTGTGACCTCATTAGCCGACGGTCTGCCATCATAACACACGGACGAAGAAAGTACCGGACCCGGTGACCTCATCTGGAGCCGAATTGGACCGGAATAGCATGACATCACCGCATGTGTGGCATGTGGCTGGAGGAACGATGGATGCTGTAAATGCAACCATAACAACTGACTTCTTCTTCTTCTTCTTCTTCTTCTTCTTTAGTCATGCAGACGTACGTCTGGTTGAGGATGCTTACATGAGACGGGGAGCGAGAGAGAGAGAGACAGAGAGAGCTGCGTCTCTACTTTATAAAGGAGGTGTGTGTCAGAGAGAGCTGGAGAAAGAGAGAGAGAGGGATGTGTGTGAGCGTTCCTGGCACCCTGCCTGTTCCCCAATCTGCTGATGGCTCTGCTCGTGACGCTGGGAGAAGCAGTAGCCATTTTTAGCGATGAGGTCATCCTTAATTAAGCAAACAAAGGCGGGCAGCTGAGGCACTCCAATCCGTTATCTCCACTCGTCCTCCATGACGGCCCTTTATCTCCTTCTAATTGAATCGAGCCCTCGGAGCTCGGCTTCACCGAGACGCGTCGGCACTCGGGGATCACATGCCACGCACAAGTCACGCTGGGATCGTTGCGTAAACAAAAGGCAGGTGTCCACCCCAGTGTGTGTGTGTGTGTGTGTGTGTGTGTGTGTGTGTGTGAGAGAGAGAGAGAGAGAGAGAGAAAGAGTCAGGGGACAGAGGAGGATCGCTGATAAGCCGAAGGGAAGATGAAATGGAGATGAGAATAAAAAAGAAGGAAGAAAAAAGGGAAAGATCAAATGGCGCGCCGCCTCTCGTTGTCACACTGCAGAGCTGTGAGATGACATCATCGGCATGTGGTGGCCAGAACGAGAGCCTTCTCTCCCTCTCCCTGTCTCACGCTCTGTCTTTCTCCGTGTTTCCTCTCCCTGTCCTTCTTCTGCTCTACAGTTCCCTCCATCCCCTTTTCGCTCTACCTCCATCTGTCTCTCACTTTATCCCCCGATCCGTCTGTCTGTCTCTCTGTCTGTCTCTTTCCATCTGTTTCTCTTAATACATTCTTTCCATCTTTCCCTGCCGCCAGATGTTCCGTTCTTTCTTTCTCTCTATCTATTTATCTGTATCGATCTGTTTCCCCTGCCCCATCTCTCTCTCTCTCCCTCCCTCCCTCCCTCTCTTTCTCTCTCTCCCTCTCTCCCTCTCCCTCTCCCACTCTCTCTCTCTCCCCCTCTCTCTCTCCCTCCCTCTCTCTCTCCCTCTCTCCCACTCTCTCTCTCCCTCTCTCCCACTCTCTCTCTCCCTCTCTACCTTTCTCTCTTTCCCTCTCTCCCCCTCTCTCCCACTGTCTCTCTCTATCCCTCTCTCCCACTCTCTCTCTCCCACTC
>JAQNCB010000005.1:14370561-14384768 GCA_030068295.1 Euristhmus nudiceps | reverse complement strand
GGAGGACAGGGATGGATGGAAACAGATGATTCGCTGTGGCGACCCCTGAGGGGAGGAGCCCAAAGAAAAGTAGTTGTCGTGTCAAATGGATCGCAGGCTGAATATTAACATGAATCCCAGGCATATTTTATAGAAATAACACGCTAACAAAGAGAAGAAATGGGTGAATCTGCAGGCTAGTTTGTTAGCTGAGCATAGCTAGGCATTGTCGTTTTACAGTCAGGGACTTCAAAAGCAATTGAAGAGTCCGCCAAGGTCGATAATTGACCGTCCTATTGCGCCATTCATTCATTTTATAAGCCGCATTCAGCCTAATTCGGGTCACCAGGAGGCCGGCGCCCATCTCAGCCGTGTAATAGAACCACAACCGACCATCCATATTCACATTCACATTCACAGCTGGATAATGAGGAGTCGCCATTGCCAGTCGACGCCAATGTGCTCGTCTTCGGACTGTCGAAGGAAACTGGAGTCTCCTGAGAAAACCCGCACGAGCACAAGGAGAGCCCTGTACAGAAACGCACGCTGTCTGGGATCTAAACCCCAACCCTTGTCACCGAGCTGAAAAAAAAAAAGAAAAACAAACCTCTCATGTATTGTTTATTCAAATCCCACGCGTGGCTTGTTTACATTATAAAAGAGCGAGCGATGGTTCACATGGGCCAAAGGAAGCAGTCATCCGCCACACCTCTCGCCGCTCGCCCCACAAGGCTGCGAATTCATGGATTAAAGTCGGGTGTACGAGGCGTATACTCCTGTATATGCAGGTCCAAAGAAAACGAGCAAGTCAAACATTTAAGGATTCCTGTACACTTCCTCGACCTACGCAGGGAGGACTACAATTGATGGCGTGCCAGAGAAATTCCTGACTTTAAATGTCATGATTTATGAAGTGGAGACTGGGCTGCAGTCCAAACGCACCAAACACACCCTGATTTCTGGGCCACCCCAGCCGTCTGACCGAGATATTTGTCGGAGGGATGGGAGTACATGGAGTTAAGTTTTTCTGCAGATAGCCGTTTGTAAACGCCACGTTTTGGACCCTCAGCACAAGGGATGAAGCCTGAAAAATAAGATGTACCGACATATAATACGGTATGTATGTACACTGGAAGGCCGGAGTCTATCTCAGCCAACCCCAGACCTAAGACCATTGTAGGGTAACACGTACGCAAAAATTCAGCGTCACTTTCACGTCTAGGGGTATTTTGTAAGAGTCAGTTAACCTGACTGCGCACATCTTTGGAACCCACACAAGCCCCGGGAAGAACACGCGGAAGCTCCAAGTCCCACTCTGTCCCTAAGAGCCGTAAGAAGAGCTGAACTTCATGCCCTGCTCTTCTCTTCTCTTTTGGTCTTTGACATGAAGTGGTTTCACGTTGTCTTAAAGGATTACAGACGAGCACACTGAGGCAGGTTGTCCAAGACCGGAACCATTCCGGGGATCATTTATTATCGTACAATCCGTACTTGTTGACAGCGAGTGCCTTTTCTTGTCCGGCACGGATTTCTCTAGCCGGGCAATTCGTCTCCGGCTGCTCACGGCGCTTCCTGAGAGAGGGGGGGGGAGAGAGAGAGAGAGAGAGAGAGAGAGAGAGAGAGAGAGAGAGAGAGAGAGAGAGGGAGAGAGAGACTCGTCCCAAAAAAGTGGCACATTCTTTCCACAAATCCGTCCCGTCCTCCGGGCGCCAGCTTGATATCATCGCTGCCGATCCTCTTCAGATTGGAGCGCAACCGATACGTTCAGGTCGTACTGAATAAACAGTAAGTCGTACACCTGACGGAGTTGGGAGAGAAAAGCTACCTGTTGCGGCGGTGGCCAAACAACTGGAGGAGCCCAACTTTCGTAGCACGCCAAAGTTTGGAGGAGGGGCTCGCGCCGGATCTTTTGAGGACTGCAGACACAGCAAAGGGAATTGATTGATAACCGGCGCCTGGCTGACATTTTTTTTTTTTGTAAGGATTCTTCCTAAATGTCTCTGTTAGCTAATTGACAGGGATGTATTGCTAAATAAAGGTGCGAGTCATACCATACCCCAGCTGCCCCCTTTTTCTGCCCCTCTGGCCCTCGTCCTGCACAAATGGATGACTAAACCTGGCCCGATCTACCTTCCCTCTTCCCTATCCTCCTTTATTAAAACGCTTATCACCCAGACGCTGACTCACTATCTATGGCTTAAGGAGGCCAGCAAGGAGGGGCTCCGGGCCAATTAAGAACCCTGCAAATCTTTTTCTTCCCTTCCTAAACTCCATCCTCAGGCTCCTGTAACCTTTTCTCCGAGAAGACGGAGCCTAAGTGGACTTCACAAGATCAACAGAGCCATCAGTCAGTGTGGTGTGTGTGGTGTGTGTGTGTGTGTGTGGTGTGTGTGTTTCCTTCCAGCTCGCCAGCCAGGAGGCTATGAGGGAGACGTCATATAGAACAGTCATTTCCCAGCACTGGGAAATTGAATTTCTAAATTGGTCGCAGTCATAAGATTAGAGCGTCGACGCGAAACAAACGGTGACCTTCTTTCCCGGTCGGCTCGATGTCAGGCCAACGGTTTTAGAAGTCCCGGATAAGTCACGTCGGTTTTCCTGCTGCCATGGCCTTCGTAGAATAGTAGTATGAAGATAAAACGTGGCCGATTTGTCCTGTACGTTATTTTTTAACCCTTCGGTAAGCGCTGCTGTCCAAGCTGCTGGGGTCAAGAGTTCCACCGCAGTGGGTGTTTTGGCTCCAGGATTTCGGCTCTCACCGACCTTTTCGGTCTCAAATGCAAAGCATTGATCGTTACGATTCATTCATTCATTCATTCGCCGAAACACTTGATCCTACTTCCGGAGAAGCTAGATGAAGGCAAAGTGCACCCTGAAAATCCCACCACACCACTGCAAGGCCAACACACACACACACACACACACACACAGCCGTTCACGCTCACGCCTGGGGCAATCAAGACTAGAGGCCTCAGATGTTGTAGTCGTAACAGCCGCTACCTAGCCATTATTATTATTATTATTATTAGCATTTGGCGGCCATTTTGCTAACCGTGAACTTGACCTTCGATGACCTTTTCATAAACTCGTTTCCGCCGTTGTTGCTATTCGGAAAATGTGATGGTGACGTCGTACGTGTTCAGCATTTCTGAAAATCTCGCCAAAAACGTTACGAGTGATGTCGCGACGGCAGCTAAACATCCAATTAGCCTGACGCGCATGCTGATGGAGAACACCGGAGTACCAGAAGGAAACCCAGGGTCACAGGGAGGCTCTGGTTGAAGGCAGGGGACCCTCCCGAACGGCGCCCTCAACCAGATCATCATTTACACTAACACCCAGGGGCAATCTGGAACGGTCAGTTAGCCAAACGTGTATCTCGTTTGATTGAGGGAGGAAACCAGAGCGCCAGGAGGAAACTCACACAAGCAAGGGGAAAACGTGCACACTCCACACAGAAACGCCCTTATCAAGCATGGGGCTCGAACTCAGCGCCTCCTTGCAGTGAGGTTGAAGTGCTACCGTGATCCCCGGTGCGCTGCTGCGCCGAAAAATGCTGTCGCGAATCAAAATGGACAAACACAGATTCTCACAAACACAGAAACACAGACAGGGTGTCACGCGCTCCGGTAAGCTACGTACCAGTGTAGATCTCCGCTTCGGACGGATCCTCAATTCGCTTATGCTGGATGATGTAATCGGCCACTTTGTAGCCAATCAGAGGCTCCACGTCGACCCACTCCAGAGCCACGACAGTGCTCGAAGGCTCCAGGTGAGGAGACAACCTCAATCTGTAAAGCAAAAGGTCAAGATAGGATATTTATGGTTATTCATTTTTTATAATAATTATAGTAAATAAATAAATAAATAAATAAATCATTAATTCATTTTCTAAGCCGATTAAATCCTAATTAGGGCCACATCGAGGCTGGTGCTCCTCCCACCCGATTCTGGACGAGGGCGGGGTACATGTATTATATATATATATATATATATACTTATATGTATTATAAATCATTTTTCTTTTTGCCCATTTTATATCCTCTTGTTACTTAGGAGCAATAATTCAATAAAATAAAAGTCAAAACCACAGAGTAGAAAGCACTTGTCCATAATGACATTTACAAACCTCAGCGTTTACGTTTTGTCTCCACTGCGCTCTAATCTACAATCAGGAAAAACTCAAATTATATTTGCGGGATAACGACAATAAGGTTATCTAAAAGTCAAAGGTAGAACATGGGTGAGGTTTTCTCTCTCTCTCTCTCTCCCTCTCTCTGTTCGTTTTAAAAACAACTGGTTCTGAAAACGTCTCTCATCTTCAAGCCCCTGTGACTCACAGATGCACAAAGTACTGACAGCGGGGAACATTCTGGTACCTTCCTCAGGAGGAACAGAAACTGTCAGACAGCAATTAAAGAGCGGCGAGGGCTCGATGAGGCGAGACAATGGGAGGATGAGGAGTTGGCGAGAAGGCAGAGCGAGAGAGAGAGAGAGAGAGAGAGAGAGAGAGAGACTTACATGGGCTGCAGCAGGGGGCTGCAGTTGGGCAGGCCGTCGCTGCCAAAGGCGCTCAGGTCGCAGCGGCACCAGTTGTCGATGACGTCACCTTTACCCGCGCACCAGTATGAGCTCATGGCGGCACTCTTGAAGGCCTGAGAAAGGGCGAAATGGAACAGGTGAAAGAAAAGCAATTAAATTCGGCGAGGGCGCAGTGAGTCATACCTCGGGAAGCGGCAGAGTACACACCCGCTCGCTCGCGCCTCGGCTCGAAATGTGGCATGGCTCTGCGAACTCACACTCGGAGAGAGGGCATCTAGAGGCGCTTCGTACAGACACGGGCATGTCTGAATTTAATTGGAAACTGTGACAAAAAGGTCAGACTCTGGGGCTGTCAAGATTTGGGAACTCTGAGGCTTATGAAAGGGAACGCTGAAGAGTAAACGGAATCATGCAAGACCATCGAAGGCAGATCATCTGGTTAAGATAAAACAGACTGCGGATGTACATGTAGCACTTTAGCTAGCACGCTAAAACATTTTACTAAATCACTAAACTCTTTTCTTTATTTTGAAACACACGCAATGTTGATGTCTAGAGAATTTTTGCTAATGATTCCAAGTAATATTTGATGAGCTCGAAGCATTTTTGTCAAAACCGGCCCTATCTATCAATCGTCAAGAATCCTTCAAAAAAAATCCTGGATCCAGACGGTGATCCGGATCACCTCCAAAATCTAATCGATTGTTACTTTTGCTCTTCCAGACATTCGGTAAAAATTTGGTGCAAATCCGTCCATAACTTTTTGAGTTATGCTGTTAACATACAGACAGACAGACAGACAAATAAACTCCAATGATTACATAACCTCCACTGGCGGAGGTAATAAACAGAGGGATAAAGACAAAGTGAATGCCGAGACGAGGTGCACATTGTTATGCTCGTACCTATCAACCTCATTCTCTCTCTCTGTGTGTGTTTTTGTTGAGGTACACATGCTACTTCTGAGTGATCAGTGATCCTGATCCTTCTGCTTTCTGAATCCTGTAATCCGCCCTGCTGGTTGGAGTTATCATTTTAGAAGCCTCTTAGAAGCTCCTGCTGATGATCCATATGGACCTAAATATCCAGTCAGGAACTCTGAAGATGACCTTTCACTGCTGGTGATATGAACTCTTTAACCGGGATGATTTAGGACTACGATTCCCACGACAGTTATAATACAACCAACTAGACTTCATGTTAAACTATATAGATAGTGAAGTTTCTGCTACATGGTTTGTATTTTTATCTGCTTTCACCCAAATGAGGATGGCTTTCCCGTTTTGAGTCTGGTTCCTCTCAAAGGTCTTCCTTCTTGTCGCCATCACCACAGCCTTGTTCTTTTCGGATGTGTAGGGTTTATGGAGAAATGTTAAAATCACACATTTACATGCTTACCGTGTTTGTTTTACTATGTATATCTGCTTCATGACTATTTTAATGGAAAAATATACATATAAAATACAACTGAATTGAATTGAATTGAATGGATGTCGCTGAATAGTCTCAGATATGGAACGTCGTGACGACCATTCAGTTGAGTGGCTTCCACTGAGCCTGGGGTGAAAAAGTGTTCTAATCTATACTACATGGGAACGTAATAAAAAAGGAATTTTTTTATGGTTTATTTCTTCTCATTCGCCAAAATTCTACAATGGTTGCCGTGAGATTGGGTCCTATCTCAGCCGACCCAGGGCGACGGCAGGGTACAGCGTGAACAGCTTTGCCCTATCATCACAAGATCATCACCAACACACATCACACCACCACAGACCTGCGGTTTGCGTGTGGATTCTGTACGTTCTCCCGTGCTTGTGTGGGTTTCCTCAAAGTACTCCGGTTTCCTCCAACAGTCCAAAAGACATGCACATGAGGATAATTGGCTGCTCCGAATTGCCCCTACGTGCGAATGTGAGTGCGAATGACTGGTGTACCCCACCTCCACCCAGAGTTGGCTGAGACAGCCTCCAGCCCCAAGGACCGCCCTACCCGCCCCCGCGACCCTGGTGGGATTAACTGTTTCAGCAAATGAATGAATGAACGAGCTACTTGTAATACTAATAACAAAATGTCTGCGTCCGGTCTCCGATCCCTACTTTTACTGGATATCCATCACAGAGCGAAAGCTGGCCAGGGAGTTCTCCATCACTCCTCGTTCCATTTACTTAAGGGCACTCGCACAAATTTAAAAGCCAAGACAGAAGAATTCATTAAACAAGTGGAATCAGGTGATTCTCACATACTGGGAATGAACGCTGTACTCCAGCACCTGGTGGTAAGTAACCACACGAGGCCTTTCAGCCAACCGATGACGTCAAAGTCAATCAAGTTGGCGGCCTGAGCTGGCGATCTCTACATCAGAAGCTGTTTATACGCGCCGGTGGCATCACGTGCTGATCTCAGTGCCATGGACGCCACACTCATCTCCGGCCAAGCAAATATTAGCAAACGGTTTTGATGAATGAAACAGAGTGGAGGCGGACGGAAGGGCAATAATCCAATCTATGGACTTATAATGACCTGAATGAAAGATGGCTTATAGAAAAAGAGAGAGAGAGGGAGAGAGAGAGAGAGAAAGAGAGAGAGACAAAGAGAGAGAGAGAGAGAGAGAGAGAGAGAGAGAGAGACTACGAACCATAATAGACCACAAAGTGTTTACTTAGCTCAGCGCTAACCCAAGAAGTGAACGTGATTGCGTGATAGCTTTCTTTTTCGCACGCTACCTTTCCCATCCATTGCTTTCCTATTTCCATATGAAAGACCCACTCTGGGACACGCATGACCACTCAGCGGAACATGCAATATAAAGATAAAAATACGCAAACTACAACCACAATTACATTTTCCGTAAACACGACCTCGGTCCGATTGAGTAAACCGGAATTCCGGTGTACTATAGCATGCATGTTAGATGGGTTTGCCGTTTACCGGATGGCTGTCAGAATATTTTTCCTGAAGTAAGGAAACAATATGGTGGCCTTTCGGATCACAGCATAAACGACCAAGCAATCACGACATCGTCACAGTGTGACGTCATGACAGAGAGCCAGAGAGGCATGGGGTGCTTCCCGAAACCCCTATTTGTCGCTCCTCAGATCCTCACTTGGACCAGAAGTCCTAATGATCTGCCATCTTTCCCAGCCATCCCAATTCACTTCTTTGCGCACGGAGTATTGAACATCAAAGAGTGATGGACGAGGATACACAAGAGCAGCTTTCCTGTAAGAGCCGCACACCAATGCACCAAAACCCGACTCCTTATGTAACATCGGATGCTCATACGCATCAGGTCGGCTGTGCCGCCGTTATCCGTTATCGGCAGTGGCAGTCAAGTCAGAGGCAATGCCTTCTCATTTCTCGTAAAACACATTTCCTCTATTCTCTGCTCATCACACTGTCCCCTCAGTGCTTCCTCGGTCAGAGGGACTACGATGCAGGGATGAGACGTAGAGTAAATGAGGAAAATGGGGATGCAACTAAAGGGTTTTCAGAAACACCCACGGAGTCCAGTCGCCGTAAGAGCAGCACTAAGTGGTCTATCCTATTTCCTGAGACATCCTACAACAAGGGGAAGTGTGGAAAGCTCAGCGGTCCGGTGGTACGTCCCAGGGTGGTAGCGTCCCTAGAGTGTTTAGGTAAGTAAATCAGTAGATGATGATGTTCAGTGAGGGACAGGGGCATTATTATGGCGCGAGAAGGTCATGTGACACACTGGTGGCTCATCGTGACAGAGAAAGAAAGAGACAGTGAGATGGAGAGCGTCTGGCCACCGAAAGAGTTTCTCTACACGTGACATCCCTCAACAGGCAGCAGTGCGTAAAGCTCTACGGGTGGAGCGTCCCAGGGTTGTTCCATCCCTCTCTGTGGCCTCAATGCAGAGTCGGGAGGTCAGTCCATAAGGGACCTATACAGTGCTACAGGCTATTTCGCAAAATAAACAGAATCATTCAACGCTTACAAGACCCTTGAACTGTATGTGACACCTTATGTCACCCTAAACTACGCTTCCAAAAACAAAAATCCCATCGCCGCCGACAGGAAACACAGTGATCCTGGATTCCAAATGTGTTTATGTCCCACATGTCTTTGTTCAGCTTATTAGTGTCACCATTACCTGCCTGAAAACAATGTAAACACTGGCCAGGCGAATGGCGCAATCGATTCCTCGAGCCCGACCCCAGGAGCGGTGGGAGCTCGTACCTATTGCCCAGGTTAATGGAGCCCGGGACATGTCTGGATGAGAAATGGGAAATATCGCCGAGGCGTCCTTCCGCTAACGAGGCTCTGTGTCGGACCCATCCGTTTACGAGGGAAGGGATCGATCGAGGGTCTGAGCTGTTTACAAAGCAGGCGGCTCCATCATGCGTCGTCTTGGCGACAGCATCCTGGTCTGCACTGAGCACATCTGCCTTTACTTTTCGGTGGTAAACCGAGGGTGAAATTTATCCTCATGAATTTTGCAGGAAATATATATTTATATTCTCCTGTTTTTTTTTTTTTTCAGTACCCGGATGGCTGGTTTAATACTTAATCGGTTATACTCTCATACCGGCTTCCTCCTTTCAAATATATATTGGATTTGCTCTTTCTTTGAGCACTCACTCCCTGGCTAAGCACTTTTTTACGCCTCCTTTCCAGACGTGCGTCCGTTCAATCATCCGTGAGAGAAGCCCCTATCGCTCGGCACATGTATATACCACCTGCCTGTGAGCTTCTAATTCTTCCGAGATTGCTTGTAACACATTTTGCAGAGAAAGTAGAGAGCCAAGTTTTTGGACAGGAGGTGTGTAAGCAGAAACCCAGACAGGAAATGGCTGATGCTAGCTGTTTGGTGAATAGCAGGACAGGCTGTCAAAAAATAAGTTCATCTATCATTTGTTGGGTCGTGAGGTCATTGTTTGCGAAGCCCTACCCCCAGGGTTGGCCTCTCGGCTTCTTCGCATGCTTCGTTGACTCCTGCGGTAAACACAGAGACTTGACCAAAGTGTAACTGCTTGTTTTTCTCTCACTGGCTGAGACAAAGGCTTCTATGATTGATCCCACTGAGGGAACGAACAAGACAACACAACAACAATGGAGGAGGTCTATTCCCGTGACGCTTTAAAGCCGAGAGACATTATCGAGTGTTGTCACCTTTTACTCATTCGCTCGTTTGCCAAGCTGCTTACTCCTACTAGAGTTGCACGGAGGCTGGAGCCTATCTCACCCGAATACTACGCCAGACCATTGCACATACAACCTTTCACACTCAAATCCACGCCTAGGGGCAATTTGAAACAGCCAGTTAACCTAACGCGCATGCCTTTCGGACTGCATGAGGAAACCGGAGTACCAAGAAGGAAAGCCACACAAACATGGGAATAACATGCGAAATCCACACTGAAACGCCCGAGCTAAGGACTCAAACCCAGGGTCTTCTTGCTGCAAGGTGGACGCACTGTGTCCACATACGTCGCCAGTGCACCCTTACATACTTTAGCCTTCATATCCTTTTCTTTCCATGTGGCCTCACATGTTTTGCACAACCTTCTCACTGTTTGCAGTGGTTTGTTTTCCAGGAGCAGTGAATGCTAATGCAGCTAGCAACTTTAGATCCTGTTTTTTGACTTCCTGAATCTCACACACCGTCCCTTTAAAACGGCTTGATTTTAATGTTGGTGGCTTTTTTGTTGTTGTTCTGGACAAGTCATCAGATGCATACGAAACGTGTTGAGCTGACACGTGCATGAAAATGGTCTCATCACAACGACTAATTCCCAAAAGGTATCACGAGAAACATTACTTCATGTTTCAAGACACAACGAGTCCTGGAGGTAACCCTGTAATCTAGGCAACACGGAGGAGATAATCCTCTCGCACTGGAACACATAGAGCTCTTGTGTGTACCGAGCCTGCTGGGGCGGTTGTGGGGGGGGGGGTTTCACTGATGAAAACAGGATCAGAAGTGTTACATGAGAAGCTAGTCTGTTCACCAGTTCTGATCCCGCTAGCCCGGAGTTTCCTCGGTGGTATTGTTTGAAGGACGCAGTCAGCTAATTCCCTCTCGGAGGGAAATCTGATCCCAGCTTGGATCCGTGATGCGGAAGCTGACGTGTTAATCGGCCTGACATGCCTCATCAAGGATTGTGAGGTCTTGCAGAGAAAATACAGGTAGGTTACCTGGATACAGTTACTGCATGAGCAGTAGCATGTTTATCCACAGGGTCAGACTCTGGTGTTGGATGAAATACTGCAAAGTGAGGGGAAACAAGTCAAAGCCCCAGTTGATCACCCTGAGCAGAAACAATCTGGGACTTGTTTGTGCGACTGCACACTGAAGACAGCTGGATCCTCGTCGGGGGGGGGGGGGGTCCTCAATTACAGCCAGGACAGTTTATGGTTCCTGGTTTAATAGGCTATTATAATCCCAATATTTTGTATGTTTGTCCATAACAACCGGTCCAGTTCCTTCGGAAGGATAAAACAAATAATGCTTTCGTATTTTAAATCCAATCTCACATCACAAAGATCAGTTTTGCCATCATGGTTGACTAGCAAACCATCCTGGAGTTCTTTCACTCATTCATCCCTCAAACTGTATAATCCTACTCCGGTCGCAGGCAGGCCGGGGAATATCTCTGCCAACTCTAGGCGGAAGTGGGATACACCCTGAGCAGCTCGCCAGTCCGTCGCAGAACCGGCATACACACACACACACACACACACACACACACACACACACAAGACCATTCGGCCTCAAATCATGGGGCAATTTACAGCCAATTAGCTTAACGTACATGCCTTTGGATCATTGGGGGAGACCAGAGTACCTGGAGGAGACCTGTGCAAGCTTTGGGAGAACATGCAAACAAAGAAGACTCCTGTGCTTCCTCAAAGATTATTTGGAAAGGTTCTGGCTTTGTAAAGAGAACCGAGTGGAACATTTTCTGACCAGGAGTGTCCACGGGTCACTGCGGATGCAGAACCTCTCCCAGAAACATAGGGCATTGGAACAAGGTGAATGGATTGCACCATAGCCAGCAGCCATATTAGCCCCTTTGTAGAGTCCTTGCTCTTGGAGACGCCAAGAACTCTCTGGATGGTTAATGATTCTAACTTTCCAGATGGGACACTGGTGGAATAGTGTCTGAAAGGGGAATGAGGGCTGACCAAAGTAAGTCAACAGATCATTTCGCTTCAGTAGGCACATTCAGGTTAGCCATAGGTTCAGAGCCTGGGCATGAGGGCAATGTCAGCTGACTGTAATCAAAGCACAAAACATCACACAGGAATCAGGATGCTGCAAGCATTCAGTTTCAGAATGGGCTTTATCCTCGCCATGGTCTTGATATTCCCGATGCTCTCCCTGTGGACCCTGGGTGAGACCCCTGATGCCATGGATTGGACTCCAATCTGCTTTATTGAGTAGCTGTTAGCGACAAGACCATATGGTTGTTATGTGCACTCCGATGTAATATACTGGTAGCTAAAATGTCCGAAGCAAAGCACAGAGAGGGACTAAAGGAGCTGGATAAGGCGTATAAAGGGGATGAGAAGATGTATTGGCCGGTATTCCAGAGTCGATGACATCAGTGACATCCACGTCAATAACATCGGCATAATGTCACTACTTTCTGAGGGAGAGGTCCAGCCATCTGCACTGTCCTCATTGCACCCTGTGTATGTCTAAGTGTGTGTGTGTGTGTGAGTTCAGGGGGGATGCCATGCTCTTCTGTTTGTTTACTTATCGACAGTCTCTCACTAGGGACTGTCTGATATTGATTGCTCGCCTCTCACCCCCGTTGAGCCTCTTGTTACTGGTGACAGTTATTTGTGCAGGCATGACAGCCTCCAACTCACCCCCGCCACATCCCACCTCCCCAACACACACACACACACAACCTCAAGTGGGCATGAGGAGGGGAAAGGCGGACGCAGAGAGAGATGCAACGCATTTTAAAGTCATCAGATCGTCAAAAGCGGTCAGTTCGGCGAGTGCGTCACACTCACGTCTGCCCTGCAACTCACATCAGCACAAACAGACGTTGGTTAATTCCACCGTGGACGTCAGCGCCGGGAGAAATGAAGCGGAAAAGCGAGAGCAGCGGCGATCTGCTCCAAACACGATTTAATATCCTCATTAACTCCATGAGTCAGAAGATACAGTGGCTACTGGCTTGCTAATTGAATAAGAGTCTGCTACTCGAGAAGAGATATGTCAGATTTTCTGTGAGTTTATGAGGGAGATGAAATGCAAGCATGTGTAACTTAGACACACACACACACACACACACACACACACAAAATCTGTACATAAATCCTGTATCTTCTCGATTCATCACACCTCACTAATGAGAAATCAAATGTCCTGGACCTCAACACCTCTTTTGAGTTAAACTTTACTGCCATCTGCTGGAGAATATCGTCATTCCAGTCTTAAACTTTATCCACTTTCCCAAAGCGAAACAAGTTTTCAAGTGGCTGTGATGGGCTGTCTTCCATCTTGGAGTAGACCTGCAATTAAACGAGACAAAGAACTAGCCGTGGTCATCATGAGGTCAAGGGCGTCCCTCAAGGTTGCATCCTCGGTCCTCTGTTGTACTCTTCGTACGCACATAACTGGGTTGCAGGGCATTTTACACTTTTTGCATCCCGCCCCCAACCTCCCCAGTGCTTACCCGGGTTTCCTCCAGGTACTCCGGTTTCCTCCGACAGTCCAAAGACATGTGCATTAGGCTGATCGGCTGTTCCAAATTGTCCCTAGGTGCGAGTATGTGTGTGTGAAAGGTTGCATGTGTGCTGGCCCCATGATACACTGGCTAGCTAATCAGGGTGTACCCTGCCTTTGTCAAGAGTCGGCTGAGATAGGCTCCAGCTGTTCTGAAGATGAATAAATGAATTATTAAACAAATCAATGGTGAATTAGTGAAATTATGAGCAGGATTGGCTGCTCAAGCGGTGTCCATGGGCTGGGACATGATCCAGGAGATTCAGAATGGACATGTGCCCCCCACAAAAAAAAAAGCATCACGGGTGCACCAGCTGGCACCGACCTAACGGTTATCATAGCTGATCATTTGTTTTTGGGAATAATCACCTTCACAATTCCACGTCCAGCGGTACATCTCACCTCTTTGGTGAAGTTGTCCTGTATGAGGCTGTAGAGAGGCACAGAGCGGCTGACCTCCAGCAGCGCCGGTATGGGACTTGGGCTGTCTCTGCCCACCTGCCTGCACAGGTGACACGCTGCAGGGCAACTGCCCTTCTCCTGACACTGGATCTCCACTCCGGCCACCAGGTCATCAGAAAGCAGCTGAGTCTTCATCAGGTCGGACAGGTAGGTGATAAATGGGACGGCTTTCAGGTCTCTGCGACTCACCTGCTCCGTCACCTCTGAGAGAGAGAGAGAGAGAGAGAGAGAGAGAGAGAGAGAGAGAGAGACAGAGCGAGAGAGAGAGAGAGACAGAGAGAGAGAGAGAGAGAGAGACAGAGAGAGAGAGGGGAAGAGAGAAGCAGAGAGAGGGACAGAGAGATAGAGCGAGAGAGACAGAAAGAGAGACAGAGAGACAGAGAGAGAGGGACAGAGAGAGAGAGAGAGAGAGACAGACAGAGAGAGACAGAGAGAGGGACAGAGAGAGAGAGAGAGAGACAGACAGAGAGAGACAGAGAGAGAGAGAGAGAGAGAGAGAGAGAGAGAGAGAGAGAGA
>JAQNCB010000005.1:14357750-14367961 GCA_030068295.1 Euristhmus nudiceps | reverse complement strand
CCAGGGTGTACTCTGCCCTCGCCCAGAGTTGGCTGAGATGGGTGCCAGCCTTCCCCACGACCCTAACTAGGAATAAGTGGTTTGGAAAATGAATGAATGGATTTTTTTGTTAAATACGCAGTAATACTGGGGGCGGCACGGTGGTGTAGTGGTTAGGACGTCTGCCTCTCAGCAAGAAGGTCCTGGGTTCACTTCCCAGCCTGGGCGTTTCTGTGTGGAGTTCGCATGTCCTCCTTGTGCTTGCCTGGGTTTCCTCTGGGTACTCCGGTTTCCTCCCACAGTCCAAAAACATGCACAGTAGGCTGATTGGCTGTTCCAAAACACCCCTAGGTGTGTATGTGAACGGTTGTGTGAGTGTCGGCCCGGCGACGCCCTGGAAGGCTGTCCCCTCCCTCGCCCCGAGTCGGCTGAGATGGGCACCAGCCTCCCCGAGACCTAAATGAGGATTAAGTGGTTCAGAAAATGAGTGAATGAATGAATGAATGTGGTTATACTAAGTTCCGATGTAGAGTTTGTTTTGCCCTAAACTGGATTAGTGCTTTATAGCAAAAAAAAAAAAAACATATTTATTGTAATAAATGTTAAATTTGTCTGTTTTGCAGTTTTTATAATTAAACCCAGACGAGGAAAAAACAAAAACAAAAGGGCGTTAAGGATAGATATCCCCACCAATCAGCGCACAGGAATGGAGCATTGTGTCCGCCTATCACATGAGCCAGGAGGCGGGTCCTTACTTAAACCCCTGTATGACATCATCTCCGCAGTGCTCGCGCTGTTGATGGTGCATCGCCTCTCAGGCTGACATTGAGGCGAGCTGAGGAGGTAAGGGCTTCTGTATTACCAAAAATGTACAGCTTTAGGAATATATTCAGCACCTTATCGATATTTATCTGTTTTATATCGTTATAAATGACTCGACAGTATAATTATTTCCGGTCTGTTGCGAGAAGCGTTGTGTGTTTGGTGCTTTATTGTGCTTGGTGGGTTTACGTTAGCATGGATGCTAACTAGCACAGTAATAGGTGTGTGCAGAGCTAAGTTATTATTAGTTGTTTTGTTTAGCAGTGCATCAAGAATATCAATAATCACGGGTTTTATGCTTTAAAGATACACACTTGCAAATGTTTATGCTAAATTTGAGCTATAATTATTTACTCATGGTAGTTTAATGACGCTAAAGGTATTTATTTACTTAAGTGCATAAAACAAAAACAACAAAAAACAAGTTGCATCAAAATCTGATGTGAAGCCACATGCATTCATGTTAAGCTTTATGCATGACGTCATTCGTGGGAAAAAATAGTATACCCTGACTCTGCTGTAATGTCAGTATGAGTTATATTTATTTAAAGCACTATAAACAGTATCATAGCCTTCCACCATTACAGGGAGTGGCTTCTGGCGTTATTATTTATAAAACCTTACAGGGAAATGATGAGGACAGGAAATGTGATTTGTTTAATGTTGTACCGTCTCTCCTGCGTCATGCTGGAGGTATTCTGAGTGTTACGCAATTCTCACATGAAGCACTTTTTGTTTTCCAATCTGTAGTTTGTGAAATGCGTCATGGCGGTCGCATCATGGGATCCAGACCTGGTGCGGGAAGTGCTGGAGTGCCCCATCTGCCTGGAAACCTACAATCAGGACCAGCTCCGTCCCAAACTGCTCCAGTGTGGCCACTCCATGTGCCGGCAGTGCCTGGAGAAGCTCCTGGCGAGCACCATTAACGGGGTGCGGTGCCCGTTCTGTAGTAAGGTGTCCCGTATGAGCAGCATCTCACAGCTGGCTGACAATCTCACGGTGCTGAAGATCATCGACTGCGCCAGCTCGTGCGTCTCGGCGGCCGGCCTCATGTGCAAGTCCTGCAAGAACCGGCTGCCGCGTCAGTACTGCGCCGACTGCTCCGTGGTGCTGTGCGATGCCTGCAAGGCGGAGGGGCACCAGCATCAAGGCCACGCCGTGCAGACCATCTTCGCCGCTGCCGAACAGCACCGGAAGGATCTCGGCGGAAGGCTGGCGAACCTTCGGGACACCATGGCCAACATCCAGAAGAAGAAAGCGGCCATCGATAGCGTCTCGAAGTCCTTGCGTCTGAAGTACAAAGCGGTGCAGCAGGAGTACGCCAGAGCGGAGCTGCAGCTTCAGGAAGAGCTCGGGCGGTCACGCCGGGCCTTCGCGGCATCCCTGGCGGAGGTAGAGAAGCTGAATACTCAAATTCTTGAAGAGCAGACGTACCTCCTGAACATCGCAGAGGTCCAGGTCGTGTCCAGGTGCGATTACTTGACCATGAGGATTAAGCAGACCGACACGGCTCTTTTAGAAGAGGTGGGCGGGAACGATGAAGAGGAGCTGGATGTTAAAAGCAATCTGCCTGCGCTCCTGAAACTGCAGGAACCCGAGCTGGTCAAAACAGAGAACCTGCAGCCGGTAGACGTGGGGCAGCTGACCATCAAGCAGTGCACCGTTAACACCGATGAAGAAGACGGTCAAGAATTAGTCGCCGCCACTGCTGCCGCCGCCGCCGCCACAACTGTCACGGCCACTGCCCTCCCTATGGACTCGTATCGTGACGTTGACATGACGAGTACCGTAGAGGAAGCGGTATGCGCATCACCAGGCAGCTTCAAATCCAAATCTGTGGACGGGGGCGGACCCGCGACAGGCGGGGCGTCTGGAGTACAGTTTTGTCAGTTTGTGAAGAAGATGGGGTGCAAAGGGAACCTCCCGGGCATGTTCAACCTGCCGGTGAGCATCTGCGTGACTCCTCAGGGGGATGTCTTGGTGGCGGACCGGGGCAACTACCGCATTCAGATCTTTAACCGGAAGGGCTTCCAACGCGAGATCCGCCGCAACCCGAGCAGCATCGACAACTTTGTCTTGAGCTTCCTGGGCGCCGACCTCCCCAACCTCATCCCTCTGTCCATCGCCATCACCCCTCAGGGACTCATCGGTGTCACGGATAACTACGATAACTCGGTCAAGGTTTACACCATAGACGGGCACTGCATCGCGTGCCACAAGAACCAGCTGATCAAGCCATGGGGCATCGCCGCCATGCCCTCCGGGCAGTTTGTCGTATCTGATGTGGAAGGAGGCAAGCTCTGGTGTCTGGCGGTGGACCGGAACGTCGGCGTCGTGAACTACAACAGGTTGTGCTCGGCGGTCAGGCCGAAGTTTGTGACCTGCGACTCTTCGGGGACGGTCTACTTCACGCAAGGGCTCGGACTGAACATCGAGAACAGGCATAACGAGCACCACCTGGAAGGAGGGTTCTCCATCGGGTCGGTCGGGACGGACGGCCAGCTCGGCAAGCAGCTCAGCCACTTCTTCTCGGAAACCGAGGATTTCCGGTGCATCACGGGAATGTGCGTGGACGCCAACGGGGACCTGCTGGTGACGGATAGCGGGCGGAAAGAAATCCTGCAGTTTCCCAAAGAGGGCGGTTATAACGTTCTGATTCAGGAGGGGCTGACGTGTCCCGTCGGCGTCGCCGTCACGCACAAAGGCCAGCTTCTGGTTTTGGATTGCTGGGATCACTGTGTCAAGGTGTACACCTATTTCCAGAGGCGGCGCTCCTCGACTTGTTAAGCTTTATTTGACTCGTCCCGCTGACTCGAGGGTCGCTTGGCCTCCGAGATCTCGGCGGTGGAGCTGAAAGGCGGGCGGACGTACAGGCGGGTAGTCATTCACCGCCGCAAGAGACAGATCGGGAAAAAAAACGGCGCTGCTTTTACCACTCCCCCTGCCCCCTCCCCCAGAAATAAGGCACAACAAATGGCAATAAAATGACCAGTGTTGTCTTTTACGTTGGAGTGTTGGTGAAATAAATATTGTGTGCAAAAGTTTTGGCGTCCTGAGCCGTGCTAGCGTCAAGAGGAAAAGGGTCTTGAGGTCAAGGATAAGATATTCCGTACGAACGAACGAACCTGTTCATCAGTAATCAGTTAATGATTCTTGAGCTCGTGTGTCATCGTCCCCACCATCAACTTCAAAGTAACTCTTCAGTGTCAGTTCTTCGACACGTCCACAATCGTTTCACAGGACGTGCACGCAGTTTCGTCATGCGAGCATAAAATATCGGAATACAGTGTAACCACCTGCGTTAATCTCGGCGTGAAACCGATTACGGAACACGAGGCAACGAATGAAATTCTCACCGGTGTAGATTTTTGTACCTGTACATCAGTTTGTTGTTACCAAAATGAACTCTGGGATCTGTAGTACAGTCTAACATGTGCTCGTTGCGATAGCTTGTAGAGTCACCGCGGAAATTCCCACCTGCCAAGCTTCGGGAATTTTGCGTAGATGCGCCACAGGTTAACGTCGGCGTACGTTAGCAAGAAGGGGGAAAAAAAGCAATACGTACTTTTCCACAAATAAAAACAGCAAAATGAGCGAATTGATATGAATCTGAAATGCACTTTGTTTGTTTGTTTAAGATTCGTCAACGATAAGCTAAAGCCGACTTGTACTTAAGCGATATTGTCAAAGTGTGATTGAATTTTAATATCGGAGGGAATTGGATAAAGGGTGAATTTGGGGTAAAAGATCCGTATTTGTTGTTTTTGGAGGAAAAAGTTTGGACCCGAGCAAAAATTTGGTGCGAAATTACAATTAATGGATGTTTTTTTTTTTTTTTTTTTTTTTTTTTTTTTTTTTTTTTTTAATTTTTGTTGTTAATAGATTTTCAAAGAAACCAACTTCAAACATACTGTCGTTTGTTTTTTTTTCAGCTGAAGCCAAATGAAAACGTATGTCATGGCTATATTGCTTACGTTTGAGTTCGGCTACACAATATCAGCTAAGCCCCGCCCATTTTCCGTATGTCAAGCCTTGTAAATTTCAATTTCTTTTCCTGTCTCGATAAATATATACGTTGTTGAATTCTTGTCTGATAAAACGTCCCTTCAGCTTGGCTTTCCTTTGCCGAGTATAAAGTTGGTGATCGTTTCGTATAATCAGTGTTTGCTACACTTGAACGGAGTGATCTGATTGGTCCGCTGTCGGTGGGTTTATAGATATTATCTTGCATTGATGATGCTTGAATGTAAACGGCGGACCATCTGGGTTTGTCACAGTCACTTGGTGCAGGCGGCGGTATCGTTATTGCACTATGAAATAGAAAACAATAGAGCAGGAAATAAATAAAGAGTAAACATGTTTTTGTGTTGTCGATGTGAAAACTTCTCTAAGTTTAAAGACACCGAGACCGACCGTACTCGTTCTCTGCTTGCCAGGCGCGTGGTGCCCACCTGAGGAAAATATTTATTTATTGCCGTCTAGTAGTAAAAACAATTATTCGCTTCGGGCTCAGGCTGATCGCATGTCTCACGATTCAGCCGTTAATTTTCCAGCAGCACCACAGCGAATTGCTTCTTCAAAAATGAAATTGTTTCCCGAGGAAAAAGGTCCGGTCGGCCTGCGATACGCTCGCATGGAAACAATGCTCCGGATGACAGTTAAGACCCCGCCTATGTTAACGCCCCTCCGCCTTCCCGAACGATCCTCCGTACATCATTCAAGTGTCCTTGTATCAACTGCCTGACTCATTTTCGAACAGGGATTGTATAAATGATGGAAGCGGTGGGACGGCGTGGGCTCGTGTGCACCTTCTGGCTCGTTCTGGAATGAATAATGTTGAGACAATAATAATTCTATCGCCAGTAGACTCGTCACCCGATTCTTGAGCTCTGTTGTAAATCACGATGTGAAGCGTGTCTAGTTTTTATAATGATTTCAAAGTAAAAGTCCTTAAATAAAATGTGGAGGGCGGGGTTAGGGGGGTGTCGGCTAGAGCGAAGGTAGGTCGGAGAGCTAGAGGGGAGGTTACAGTTTGGTTTAAGTTCTGAAGGCTGTACAGCGTGACTCGGAAGCATGTTCTGATAAATCAGTTGTGTGTGTGTGTGTGTGTGTGTGTGTGTGTTCGCATTGTATATGATGCAGTAAATCATTTAGAGACTGCAGTTTACTTTTCCTTTTCATGTAGTATGTACTATATGTCGAATGCGTCGGCTATATGGACGCTGTTAGCGTAGCGCTTAGCCAGCGCGCTCCTGACGCGTAGCTATCATGGTTCTGCGGTAATTTTGCTGCACCTCAATGCTATACTGGGTGATTCTTTTGAATAATTGGCTGGTAATGTATATAAAAATAAACAATAGCTATCTCGTTTTAGTTTGCTTTTCGTTATGTTGCCGTGTGTGTGTGTGTGTGTGTGTGTGTGTGTGCGCAGCTCATGCGTGCTCAGAGTTCACTGGCGTCGTCCTTGATTTAAACAACGTACAAAGGAAACCATAAGTTCAGTCTGCGTTTTTGTTGTAGTTTAATTCCCTGTGTAGTTTATAATATAATAAATTTGTGCGCCTCAGGTTGGGTGGATGCTGGGGACGGTTTAGTGAGAGCTGCCTCGCCAGTGGGGTTTAATCGTTCGTTATAATAGTTATAAAGTCGTACCGGTGGTGGAATTCCGAATAGTAGCAGAAATTAAACCTTTTTTTTTTTTTTTTTTTTTAACTACAGCTCAAAGTCTTGTGTGGTCACCCACATGTAACTTTAAGCTTCCGAACTTCGCCCTTAAATGAAAATTTTCATGTCCAGATCTCCGAAATCGGAACTCCTGGAGGTAGCGCGGGGTGTCGTTGTGGCGTTTTAGTGATGCGCCACGTCGACGCCGTTAAACTCGGGACATGCCGACTTTAAACCGAGCCACGTTCGAGAGCAGCACTCGGTCTCGGATCAACAAATCGACTTGGTTTTATTCTGTCCGGCGTTTTCTCGTCTGCATCATCTTTTCATTATGAAAAAAAAAAAAAAAAATACAATGATTTAAACCCCAGGTGCTGTAAACACGCATCTCGCTTTCTGACTCTACGCCATCACCTCCTGCATAGCCGTTGTGAAGTGAATCTTTCCCGCCCTTTATTTGTGTTTTGTTCATGATCACTTGTGTGCAATAAATTCAGTCATGAATCTGTAAAGGTTGCCCCGTGTTTTGCTTTTTATCTTCGGGGTACAAATTACGGCCGTGGTGGGGCACCGTGGCGTAGTGGTTAGCACTCTGGTGCTTGCGTCGGTTTCCTCAGGGTGCTCCGGTTTCTTCTCGCAGTCCCGTTGTGAATATCGGCCTAATCAGCTGTTCCGAGTTGCCCCCAGGTGTGAATGGATGTCTGCTCTAGAGAACGGGTTCTACGGGAACTTGAATTCGTCTCAGGTAAGAAAGAAACGGACACTGCAACAGACGGCGTGAATTCCACAATGGGAAGTGGAGTGAAGTAGAAAAACAAGGTTGCCAGTACAGTAAAAACCAAACATATTCACTTCTTGGACCATTTTAATTGCTTTTAGAAACACGTTAAAGAGGACCATTGCTGATGGTTTCTGCAGTATAATTAGTGAGTGCAATACATTGAAGCGATAGACACTTTTTTTTATTTTAGCATAAATGAACATAAAAGGTACAAAACTGGCGAATTTACACCGTGGATTACTAGCAGGGGCTGAACTGCAGGGTTAGCGTCACTAGAATGTGACGTTTCACTGTCTATACTGCCACGCACTGGGAGGAGTTGATGTCCTTTGTAAAGACAGTGAGACGTCACATTCTAGTGACTCTGAGGATGACAACGCTGCCAGAGATGAGCATGACGGTGAAGCCAAGATGTTTTACACAGCTGATGTTTTGCCGACGTGGTACTCGTGTCGTCGGGCGGTTTAGGAATAAAAAGACATGGTTTCTGTGCTTCTTGTTTGTGTGGCTCCGCGCTAGACCACAACGTTACGATTTATGCGGTCACTGACGCAGCCCAGCCGACCCAATGGCTGGAACAGCCAATCAGGAAGTGATGTTTTACGTGATTGTATAAAGAGCTAGTAACGCTAATTCGCCACAGGTCCACTTTAAGGTAAGGTAAGGTCTGTGGGCTTTTGAACCCGAGCCCAGTAGCTCATCATAGGCTTATACACCCGAGCCCAGTGGCTCAACAGGGCCGCTGCTTATCCCCGGTTTCTGTCGCGTGAAGCAACTAGGAGTTCAACTCCTCCTGGATGGGACGCTGGTCCATCGCATGTTACCCTCCCAGTATTTTTACTGGTACCCATTTATACTGCTAGGTGGACAGAGCGCGGTCGGGGTCTCACCGAGATTCAAACCCATGACATCCTGATCATGAGCCCAGCACTCTAACCGCTACACCACCAGCCCCACACTTTTTAAGTCTTTTTAAATTCAAATTTTTTAAACAGCCAGAATTGATTCGAGACAGAAATCAAACAGCCGGCGAACCCGTTGTTTCGTCAGATGGTTGAAGTACTTGGAGACCAATTGGAGAACAGTTCATTTTAGTTCATAATTGAATGATATAAAATGTATCCCCAACGTATATTAATATTTTATATAAAATTTCAGCAGATTTGTCATAATTCATCAGACTGTACGGAATATCCGATTTTGCTAAGAAACCCCATTTTCTATGTTGTGACTGTAGTCCCCGTCTCAAATAAAAATACCTTCTTGATAAATGCTTTTTCAAACCATCCGACATCGACCACCAAGCAGGGATCGTAAATACTGGAAATGTCTTGGAGTCCACCCCCCCCCCCGGGGCTGTAGTGGTGGGTAGACGCCGGTACCCACCATTGACCCACTTTAGTGGCTGAGTTGGGTGTAGTGACTTAATTTGGTCCACTTTATAGTTGATCAACGTAAATTTCCATGAATGTGTAAATAAAAAGCGGAGATGAAGCACGAAACGGTTTTTAAAAAAGCCCCTCACAGACGCGGAGATGAAGAGAAACTAATGGTTTCAGCATGTGCACACATCCCGCCGCGCCACTCACCTTTCTGATACTGGAGCCAGAGCTGCTGCTGGACCTTCTTGCTAGGGAAGTAGATGTTGCAGCTGAGCTCGGAGCCGTACAGAGCCTCAGAGACGTAATGGCTGCCGTACTGCTGGATGAAGGACAGGAGCTCGTCGCGCGTGCTGTCCGCCGTCAGAGATTTCAGAACCTTAGAGAACCCTGGAGGCGGTGGCGACAAGTTGGGAATCAGGGGACAGGAAGTGAATGTGTAGTGGATGTTGACGGACAGAGACCAAGCGTTCAGAAGGAAGGGAGTTGGTTTGTCAGAGGTTCTGACTGAAGTTCAAAATTTTTTGGTTTGTTTTTGTATTCATTTTTGACTGTGGGAGGAAACTGGAGTTCCCGAAGGAAACTCACACGAGCACGGGAAGAGCGCGTACTCCGGTTTCTTCCCACAATCCACAGACATTAGGCGAATTGGCTGTTCCAAATTGCCCCTAGATATGCATGTCAATGCTTGTGTTTGATGGTCTGGTGAGTTGTTCAGGGTGTACCCCCACCTTTACCTGGAATTGGCTGAGATAGGCTGGAGCCTCCCCGCAGTCCTAGTCTAAATAAACAGTTTGGCGAATGAAGGGATTGGGGTGCGCATACTGAAGACTCTTTGAAATGTGGAGCCGTCTGTTTGTCGTCACAGGGGCAGTATGAGGTCGTTTACCTGTCGACAGAGTGATGGCGCTCAGCTTGACCTTGTAGAGGTTGCTCCTGACTTGCCACTGTTGCACCATGGGATATCCCATCCCCTCACTGAACTGGGCGTCTCCTGTCGGACACAAACATCATATATCACAAAGGGAAGATACTGTTCTTGTTTCCTATTTATATTTATGTGGAGTTATGCAAATGAGAGAAGACACACCCACTTTATACAAGACACACCCACTTTGGTACCCAGCACCCCCTCTGAGAGAGTAATGTACACGCATCCAGACCATTTTACTGATCTGTATTTTGGCCTTTTGAGCTTTGGGAAGATGAAAAGTCAGCAGGTTCTGAGATTCGGACATGGTCCAGAGCGTGTTTATTTTGAATCAGTTTTTATATCCAAGTGGGGACCAGATAATTATCAGTTGTGACCTTGGAGGAATGTTATGGATGATCCTTAAAAGGACATCTGGGGGGTGGGAGGGGGCGTAGGGGCTGGCTGGTCCACCCCACAACAAGGAGGTTCCAGGTTTGCGCCCTGTTCTTGGGTGGGTTTCCTCCGAGTACTCCAGTTTCTTCCCGCAATCCAAAGGCATGCGTTCTACAAGAACTGGTGCTTCCAAATTGCCCTCAAGTGTTAGAGTGTGTGTGTGTGTGTGTGTGTGTGTGTGTGTGTGTGTGTGTGTGTGTGTGTGTGTGTGTGTGTGTGT
>JAQNCB010000005.1:14244351-14255926 GCA_030068295.1 Euristhmus nudiceps | reverse complement strand
AAGAAGGCACCCTTCAAATCTGAGAGACCTGGAGCAGTTCGCAAAAGAAGAGCGGTCCAAAATTCCATCTGAGAGGTACAAGAAACTTGCTGATGGTTATAGGAAGTGATTGCTTTCAGTTATTTCTTCCTAAGGGTGTGCAAACAGATATTGAGTTGAGAGTTGACCAGCCCATTTTTTGAGTTTTGTGTAAAATTATGTCAATTTTTGCTTTTTTCTTCAGCTTTTTTGTGTTTTTTCCAATGCACATCCAAGAAATAAACACATTGATACCAACAACCTTTGTAATTGCGACAATTTCTGGGAGAAATGGTGTATTTTCTGGAAAAATCCCAGGGGTGCCAATAATAATTTCATCCATGACTGTATACATACATATATATAATTTATTTTTTTTTTTTTTACATTTTTTTTAATTTTTACATCCAAAACTGTAAAACTGGACCAACATCCTTGACCGCATCCTACACGGTGTATGACTAAGACAGAACACGGCCATCCATAGTGCACGGTTTCCTGAACACCAATCACTGGTTCCCATCAGCTCCCATGAAGCTCAGCCTCTAAACGCTCTGCTTCTGTCCCTGACCTCAGAACTCAACACGAACGCAGTGAATCACCTCGGATCAATGCACACTTCCACTCATAAATAAGACCCAGGTGATGCGGACACCGCTCTCGCTCATCAGCTGACACGGGGGAGCCCATCGATTGGCTCTTTCTCCTGGCGATCAATCAGCACTGAGCGAGTGCATTAAACGAGCGTGTCTTCACTCAGCCCAGAGCGATGACACCTCGGTAAGTAAGGTGAGGCATAAATAAATTCACAACTCTCCGTCTGCGTCTTGTGAAAGGAGTGAAAAACCGGCGTGGTGGGTGGGATCTGATCCACCGTGTGGAGAGGGACGCCGTTATATCACGGCTTCGCTCATCAAAATGTCACGCGCCGCTAACCGTACAGGCAGGAAATGATCCCTGCAAGCTAATCACTGAAGCACGCGCAATCAGGGGCGAGTAAAAAAAATATATATATTTCTGTGCCTTATATTTCTGTGTTTATCTCTCATCTACTTCATTTACCAAAAAAATAAAAAATTATAATAAAAAAATCTAAATGGGAAATTAAATAAAATTAAATACTACAACATTATATGTAAACATCATAATTTTATTAATAAAAAAGTAACATGAACCCATTTATATAATCTAAAAATATTAAATATTAAACAGATAATAATAATAATAATAATAATAATAATAATAATAATAATAACTTAAAATATTAGTGAAAAGATAATAATAATAATAATTACAATATATAATAACACACTGTATACATTTATATACAATTATACAATGTATAATAACAATTAAAAAAGAACCTGCATCCAGCTTTCACTCTGTTATCATCTTCTCAATTAGTTGATTTATTGATTGCTGTCTTTGTTTTTTTTTTTTCTTTCTCCCCCCTTTTTTTATTGAATAAATTTAGCAAATTTTTTTATATTTTTAAAACATTTTCATATTAAAAAATATATTTATTTTATTGTTAAATCCCAGACTTAAATCTTCTTATAATTCATATTTGTGCATATCTCTATATAATGCGTTTGATTTATTATTATTATTATTATTATTGTTATTATTGTTATTATTGTTATTATTGTTATTATTATTATTTTATGTATTTATTTTTGTTGAAGCAGTAATAATCCTGTGTACTTGAATTTATTTCTTTTTCATTTGCCGCTCGTGGTTCTCTCGCGTCATGAACTCTGACATTACGAGCTCCTGAAGCAGCCCTGAGAAGGCCGTCTCCTTGGGGGAAGGCCGGCGCACCCTCTGAGCCCCGCCCCCGCCGTACGGTCTCAGGCGTTTCACTCTGACGGTATTCGACTCCCTTTCTTTCCTCCGCAGGCCTCAGGGCTGTTCTAACGCGACTGCAGGAGCGTTCAGCGAAACGTATCTGGAGATGGAGATGGAAAGCCTCTCACCTGAAGATCTTCTCTGGAGCTTGTTGTCCCGTCACCAGATCGTACCCTCGCTCCAGGTTTGAATACGGCCACGGCCTGCGGGAAAACCACAGCATGTCAGCGCTAAAGTCGCTGGATGTACAGTGAGAAGAAAAAAAAAAAAACAATCCCTGTTCCGGGTTGCCCCGAGGTGTGAGTGAGCAGTGAGTGTGAACGCTGATGTTTGCCGGTCCTGCGATGGTCTGGTGAGCTGCTCAGCCACAGAACCTGCGCTCGAGTCGCCACCATTGTGTTTTTTACGCATCGCTTCCCCGTCTCTTACGCCGTCCTGCTCTTTACTATTTGTTTATTCATTAATTTCTTGTGTGTCGTGTGAATCCTACCCTTCGTTCTGTCCCCAGTCGGTGCGGAGGCAGAGATGGGCGTGTTCAGGGTCGGGAGAGTAGCCCTCCAGGCAGCTGCATTCTCCTGCAAAAAGCAAAGACAAAGTGACAGATACTCATTTATCCAGCCGGTGGTATAAATTACCCCTGCGCTCTCCGGCGTCCTCGTCCGTCACGCACACCGGTCCTTCCTAATAAAGCTCACCTGCACTTCCTTTAACCCTACAAGTAGATTTCCTCTTTAACATTCACCTCCTAACACGTTCAACACTGAGTGATTCGCACTGATGTACTCCTACCATAGTGCTCATGAATATTGTTAACAGTGCTTATAACAGGTTATAATGCATCACGTCTGCTTAAATAAACCTCAGATCTGCACTAACATACCCCCGTGTTACTCTAGTACTGATACTCAGCGCTCAGTGAACCAAACACAGCCGATCACACCAGAGGCGCAAACGAAGAACGACTGACGCACATCGAATTTTTTTTAATTTGCGTCAGGATGTTTTCCGCGACTCGACATGAAGGCGGATATTTCGCGGCTTAAACACGTGGCAGAGGGTCGCGCGACAATTTTTGCGAGTAACTTGCGATTTCCGTGGACGTTTGCGAATTTCCCACTGTAAATCGGTCGTGTTTCATTTTCGCAAACCATTCACCTTCAATTTACGCGTTAATAACGCGCGCAGAATGTGGATAACATACGACTGCAAAGTACATGGAACATGGCGGACGGCAGCGAGCGTCAAGCTTTCCGTGCGGGATTCTTCAGCTTGTGGCTTTTCCTTTGCGAACGAGAACATTTGGAGGAAACATGAATAGTTTGCGAACTTCTGTGTGGACCGTTTGAGAAGAGTCTGAGACTATGGCGCGTCGGAGCGTCGTTTTGTGACATTCACTGAAATTTCACGCATGTTTGAAATTTTTTGCGACGAGTTCACAAAAACGGCAACCGGAATACGACGCTGCGAATGTCGTGCAACAAATTTGAGAGTGAAAAGCGACAGCCACAAAGTTCCTTCAGATAAACACACTTGACAGCAATTTTTTGTAATCTTGCGTACAATGCAACACTGAATTTATTACTCATGTTCTACTTTTTTTTGCTCTATATAATATACATATATATATATATAAATAAATGTATTCTATGAAATTTTAAAAATGTAAAAAAAAAAAAAAAAAATTTAAATATATTATTATGTTACACATACATTTTACAGGCTGTACAAGAATATTTAATATTAAATTTGAGTGAATGTGAATGAACCCCGAAATAAATAAATAAAGAATAACCATGTGATTTATATCACGGTTCAATGTTTTGTCCCGTACGGCTCCCTCGCTAATGCTGTGCACCGGTTCCTCATCGTGGTTCCTCTCGGCAATATCATTTCATTCACTCATTTCCGCTTAATCCTAATTAGGGTCGTGGGGAGGCCGGTGCCCATCTCAGCAGACTCTGGGCAAGGGCGGGGTACACCGCTCGCCGGGCCATCACACTTGCACCACGTGGCGATTATTATTATTATTATTATTTTTATTATTATTACTAATCTCCGGTTGTCTCATCCTTGAATTTCTCTGGAGTTCAGTTGGGGGTTATTTGTTATTGTTTTCTTGAGTAAACTCCTTCAGCACTACCCAATCACGTCCTCCGAGATTTCGCTGCGTGACGCGCCCTGGCTCACAGGAACCTGATTTATGAGCTGTCAAAAGATATGAGCAGCGAGATTCATAAGTCTGAAGAAAAAAAAGGAAACAACAAGCCAAAATAATGCAATCAGTTCCCTCTTCGAACTCTTTGCTGGTGAACTTCCTTCACTTTTTATTCCTTTGTTTTTCTCTCTCTTTTTCAGTGAAAGACTTGACAAAATTATGGACCATTTCATTTTACTATGCTGGAATAAACATTCACTCTGTCAGCAATAAACACAAACAGCATCCTTGGTGCTCAAAAAAGTAAAAAAAAAATCTTTTGCAGATAAAACCTAAAAAAGTTATTCCTGGATGTACATGTACATCAATAGGACACACCCCCTGTCCTGAGGCCACGCCCATTCCTCAGAGCTGAGAGCCAACTTTATTATAGAGGCCACACCCACTTCAGTTGGACTGACAGACAAAGCGCACATTGCCCTCTGCACATCGACTTCATGCGCACAGGCCACACCTCTTTCACTGACACTGATACACAAAAGCCACGCCTCCTTCACTTAAACCGGCATGCACTGAGGCCACGCCTCTTTTAGTGTAATTCACATGCATACAGACGATGCTTCTTTCTCTGAAAAAGTCAATCATACAGGCCTTTGATGATGATTCACATTGGCCACACCTACTTTACTGACACACCTTTATCTGAAAGAGACAGATACACAGGCCACACCTCTTTCATCAACACTGACACACTCAGGCCACACCTCCTTCAATGAAAGAGACAGACATACAGGCCACACTCAGGCCACACCCCTTCATTGTAAGAGACAGTCGCACACACATGGGCCACGCCTCTTTCACCATCACTGACACACTCAGGCCACACCTCCTTCACTGAAAGAGACAGACGCACAGGCCACACCTCTTTCACTAACACTGACACACTCAGGCCACACCCACGTCATTGTAAAAGACAGTCACACACACACACACACACACACACACACACACACACACACACACACACACACACACACACACACACACACACAGGCCACACCTCTTTCACCACCACTGGCACACTCAGGCCACACCTCCTTCAGTGAAAGAGAGACACGCAGGCCACACCTCTTTCACTAACACTGACACACTCAGGCCACACCCCCTTCATTGCAAGAGACAGTCACACAGGCCACACCTCTTTCAGTATCACTGGCACATTCAGGCCACACCTCCTTCAGTGAAAGAGAGACACACAGGCCACACCTCTTTCTTTAATGCTGCCACACTCGGCCCACACGTCCTTCACTGAAAGCGCTCGACACACAGGCCACACCTCTTTCACAAACAATGTCACACTCAGGCCACACCTCCTTTACTGAACGAGACATTAAAATTGACAAGCGCAGAGGCACCACCTCTTTATGACAGTTCCATCGATAGTGGTCACACCCCTTTCTTTGAAGAACAGTCACAGAAGCCACGCCCCCTGCCTCCTTATTAGAAAACAGCACAATAGAAGACCAATTATATTTAAAGACAGAATTGAGTGATTTAAACCTGACACTGTTAATCTTGTATGGGTTCGGATCATAAAAATAAATAAATAAATAAATAAATACACCGGCTAATGGAGGCCCGCAGGTTAGCACTTAACGCTTAGCGCATAACGGCGCTGCCATCATTTCAAGCAGCGGCGCTTTGGCAGTTCCTGTTGCTTTGAGGCGGACAGAACTTCATGTCTCCGCTTAATCGAGACAATTAATTTCATAACCAGGGGTTAAATTCTTCATCAAAAGGGTTTACATTTTTTAAAGATTCCACAGAACGCTCGCCTTCAAGTCGCCGCCGTCGTCATGAAAAGCTCCGTCTGAGCAATTTCCAAGTTTGATGACATTTTAGAGCTCCTTTTGAAATAAAGTTTGGGGGCATATTAAAGGGAAGGGCGTTTCTTGAAGGACTTTGAAAACATTTTTGAACATTCAGCCTCTGGTTCCTGATGCAGGACGCACAGGGTCTCCGAGAGGCGAAACCGCCGCTAATAAAACGAGCTCATCTGTATGCCGGTGTCGCTCGTTCACCCCAATCCAGAAGGTCAAAGCTGTTAGCCAGGTGCTGAAACTGCCATCCCAAGAACAATAACACGACCACGTGCTAGCGAAGCGCGCTAGCTGCAGCTTTGCGGCACAGAATGATGATCCTCTGATGGATCGTTCCGGCTTAAATCTTCTCTCACGTGCCGAGGTGACACGTTGCGAATGTCATTCTGGCACCAGAAGTCGCAGCTCTTGCGAGAGCACCTGAGGAAACAGCTCTCGTGCACTTTTTTCGCATCATCCTGTTACCTTTAACAGCTTTAGCTGAGGAACCTCTGTGAAGAAAAACAATTAACTAGATTATATTTATATCATGGTTGTGCATCGTCAATGTTAGAAACGGCACACGATGTCAAACCCAGACCCCAAACTACTTAAGAAATCGCTACGGCAACAAAACAGCATCCGAAGAAAATCCAGATGTTTTTAAACCACAATTGGAAACTCAACTCCATCATTCATTCATTCGCTGAACTATTTAATCCTTCTGCGATTGCAAGGAGGCCGGAGCCTATCTCAGCCACCTCTGGGTTACGGAGGATCCATCAAAGGGCCAACACACATTCACACTTATTGGTGAAATCTCGAACAGCCAATTTGTCCAATATGCAAGTCTTTGGACTGTAGGAGGAAACTGGAGTACCCAGAAGAAACCCTTGTTGCTGCGGTACATTTTGCGATGGTAAAATGAAAAGGTCATAATGCGTTATAACATCACTATTATAATAATATTGTTCTGCGATGGCCTGGCGAGCTGTCCAGGGTATACCCCGCCCTCACCCAAAGTCGGCTGACATAGGCGCTAGCCTCCCCTCCGCTTATCCCACAGTCAGATCTGGAGGTAACAGGTCTATAAGGGGAAATCCTGCAATCCGTTTCCCTAGCGACACTCTCAAGCTCCTCCTGGGGAGCCCAAAGCGTCCCCATGCCAGACGAGATACATGTAACCCCTCCAGGAAGTTCTGGGTCAATCTGAGGCCTCCTTCCAGTTGAACGTGCCCAGAACACCTCTAAAGCGAAGCAGCCAGGAGGCGTCCAAATCAGATGCCCGAACCACCTGAACTGACTCTTTTCGATACGGATGCGCAGCGGCTCATTGCTAGTTGTACAAGACATTCCACGTGTAGTTAGGTAGTAATTATAGGTGCAGCCTTCATGGAGTGTCAGCGCACGTTCTGTCTCTGAGCTCCAGAATCAGATTAACTTTTAAAAAGCAGAATCCAGCGGAGACTGGGACCTCTTTATCAACAGGGTTGGTTTTCTTCCTTTCTTTGAAATAAAGAGCAAAATGCGTGTTGGTATCTGGTAGCAGAGGCAGGAGGCGGGAAGTGGGTGGCGGGAGGACGGCCGGTAATCATTTTCCCCCTCTCTGTTCTCTCCAGCCTCTGGCCCGCGTGATTAATGATAGGTTTCATTAGAATGCTTTTCCAATCTCGCTAAAGGCCGTGCCGCCAATTTTGCGATTTCAAGGTTCGCGGCGTAGACGCGGGAATGGAGAGACTGTTGTCCTGATACACATTTTGCCCCACACATTTCTCAAGTAACCAATCAAAGCTGCAGGGATTCATTACGTCAGGGCTGATCAGGACCTGGACGCACACAGGGTAAATCCAGACTGGCTGATGGAGACAAAAACAAAAAAACAACAACAACCACCACCCAGAAGCAGTGCGTAAAGCCGTACAGGTCGGATGTCCAGGGTGTAACGTTACAAAGTGTATATGATGTCAGTAGGTGATGTCCCAGGTGTAGTCCCGCCCACTAAGAGTGCACTATAGGCGTCCATGAATACTGTTTTAAGTTGACAAAGGACATCCCAGAATGACAAAACTAGAAACTGTCCTCTGGTGGAAGCGCCTTCCTTGTGAAATCATCTCTGTGTGCACTCATGTGTCACATTTGCGGAACATCATAACGGAAGGACAAACAGACAGAAGGACAGCCAGAAGAGCATCCGCCCATTCCAGTAGACATACAGCAGTACTCCTGGACCCCTATATAGTACACACGCCCTTTATAACTGCGGACTTAAGCCTACGCCAACATCAATAAAGGCATTTCCCGTCTATGTCCAGCTGTTCCATTAAACGTGATGTCACACTGACACGATTCAGTATTTATGGACACCTACAGCACATAAGCCCTTTATCATTGTCATCTAAAGTACCGTAGCCCATGCAACCTTTAGCGCACAGAGCTTTCACCACTTCTCAGTTTCTGGAAAGTTCCCACAGCTTGCAGCGTCCACCTGCTGGTAACCGGTGAGTCGTCCTTTCACCCGCTCTCGCTTTCTTCCTCAGGAAATGACCAGCCAGATAAAGGTTCTCCAGTTCCTCTTTGTGAATCCCATGCCCCAGGAACCTTCTTTGTCAGGGTGCAATGGTTCCAAGAGTCGTCTTGCTCTCTTGTGTGGTCCATGAGACTCTGCAGAACCAAATCTTAGCGATATGTCGCTAGTTGGGAATTGCATACGGCGTCCACGTAGAGCAAACCAGACCAGAAGACCTAATTTGGTCCCACCAAACATGTGACCACCACTGAAAGCAGGCGTGTGCACCTTGTTTGACCCCCACATCTTCACGGACTGCTGCGCATGCACATTCAGGAGTAGCCGAACACACTCGGAGAGATCCGCCGAGCTCACAGACACCCACAGTTGGCTGGTGATGCACTCCCGGCTGCGGAAGGCTTCATGGTGATAGCCACGCACCTCGTCGGTGAACATGAGACGTTTGCGAGCCCCTTTCGCGGGACCGGTGTATTTCTTTAATATACCAACACAAACATTCATATTCATCCGTTATGTTCAATCTGAGCTCACAGCGAGAAGGTCCCGGGTTCGATTCCCAGGCTCGTGGTGTTTCTGGGTGGAGTTTCGACGGTCTCTCGGCGCTCGCGTGGATTTCCTCGGGGGACTCCGGCTTCCTCCCACAGTCTAAAAACACACAGGCTAACTGGCGGTTCCAAATCACTCCAAGGTGTGAGTGTGGCCTGGCGAACGGTCCAGGGTGTTCCCCTCCTTCACCCAGAGTCGGCTGAGATGGGCGCCAGCCTCCCGACGACCCTAATTGGGAATAAGTGGCTTAAAAAAAAAATGAATGAATGAACGAACAGATGTTCAATCTGAAATGGCGAGACCTACACCCTACACAAGCGCTTCATAACAGTTTACAACAACCCGTATACAACACTGAGATTTAAAGACCCTGAAAAGCCTCTGAATAAAAAAACGAATATAGTTTTACTCTGTAATTACAGACAGCTATTAGATTTATTTAAATATATAAGCCGTGCGTGGATGTACTACAAAACAAACACGCCGACGGATACAGAACGCTTTCGGAATGTTTTTCCGAAGCAGGATCAGCCTGGAGGATCCAAACGCAATCTCCGCTCGCCTTAATCAAAGCCCAGCGAGAGGCTGAGATTAGCCTGGCAACCGGCCCAGAATTCCCTGGTACACATCAGGTGGAGAGAAAGACGAGAGGTTTCCATCAGCTAACTCGCCGCTAACTCTCCAGAGAGAGGGGAGGCTCGAGGAGGCCGCGGGGAAATCACAGCAAACACACAGAACGGAAACACAAAGGGCTGGTGAGAGAGGTGGAGGCACGAGCTCTCACACGCTCAGACGGTGCGGAAAGAAGGATAGAGCGATGAGTACAGCAAGGACGGACACGCAGGGAAGGAGAGAGAGACAGAAAAATAAAGACATGACGGCGTTATCGCTTGTGATTTTTAAATGTCCAAAAAAAAAATAATCATAAAAGAAAGAACGTAAGAATGAATGAAAGAAAGAAAGATGACAAGATGGATAGAGAGATTAGGGGATGAATCGATGAATAGACAGATAGACAAACAGATAGATACTGGCTGCATGGATAGATACATTTGATGAATATAGAGAAATAGACAGAAGGAAAGACAGACAGACAAGTGAGAAAGAAATGTCTGGATGGATGAGTGGATCGACAGGTTGATGAATGGAGAGATGAATAGACAAACCTATAAACAGATAGATGATAGATATATGCTGGCTGGATGGATGGACAAAGAAAGAAAGAAAGGAAGAAACAATGGACAGAAAGAAAGATAGAAAAATAATGGATGGGTAGATAGATTAGGGGATGAATGGGTAAATGGACAGAAAGAAAGAAAGAAAGAAAAATGGATGGATGGATAGATAGAATAGGTAATGAATGAATAGATTGAAAGAACGGAAGAAAAGAATGAAAAAAAAAGACAAAAAGAAAAGAGACAAAGCAAAACGGATTGATGCATAAATAGATGAGGGGATGAATCGGTGAATAGGCAGAAAGTAAGAAAGAAAAAGATAGAAAAAGAAAAATGGATGGATGGATAGACAAAACAGGGGATGAATGGGTGAATGGATGGATGGATGGGTGAATAGACAAATAATGTAAGAAAAACAGATTGATGGATAAATAGATTAAGGGATGAATGGATGAATAGACAGAAAGAAAGAAAAATGGATGGATGGATAGATTAGTGGATGAATGGATGAAAAGACAAAGAAAGAAAGAAAGAAAGAAAGAAAGAAAGAAAGAAAGAAAAATGGATGGATAGACAGACAGAATAGGCAATGAATGGTGGATGGGTGAATAGATGGAAAGAGTGAAAGAAAAGAAAGAAAAAAGGACAAAAAGAAAGAATGAAAGAAAGAAAGAAAGAAAGGAAAAAAAATGGATGGATGGACAGACAGAATAGGCGATGAATGGTGGATGGGTGAATAGATGGAAGGAGTGAAAGAAAAGAAAGAAAAAAGGACAAAAAGAAAGAAAGAAAGAAAGAAAGAAAGAGCAAAGCGGATTGATGTGTAAATAGATTCGGAGATGAATGGGTGAATAGGCAGAAAGTAAGAAAGAAAAAAGAAAAACAGATGGATGTGTAGATTAGTGGGTGAATGGATGGAGGGGTGAACAGGCAAACGAAAAAGAAGAAAAATGACTTACTGGATGGATGGATAGACAGTTTGAGGGATGGATGAGTGAATAAACAGACAGATTGATAATCGATGCAGGCTGGATGGACAGAGAGAGGAGGGGTGTATAGGTGGGTGGTGTTCTGTACCTGAAAGGGGATGGGTTGCCAGATCTGCATAATATAATCCAAAGATAGAAAAAAAATAGATAGACAGATAGATAGACAGAAAGAAAGACAGAAAGATAGATAGATAGACACCCCAGCACCTCGGTACAAAAGGGTAATTAACTAGTAATAAAGGGTTAATAAGTGATTAGTTATGCATGAACTTGAAAACGTGCCAGGAACGGAGCATCAGTCACACTCGGATCATGTGATATTATGCCCTCGTTTACATTACAACTTTCATCCGGAATTCTGTTTACATGCATAATCGAAAGTTGCGCGCGCACACACACACACACACACACACACACACACACACACACACACACACACACACACACACACACACACA
>JAQNCB010000005.1:14076650-14087245 GCA_030068295.1 Euristhmus nudiceps | reverse complement strand
CACACACACACACACACACACACACACACACACACACACACACACACACACACACACACACACACACACACGAGTTTCCTCCCACAGTCCAAAAACATGCACGGTAGCCTGAATGACGGTTCTAAAATCACCCCAAGGTGTGAGAGCGAGTGTGAATGGCTGTGTGTGTGTGTGTGTGTGTGTTGGCCCTGCAATCGTCCGTTGAGCTGTCTAGGGTGTACCCCGCCCCTGCCCCGAGTCGGCCGATAAGGCCGCCAGCCCCCCGCGACCCTAATTAGGATTCATCGAATGAATGAATAATAGTGACATCAAGCTGCTGTTGGTGTTGGAATCGAAGGATCTGGATGATAACAGAGAAACACATTCCGCTCCAGAGCCACTGATTGATTTTATCCGAATGGAATGTAATGAAAGATCATCCGCAGAGAAACAAAGGAAGGAAGGAAGGAAGAAGAAAAAAAAAGAGAAAAAAAAGCTTCCTTCTGTTAAAGCGGTGTGATGGGGAGCGGCCGCGCCACTCAGTCCCCGACTCAATTTTCACTTCAAGTACAAATTGTTCCTCAGGAGAGAAAACATTCGGAATATAAAAAAGGAAGGAAAGAAACGCAAAAAAAAAAAAAAAAAAAAAAAAAAAAAAAAAAAAAAGGGACCCTAATCTGGTGTCTGTGCGTAACATAACCAAGGGCGTTCAACGCGGCGACTCACTACACGACTCTCCTACACACCCGGCCGACCCGTCAGGTATCCGATCGAGTTCAGGGAGTGTGAGCAGCACGGTCAGAGCCGCAGTGCTACAGATATGATTAATGACAGAAGGATGATTTTTGTACAGCATGCATCCATCCTGATTATACAGGAGGTGATTACAGTAAAAAAAAACCTCTCATAAATAAATAAGAATTAAATATGCTAATATAATTATTCATCAATTCATTTTCTAAACCGCTTAATCCTAATTAGGGTCACGGGGAGGCTTGGCGCCCATCTCAGCCGACTCTGGGTGGAGTGCGGGGTACACAGTGGACAGGGCAACACGTGAGCAACCATTCACACTCGCACCGAGGGGCGATTTGGAGCAGCCAGCGAGCCACCTGTGAACTGTGGGAGGAAACCAGGGTACCCAGGGGAAACCCATGCAAATCCGGAGACCATGCAAACCCAAAGCCAGAAATCGAACCCAGGACCTTGTTGCTGTGAGGAGAAGATCGTGCTGACCGCTGCGCCACCGTGCCGCCTTCTTAAATAACACGATAAATAAATTATAGTTTATTTATGCGCTCGTTTATTTATTTATTTCATCTGCAAATGTGAAATGCGAAGTACAAACTTTTAACAGCGGGGCGGCACCGTGGCACTATGGTTGGCACGTCTGCCTCACAGCTACAATGTCCAGGGTTCGATTCCCAGCGCGGGCGTTTGCGGCGTTTCCATGTCCGCCCTGTTCTTATGTGGGTTTCCTCCGGGTACTCCGGTTTCCTCCGACAGTCCAAAAAAACATGCGCAGTAGGCTGATTGGCTGTTCCAAATCTCCCCTCGGCGTGACTGTGAGTGTTGACCCTGCAATGGCCTGGCGAGCTGCCCAGCGTGTACTACGTCTTCACCCAGAGTCGGCTGAGACGGGCGCCAGCCTCCTCGCGACCTTAATTAGGATCAAGCGCTTCTGAGAATGAATGAGTGCACTTTGAAGTGTCGGAGGAAACTACCCCGAGGAAACCAATGAGAGGATGAGGAGAATATGGAAACACCTTCACCGGGCTCAGGACTCACCCGGGCGGGACACCACCGTCCCGCCTTCACAAAGAGTCAAATAGGTTCTGATAACCCGGAGCGAGTTCAGACAGCGCTACGAGGGGAGGCATAAACGCCGCTGTTCAGGGTTTCATCGATGTTATTACAGGTGGGAACTTTTCCTGCTGCATGCAGGAGGAGCCCAGTGTCTCCCAGTCCCGCGTCCTCTGACACACTCAGTACCTCAGATACAGATTCGTGTCCATACGAGATGAGTGTCTCTGGTTTTACAGAGATCCGTCTCGGACATGCGCCGTCCATTTATTCCTGAAAAAAAGGAAGTAGTCCACGACATCCCTCTACACTCAGACTCTCACCGTCTTGCATCCAAGCGTCTCCGCTTTTCGAGCAGCCCAAGGTTAGTGAGAGGCTTGTCGGGTCTACTTGATTGCGAGGAGTTAATTAATTTTGGAGCCCAGGGATGAGAGCACATGATTAATAGCCGGCGTGGTGGATTGGCGCGAAGCGAAGCTCACCAGGTTTTCAAACACGTTTAATAAATCACTAACACGCGGTGGTGTGACAAAGGCTGAAGGAATTTACATCGTGCATACACCTGGCCGGGATATTTCAGGATGGAGCGAACGAGGCAGCTCTAAGCAAAAAAAGCTGGAGGGACAGAAAAACGGTTCCTCGGAGGGTTCCTCGGGTGATAAAAAGCTCCATCTTGCGAAAGCGGGTTTTATTTTTCCTGTTCCGAGCTCTTCGTTGGAAGGTTTAACCAGAGGATGCTGCAGAAGCACTTCACGGTACCTGGGTTTAACCAGCGTCGCCATCAACGCGGTGTGGTGACCGGTGGGTCGATTCCAGGAGATACTGTAGCTTTGGCGCCGCTGAGACGCTGAACTGAAGCGCAGAGCACACACTTGTTTTATTATGGGTTTATTTTAAAAGTAACAGGTGACTCTTCCGGATGGATGGATGGAATAATTGAGGGATGAATAGAAGGAGGAAAAGAGGGACAGCTGGAGATACTGATGGATGGATGAACGTCTGGAGAGATCATGTGATGGATGAAGGTACGGATAAATGGATGAACGTAGGAATGGATAGATAGAAAGATAGAGGAAAAGGTCGATGGACGGATTGGTGAATAGCCGGACAGAGAGATAGACGGATGAATGGGTGAAGGGATAGATCACGTGATGGATAAACGGCTCAAGAGATCGATGGAATGATAAAGGGATGAAGCGATTGATGGACGAATGAATGACTGGATGGATGGAAACTTTGTTGTTGTTTAGTGACATGGCCAGTGTCCTGACAGGAGACGCGAATTTATCATGTATGGAAGGAGTCTCCAGTCCCAGCACCTGGTTGCAGTCTGAGGTTTCCGTGTTCGCTGCGTGTCCGTCCGTTCGAACCTTTCCACCTTCTGTAATAGAACTTTAAGCGCCAAAATATAAACCACATCACGACGTCAATAAAAAACTCATTTACTGAAGGATGTGACGCTATAAAAACACAAACACTCACAGATTAAATGCTTCAACTGAAAATATTTTCCTGCGCAATTTGCCGGAAGGTTTATGGAGCAAAATAAAAGTCTTTCTGCTCCTTAAACACAAACGATTTCATAATAAAAGCTCAGCAGCTCGTCATGTCCTGTGGTCTTTAATCCTGTTTATTTATTTATTTTTTTTACTTGAGCGAGACGTCGAGGTTGTTTAAATATTTGTCTCAGAAAATAAATAAATTAATAAATAAAGACAGAAAGGGCGAGTCTATCAAAGTGGAGCGGGAATCAGCGCCGGTCTGGGTCGGCCTGCCTCACTTCCTGCTGTTACACTTCCCCGTGTCAGAGCTGAAATATATATGGAGTCACGCTGTCTCTATTAAAATATGCATGAAGGAGTGGCCTAGGAACGAATTATTCATTACGCCAGGTTCAAGCATGAGCCTCAACTGCACACACACACACACACACACACACACAGTAAAGAATATTCATGATACGCTTCAGAGATCCTGATGGAGCGACGCGGCTGTGTGTGAACGGAGAACGTGACGCCACTGAGTTAGCAGCTCCGGCCTTTTAAATCAGTCGGGAAATGAAGCAGGGCACTGCGGGGGAAGCTCGGTCCTCCACCATAAATAAAACACCTTTTTTCTCCCCCGCCCCCCCCCCCCCCCCCGCAGGGAACGTCTCAAACTCATCATTCGCATTCAGCAAAAACCAATTACATTAACCGCTAGCTGGAGCGCTCGCGATTCCTGCAAATGGAAGGAAAGAGGACAAGACGACGCGCTCGGATCTCTGACAGAAAGAAATGAAATCAAATGAAGTGTAATGGGAGGTAACGTGCAGCGAGGACGATAGCGAGGATGGAAAGACAGAGGGAATGGACGGAAGGGACTTTTATTTTATAAAATTAAACCAGTAATAAATAAATAAATAAACCCGCGGTGGAAGCGAGCCTGATCGTATAAGATGAACGGAGTAATTAAAAGTGGCGGCTCGGAACTTAAGGCTCTGGTTTGTTGATCTGGAGGTCATAGGTTCGAGCCCCAGTACCACCAAGTTGCAAATGTTGGGTGCTCGAAAGGAGCCCTTGACCCTCAAGTGCACAGCTGTGTAATGCAGTCATCCCTCGCTAAATTGCGCTTCAGGTTCTGCGGCTTCAGTGCATCGCAAATTTTTTTAAAAATATTCATCAAAAATTTAAAAAATAGGGGAAAAATTCAGGAAAATGCCGAGAGGGGTCGCTACTGACTCTGATTCGGATCCCAGCCTCTTCGTCTCAACCAATCAGCTTGCGAGATTTCAGAGGTTGCGTCCCAAGCTGCAGTCGGTAGTGACCTTTTAGGTTTTTCCCTTCACTCTTTCACTATTAAATAGGGGGGTCTCTACCCTCCATTAACCGCCAAAAGTGAGGGATCCCTGTGTACCGGATTAGGGCGTCCACCATTTAGTTTCAGTTCTAATTGATGAGCGATATACCAGGTGCGAGGTGGCACACACGTGCCGGCAGGGATGGCCGTGGCCGTTGGGTTGAATTCCCTGAGCGAACCAGACGTTTACTTCTTCATGGCTCACGCCCTGCTGAACTCTCGCCAACTTTCCTTTACGGTACCTCCTCACTATCGGTCTTGTGCTGGTTTTAGCCTTAGATGGAGTCTACCACCTGCTTTGCACTGCGATCCCAAACACCCTGTCTCCGATACGTCTGCACCCATGGGGGACAGGGCGGGGCAGGGCGGGGCAGGGCGGGGCAGGGCGCTGTTACGGTCTTACGTCATTCATGGTGAAAATCCAACAATTAACATTTAGCATTCATTCATTTTCTGATCCGCTTGATCCTAATCAGGGGCCGCGGGTAGGCTGGCGCCCATCTCAGCCGACTCTGCGCGACTCCGTACACCCTGAACAGCTTGCCAGGCCACTGCAGGGCCAACACGCATACAAACATTCACACTTAGTCTCACAGTTCGGGCTGATTTGGAACACAGCCTACTGTGTGTGTTTTTGGGCTGCCGGAGGAAACCGGAGTACCCGGAGGAAACCCGTTCAAGCCCAAAGGGAGCATGCGAACTCCACACAGAACGCTCTCACCGAGACTGCAAATCGAACCCGGGATTTAGAGATTATATAATATTTCTGTGATTAAAGCCACTGCAGGGCGGCACGGTGACGTCGCGGTTAGCGTGATTAGCTCCCGAGATCCCGAGCGAACGAGTAAAGCTATCATACGGCCGCGCCTGCAGTAATGTTCGTATCAGTGCATTTTAGAGACCTTAAACTCTCACAGGAACAACAACAAAATGTATTCGCACCCATCACGTCACTGAGCACATCACTGATATTCGAATATAAACACTTTTCCTTTAATTCAGAACGGAGACTCAGCAAACACCAGCGCGGCTCGGCGTTTCCCCGGAACACTTCAACCCCGACAGCAGTTCTGTTCTCACCTCTTCAGCAGGAACGAATAAAACGCTGACACAATTCTTTGAAATTGTCTGAATGATCTCCCGGATCGGTATACACGTACATATCAAACTGGTTGGGAACCGTATCACCAGGAGTCCCTTCCCCCCCAAAATAAGAAGCTTAAGATAAGGATCCGTCGTCATCCCCGGAGCCGTTCGCGCCGATGTTTGTGCTCCGCTGGCTGACTGCTGACAGAAGCAACAATACGAGAGTCAATCAGGGCCCCAGATCTCGGCGAACACTGCAGCGGCTCTCGGAATTTATAGGCAGGCTCACGATTTATAGATAACGTGTGAGGAAGAGTTTGCTGCATCACGCACGGTGTGTGCGCGTGCTGCGTTTTCTCTTATCGCCGCGTTCAGTGATCTGACGAAGGCCCAAGACGTGGACCAAAAGTCTGGTGCGCCACGGTTTCTGCATGGAAACACAAATCCAGAGGTCTGTTTGAAAAGCAAAGCTGACATTCGAGTCGTTTTCCATTGAATTACCATTGAGTGGGGAAAAAAAAACAAACTAAGAGAGACAGAGAGAAAAAAAACACTTGAAGTGCAAACCCCACTCAACAAAAAAAATGGATAACCTAAAAATGAAAAAAAAAAAAAAACTCTGAGTGCAAACCCCAGCCAAGTAACAACATAAATGCATAAAAAAACATCTGGAGTGCAAACCCCCAGCCAAGTAACAACAAAAAATGCATAAAAAACACCTGGAGTGCAAACCCCCAGCCAAGTAACAACAAAAAATGCATAAAAAACACCTTGAGTGCAAACCCCTGCTAAGTAACCACAAACAAAAAAAATGCATAACCTAAAAATAAAAAAATAAAAAAATAAAACTCTTGGAGTGCAAAACCCAGCCAAGTAACAACAAACAAAAAAAATGCATACACTAAAAATAAAAAATAAAACAAAACAATTGGAGTGCAAAACCCAGCCAAGTAACAACAAAAATGCATTAAAACAAACAAAAAAAAAAAAAAACACCTGGAGTGCAAACCCCAGCCAAGTAACAACAGACCAAAAAAAATGCATAAACTAAAAATAAAAACTAAAACAAAAAAAACTCTTGGAGTGCAAACCCCAGCCAAGTAACAACAAAAAAATGCATTAAAAAAAACACCTGGAGTGCAAACTCCCACCAAGTAACAACAAACAAAAAAAATGCATTAAAAAAAAATAAATTAAAAAAAAAAAAAAAAAAAAAAAAAAAAAAAACCAAACCGGGGGCGCAAACATCTAGCCAAGTAACAAAAAACAAAACAAAAAAGTACACAGTTCCACCTTTTGGAACGGCTGTAATTTTGCACTTCCAAAAGAAATTGTCCAAGTTCATGGAGTTGAAAAAATAAAAAATAAATAAATAAAGAAGCAGCGAGAAGGTCCTGGGTTCGAGTTCTGGGCTCGGTGAGGGTGCTTCTGTGTGGAGTTTACATGTTCTCTCTGCGCTTATGTGAGGGGTTCCTACACATGCTCCAGTTTCTGTTACGATAACCAGCTGTTCCAAATCGCTCCTAGGTGTGAGTGTGCATAGTTGTGGGTGTGAGTGTGTGTGCGTGTGTGTGTGTGTGTGTGAGTGTGCATAGTTGTGGGTGTGAGTGTGTGCGTGTGTGTGTGGGGGGGGGGGTTGGTGGTTGGCGAGCTGTGTAGGTTGTAGCCCTTTGTAACCTTTTTTTTTTAGGGTGTATCCACTTTATTCCGAGATGGCTGAGATAGGAGTCAGGCTCCCCACACAACCCTAGTAGGTTGGTAAACGAGTGAGTGTATATCTAATTATATACACGCATATGGAACACAAATCATTTTGTCTTTAATGTATGCGCATATTTAATTAAACTCCTTCAGTCTCTGCTTGGACTTTCTTTCCTTTCATAAGAATCTAACCCCAGACCCTACCTTAACCTTTACATTGACCTGCGTACAACCTTTTAATATGACCTCAAGTGGTGCAAATTTCTTCTGGTTCCCAAGACTACGTTTACTTCAGTCGGCGGTATAATATTCATTAGCCGCAGTTATTAATGAGGGCAGATCCGGGGTCAAGGTTCATACCCGGCTTGTTAAAACAATAATTAGTATCTACAAGAGGGGAAAATGAGAATGAGTATAGTTCTGATGGTGAGGGAAAGGAAGAGTGGACCCAGCAGCAAGACTCGGGTTCTGATGTGGAAAAAAATAATAATAAATAAAGAAAGAAAGAAAGGGAGGGCGGGGAGAAGGGTCCTGGAGATTGGGTTCGAATCCAGATACAAATCCGTGGCCGGGGGTCCGTGAGAGCCAACTGGCCACGCTTTTATGGTGAGGGGTGGGGTGGTAGCAGGGTATGCGTTCACCCCACTGTCATTTACAGCGATCAGCAGGCAATCCCGGGCGTCTGGGAGCTCATGCATACGAGAGGGAGGGTGTGACAGGCTGCTCCTGAATATGCATGCACAGCAGTTTGTAAAGATGCGGGTGGAAGCATCACCCACAGGGTGGAAGAAACCCACACAAGCGCAGGGAGAAGCTTCATCGTCAAATAAATCTGTAATTATCTTCACTATGAACTTGAAGTCATTATGTTTGGATATTACGTTCCGGAGCTCCTTCCTGCTTGTTCTTGAGGGTCGGGTCAAGTGGAGCTCCAGGCCTCGTGGCACGTTGCTGTGCAGATTTATTGCCCCTCCAGGTGGGCTGTGTCAGGCGCTTTCACATTTTAAACGCTTGCTTCACGGGCACAAAGCGATACCTCTGCACTCAAGGTACCGCTTCTCTAAAAGTGCCTATTTGTAACATCATCCTGCGGCGTTCTGACTGGAACGTCACGCCGCGCCATCGTACTCCATTTGCCCAGGTTTAAAAAAAACAAAAAAAAAAACGGGAGGTTTGTAAAGGGACCCTTCTACCTGGCAACTGCACGCAGAACGCTCACCAAATGGAGGCGACCTACCGAGATCATAATAATCACTCAGCTCCAGGACGCCGGCTGCAGAGCGCTACCGGATGATTTATGGTTCCGACTCAGCGTGGTTTTATTCGCCGTGTGCAAAGCGCTATGGATTTTTCCATCTCGGGGAAATGGCTCCGGCATTACAATCAGATTGCTTTTATTAATTCCAACCCGAGAAATTTTACAGCAGGCCTGGGAGCGCACCGCGTCGAGCCATATACGTAAAATCGTTCTCTTTCAGGTCACGACTGACATCCGTCACAACACGGAGACGATGAGAAAGCAGCGTCTGGCTCGCCGTCATAAAGTATAAACATGGACACGGTGATAAAATCCCTTAAACCTTGAAACGATGCGACGTTTGTAAGTTCAATAGTCTGAATCTCGCTCCAGGAATTATTCACGGCGCCGTCACTGCGGATCAGGGAGGACGAGCGAAAGCGCTGATGGAAAACGGTGCAGAACCGGCGCCCTCACGGTCCGGTTGAGTCAGAATCAGGGGGAAGTTGATTCTTTTGAATCGTTTCACGGTAAACAAATCAAAAGCAACATTGAACGTACATCACAAAGCATACATCACAGCAAGAAGGTCTTGGGTTCGAGTCTCGGGCTTGGTGAGGACGCTTCTGTATGGCGCTTGCACGCTCCCTCCGGAATTCCAGTTTCCTCCCACAGACCAAAGGCGTGCTGCATGTCAGGCTAAGTGGGAGACTCAAAATGCACCCAGGTGTGAGCGTGATTAAAAATGCTTCGCTGTCTGTTCTCCCTGTAATGGACTGGCAATCGTCACCCAGTGTTGGCTGAGATAGGCTCCGGCCTGGAGGAGCCCATTACGATTAAATAGTTTGAAATGCAGAACGAACTAATCAATTAATAACCCAGGGATGTCCCATGGAATAAGGAAATAGTTTGTAGATGTATACGGGCGCCCCGCTCCAGTCAACCCCGAGCCGGATCACGTTCCCGGTGGACGGAGAACACCCCGTTCTCAGAAACACCGCAGGGCTCCTGGCTCGTCCTGGAGGAACATGGCGGGGAAAGAACACGCCGGGGTTCTGTTCAAACTGACAAAACGCTCTGCGCGAGCGAGCCCAGAGATTACCACTCAAAGTTAAATGCGGCCCGAATTACAGACGGAGTAACCGCGTCGTGTTTAATCCAGACTCGCTCCCTGATCCCAAATCCGTAGTTCCTTTTTTTTTTTTTTTTAAATTTCATACACATCCCCACCACTTTCTGTTGCATCACTCGACACATCTTTATTCTCCGTCTGCACATGACACTCACGTTGCATCATTTATGCTCCGGGCTCGACGCTCGCTCTTTTTATAACTAACAAAGAGAAAAAGAAAAAGAAAAGGAAAAAAAAAAAGAAAAACTAACAACAACAAAGCACATGGGACTCGCCGGTAATTCTGGATTCTGATTGGTTGGGAGGTGTCTATTCGTTTTCTCAAGCAGCGGCTCTGACGGTGGCACAGCGCAAGATCACAGGTTTACATTTATACTCATTCAGCATTAATGGAAGGAGTCTCCAGTACCAGAACTCTACCAGTCAGAAGGGAGAAAAAAATAAAGTGAGTGAGAGAAAGAGTTGCAGAAAGATATGGAAGAGACAGAGAGAGAGAGAGAGAGAGAGAGAGAGAGAGAGAGAGAGAGGAGGACATGAGAGTAATAGAAAGAAACTGAGAGGAACAGTGAAGGAGAGAGCTGCAGAAAGAAAAAAACAGAGAAGAGAGAGAGAGAGAGAGAGAGAGAAAAGACACGAGAGAAGAGAAATGGAGAGGGGGAGTGAGAGAGAAAAGGAAAGAATGAGGGGGAAGAGAGAAAATGTGAGAGAACAAAAAGTGAGATGAAGGAGAGAGCGAGAGAGAGAGAGAGAGGGAGGGAGAAAGAGAGAGGGAGGGAGAAAGAGAGAGAGTGAACAAGATAGAGGGGGGAGAGAGAGCAA
>JAQNCB010000005.1:14038803-14049635 GCA_030068295.1 Euristhmus nudiceps | reverse complement strand
ATTCTCCATGTCCATGCTATCTTTCCCATTTCTCTTTGCCTTCTCTCTCCCTCTCTCCCTCTCCCCTCTCTCTCTCTCTTTTCTCTTTGCCTTCTCTCTATCTATTTGCTCTCTCTCTCCCTTTCTCTTTGCCCTCTCTCTCTCTCTCTCTCTCTCTCTCTCTCTCTCTCTCACACACAAGTGTGCCTCTGTTCACTGAAAAAAAAGTGAACTAAAAAGATTTTATTTCTACACACAACATTCATACTCCTAAAGTACATGCACGATAAGACTTTATTATATTCATTCTTTCAATTGGGAAAGTTTGAAAATAGGATTATGTTTGGCTTTAATGAGTAATTTAGTCAGTAAGTTGGCAAGTTATTGTTTTATTATTACTTTCATTGTCATTTTTTTATTTTATTTTTGAGTTGGTCCATTGTTCGGTTAGTCTGTTCATTTGTCAGTCAGTTAGTTATTAAATTAAACACGTTAAGTGAGGCCACTGTAATGGCCGACTAACCATTAAAATAAAATGAAACTTAACCTCTTCATGTTTTATCAGAATCGGCGGTGAACCCGCGGCGGCGTGAATCCTGTCCCACGGTCTTCGAAGCCAAACTTTAACAATCACCTGAGAGGATCAGAATAACAGCACGGCGCGTGTTTACTTCCGTAACGTATAAACAGGGATTAAATACAGTGTATAGTTTACATATAGGGTAGCATAGTGGTTAGCATGTCCGCTTCACAGCATGAAGGTCCTGGGTTCGAGGCCCATATGGTGTTTCTGTGCGAGGTTTGTATGCTCTCCCTGTGCTTGCATGGGATTCCTCTGGGTACTTCAGTGTTCTCATACAGTCCTAAGACGTACCGTTTAGGCTAAGTGGTGCTTCCAAATTGCCCCAAGATGAGTGTTTATGGTCGTGTGTGTTTCCCTGCGATGGACTGGCAAGCTGTCCAGGGCGTGGCCCAGGTGTGTCGGCCAGGATAGCCTGGAGCCTTCCGTGATCTCAACAGGACGATGCGTAACAGCAAAACAGTGAGAGTCTATACACACGTCTTCGGTTGGATATGATCTCGCCTGATGGTGGACCAGTTAAGCTACAGTTCTGCTCACTCAGCATTCTGTACTCATCCAACTGGTAAATTAATCAGCGCGGTATTCAAACAGCATCCTCGCCATAAATCACCACACAAATTAGAGAATCGCTACGTCATTAGCCGAAACCCCAAATCACTTCTGAAGGCATTGTGAAAGCAGCTGAGGTCCATTTGCCCTGGAATTAGATAAGCGATGGGATCATTAGCGAAGGTGATTATGGAGGCACGGCGATGTGCAGAACAGAAAACATCATACGCCTACGCGAACGCAAAGCCGCGTTGGAGGAAACCTTATAAACGCTACCTGATGTTCACGCTGCGATTCTCAGTCTCACCTCCGTGATGCTCGTTATTGATGAGGTACTGCATCGAGAACTTGTTTCCTGAGCATCATAAAGTAATAAACGGAAGTGTGCAGAGTCACCTGATCCCTAATAGCTGAAATGGTGGTTGCTATGCTGGCTCGGTTGGATTGGTGGTTGCTAGGGACCACGCTAGAATTACAAGTTGTACTGAGGGTGGTGGGAGATTGACATGCCATCCCAGTTGGTTGTGATGAGCACCGATAATTGATTTCTACGCAACTTTACCTGGTTGTTCGGGGCTCCTACATGCTAGCAATTATTCTTGCTAGGTTCCAGGATGTTCAATTGTTGCGAGGATTTTGGATGGTAACAATCATACTCCAGTTGTTAGATGGTAGCAATAATGCTGAACTTGCTTGCTAGCATGTTGCTTAATGGTAGCAATCATCCACCTGTTGCTAGATGGTTGCAATGGTGTTGCTAAATGGTAGCAATCATACTCAAACTAGATGCTAGGGTGTTACTAGGATGACAACAGTGTCATCAACATGCTGGTTGCTAGCGTGTTGATTAAATGGTAGCAATCATATGCCTTTTGGTTGCTAGGGTATTGCTAACCAGTAGCAATCATACACCCATTGGTTGCTAGGATGTTGCAAGATGGTTGTAAGCATACATTTGTTGAATGATGGGGTGTTCCTAGACGGTAGCAGCCATACTCCGTTGGTTGCTAGCATGTTGCTAGATGGTAGCAATCATACTCAAACTAGTCATCCTAGCAACACCCTAGCAACTAGTTTGAGTATGATTGCTACTATTTAGCAACACCATTGCAACCAACGTGTGTATGATTGCTATCATCTAGCAACATGCTAGCAACCAACGGCTAATGTCACATCCGAAATTATTTTTTCATTATTATTATTATTTTTTTTTAACATGTTGCTAGGTGGTTGCTATAGTATTTCAGGCGTTTGCCGGTATGGAACTTTACAGTAACTGATATTCTGAACGGTTTCTACAGTGCCAGTAATAATTTTGCCGGTATCCCAGTCGGGATACTAAGCTAATGCATGCTGGAAGGCTGCAGGAGGATCTCTCTCTCTCTCTCTCTCTAATGTAGTCACCGTCCAAACGACTGTGGTGGAGTAGTCGCCTGTTCAAGATGGCGCAGATCTGCGAGTCTGAAGTGGTTGGATTCGGTTGTGTGTCAGCAGCGCTGATTTCGACTGCCATGTTCCCGCCGGAACACGAGGTACCGGGGTTTCAACCCTGGCATTTAGGAATCGAGTTGCCCCCCCCGGCCGTGTTGAGCGCGTGAAACTCTCCGGAGCAGATCCTCAGCCTGAGGAAATAATTGACTTTTAAAGATTCTGAAACTGTCGACGTCACACTAAATGTAGGTCTGGCTCTTCGTTTTTCTCCTGTTCACTGTGGAGGAATGAAACACAAACGCACTGGCGCTCATGTCTGGCTGTCAGAGGGTGCAGAGATCATTCCGTCCATTCCTGACAAGTCCACATGACCACATGATTCTGTACGCGGACCGATTTCCTTTTTCCGAGCAATGGCGTGCTTGTTAATGTACACAACGTCTATTTCACCCGTTAGCGCAAACACTTAACCCTACTACGGACACAGAGCGGATGGAGACCATCTCAGCCGACTCTGGGAGAGGGCGTTGTACACTCACCCAGAACAGCTCTCCGGCGTCAACACACATCCAACCACTTAGACTTGGACAATTTGAAACAGCGAATTAGCCTAACATGCAATTTTTTTTGGACTGTAGGAGGAAACCAGAGTACCCAGATGAAACCCTTGCAGAGCCCCAGGACCTTTTCGCTAAAGTGCATAACAACCAAGACATTTGAAGGTCACTTTTAACCAACCCCTCCCCAACGCACAAAGACGAAGACCAAGACAGCCGAAGTGCTTCCTGAAAATTTCGATGAGCGCAGAGGGGGCGTGGCTAAGAAAATGGCTTTCAAGTTCATACTACGCCCATACCAGGTCCTCACTTCTGCACTCAACGCGTTCCCACTAGTTTATTACCATACACAGCTTCCCATGGATTCTTAGAACGTTCATCACGTCAACTAATCACATCAGATGACACGCGGACGACATTCTCACAGCGTCCTCACTGCGATTCGCCTTTTCATTCGCTCTGCTAGTTTTCGACATTCAACAAGTCCGCACCTTGCGTGTTCCTCACCAGTGAGTCATTACTATAATCCACACCACACATTCATTTCCTACCGCGCCCTGATTCCGCCACGTCTCCAAGTTCAAACTTCGGCCACATCCTCCGCGTCCATGGAGACCATACACATTGAAGTGAAACACTCTGAACCATCGTTTATATCAATATGCATTCATCCATTCATTTTATAAGCCACTTGATCCTAATTAAGGTCGCGGGGAGGCTGGCGCCCATGTCAGCAGACTCCGGGCAAGGGCAGGGCACACCCTGGACAGCTCGCCAGGCCATCACAAGGCATTCATGTTAATATTTCACGGGTTAAAGGTTAAGGTTGCCACAGGTGTTGGATCTGTGCTGGGATGTTGTAGTGTCTCCTTTTTTTCTTTTTCTTTTTTTAAGTCACCCATCCACCACAGTTGGCGAGGCTGCTAAAAAGCATTGTGAATCACTCGAGCGTCCTTTTATTCCATCTGGCGTTTTTCCCACACGGGTGTTTTTTTTCAGTCAGATCAATCATTGTGTTCTGATGAGCTACACAACAATGGATGAAGCTCTCCTGATTGACGTTAATATCATATCCACAAATAGTCCACGACTCAGAGCGTCAGGCTGAGTTTTTGGAAAAGAAGATGATGGGAGATTACAAAGGGAAGATTCAGTTTATAAAAAAAAAAAAAAAAAAAAAAAAGGTAGCTCTTTTATACAGGACGTGTGTCCTTGCACTCTAACAATGAATAAATAAAAACTGATTAGCGTCTGGATTATGCTTAGTTTTCAGTACACGTACACGCGATGGCTGCTGCGCATATCCTGTAACACTACGGCTGAAGACAGAGGTGCATGTTGGGGCCGCTGTAGTTGTTCTGTAACTTCTGGTTGGTGCCAGAACAAGCGAACGCCTTTCTCCGTTTGATCTCCGATGATCACCGCTAGTGACCTTGTGTGCCTTACACACACACACACACACACACACACACACACACACACCTGCACTGCACAGTCCACGCCACCCTGATTTTGGTAACCTGGAAGCCCTGGGGCTTGTTACAGTCATTAGGATGCTCGACCGCAATTTATAAAGCTCATCCAGCTTAGCTAACAAGAACGCTATGACCTAGCATATGGTGGCATAGAGGTTAGCATGTCGGCATGTTCTCCTCGTGCTTGTATGGGTTTTCTCCGGGTACTCCAGTTTCCTCCCACAGTCCAAAAACATGCACAGTAGGCTGATTGGCTGTTCCAGATTGCGACTAGTTGTGAGTGTGAATGGTTGTGTGCGTGTTGGCCCTGTGATGGCCTGGCATGCTGTCCAGGGTGTACTCCGCCCTCACCCAGAGTCGGCTGACATGAGCACCAGCCTCCCAGCATTCCTTATTTGTTTTGGCTGGGGGGGGGCAGCTATTGCTGCAGAATGCGAGCTACTGGCCTCGGTGATGCGCTACGTTTAAAAGCCATCCATCCAAGCTAGCAAGGACGGCATTTATAGAAACGCGCGTCAGGAGGTCGTACATGGCAGGAGTGGAACAAACGTCAGGAGTTAATTAATTAATTTACCCTTTAAAGCCGGGAAATCACGGCTGCATGTCATGTGCATAAAGGTCGTTTTCCAGCGTGAACACGAAAACAGAAAGACAGACTCCGCCGTGCACCTGCTGGACCCTCCGGCTTCAACTCCGTCACGCTTTCCATTTGTATTGGAAACGCTCAGCTCGTGACTCCTGAGCCGCGTCCTTCAACCCATCCCGCCCACGCTGAGGGGACGGCGAAAAAACTTCCAGAAGCTCCGTCAGCACCCTGTTGTGTGGATAAAGAGAGACGGATGCACCATCATCCAAGCCATCAGAAAACAGACGTTCAACCCCAGGCTAGGATGAAGACGATGAGGGCGAAACGCACGGAGCTAGCTCTGCTATCAGACGCAGCTAGGTGCCAAGGACGCTAAAGAAACAGGAAACGAGAGTAATTTCACTTCGCACCAGGATAAGAGCGCATCAGGGATCCACACAGAACCCACAACACCGCGGGCTGTGTACATTAAAGCAGGCACTGTACCACAACCCTGGAAAACTCTGGATTCCGATTGGTCAAAAGCTGACCGACACGGACGCGCCGAAAGCTGTGCTCACCAACTCCAACAGCCTCCAGCTGTCTGTTCAGTGTGTGTTAAAAATAAAATACCTCCATGTTTGTACACACTCATGGTTCCAAAATAAAGAAATGGCTCAGAGCAAGCCACACAACACTGTCCCAGCCAATCAGCAGCAAGAAGCAAACGTGCTCATGCATACGACAGAAGCAGGCTCTTTCCAAATGGCTGCAGGGGAGACTGGGACGCATTTATGAGCGCTGCTGCCTTGGCAAGGTATAGCGTTGAACTTGGGGGTGTGGTCCGAGGGGCGGAGCTTCTGAAGAGGCACTGAAGGGAGGTGTATTAATTCGGCTGCGGGGTTCAAATATCCGTTCATGAAGTTCATTTTCCGAACCGCTTAAAGGGTCAAGGGGAAAGTTCTGATGGTTCTGGGTGGGAGTCGGATCAGCTCGATAGATAATCACAGGCTAACACACACACACACACACACACACACACACACACACACACACACACACACACACCTACCTAAGGGGCAATTTGGAAGAACCAATTCAGCCAACATGCATGTCTCTGGACTGTAGAGGAAAACCGGAGTACCCGGAGGAAACCCGTGCTCAGCGATGCCCACACTGAGCCCAGGCACCGCCTCGCCTCGAGGCCGATGTGCCGACCGCCACAACACGTCGCCGCCCGCAAGTTCAAACCAGAATTTTCCTCTAGAACCAACGACACACTGCCGCCTCCCCCCTCCAACGCCATCCCATCACCCACCGCGTTAAGTAAGGAGTAAATCATGTGGAGTCGTTCTGTCAAGAACTCGATGTCGGGAAGCCGAGCGCCGGCTGCTCAGTGACGTCCCGGCGCTCACGGAGACAAAACGGCTGACTGGGAAGGACGCTAATGATTATCTTAGATGAGGCTTAACCCACCCCCGACCCCCGGCTGTGCTGCTGACCTGCGTGAAGTGTTTGGCACGAGTGGAAATCAAGAGGAAGGCGTACAATCAGCAGTGCTAAGGATTAATAAACGCGCTCCGTTATACCGTGGAAGCGGCAGCAACGCAGAGCCGGCGACTTGCGGTGGCATGACATCGAGGCCTGAGACGGACAAACCAGCCACTCTGACACCGTGGTAGAGAGAGAGCGACTGCCTCGCATGATAACGAGGGAAGAAGTACAGTAGGACAAATATACGAGTGTGTGTGTGTGTGTGTGTGTGTGTGTGTGTGTGTGTGTGTGTGTGAGCAAAGCCAAGAGCCCATCAAAAGGATATAAGCTAGAAATATGTCAGTTGCGAGGGGGGGGTAGTGGGTACAGTGCTGGGCTCACGATCGGGAGGTCATGGGTTCGAATCCCCCTTCGACCCCGAGCATGCTGAACCACGGCGTCTATCCACAAGCCAGTACAAGTGGGTACCAGTAAACATACAGGGAGGGCAACCTGCGAGGGATCAGCGTCCCATCCAGGGGATTACACATCACTTCCTGCTACGGAATCCAGGACATGGGAACTGTTAAAAAAATAAATAAATAAATATATAAATAAATAAATAAATAACATACACTGGCTATTCTAGGTTCCGCTGATAGACATTCGGATGGGCATTTCCAAATTTCCCCCGCTGTGTGTGCGCGCGCGCGTGCATGCGTGTGTGTGTGTGTTGACCTTATGATGGTCTCACGAGTTGTTCAGGGTGAACTCCGCAGCTTTACCCACTGTCGGCTCCAGGCTCATTAGAGCAGTATGTTTGAATTGAGACAGACTGGATGCTTTTATATTTAGTTATTAATGCTGACTGTTGCAAGGTCTCTCCCCCCCCCCCCCAAGTTTCTGTAGTAGAAGGTTTATTTTTATTTATTTATTTATTTTTACATAAAGTCTCATACATATTCCAGCATGTACAGAAGCATCAGCGAGTCGCATACAGCAAGAAAAAGCCCGCTTTTATTACTTAACCGTGGTCATGTTGCCCTAAACAGGACTGTAATGTTATTACAAAGGAAAAAAATCCATAAAATAAAATTCCATAAACATCATCTTCACTCCATTGTTGGCAGGAAACGAGATGGATAGTTTACCGAGCAACAAAAAGCACGGAATTAAATTTCATGCCTCTTAGCTGTGCTTTTGTTCAGGGCTTACTTTCACAATCCCATTTGTGCCTAAAGGCAAAAAAATAAATAAATAAATAAAATGAAAAAAAAAAAAAAAAAAAAAAAAAAATCCCCACAACACGTGTTCTCTTCTGAACACCTACAGACGTTTAATGTGTACAGGGATCCCTCACTTTTGGTTGTTAATGGGGACCGAGCCCCTCCACGAACACCAAATTTCCGTGAAGTAGGATCGACCCCCCTGACTGATGTATACGTACATGTACCGTGTTTTCCGCATTACAAGACGCACCCAAAAGCCTTCAATTTGCTCAAAAGCCGACGGTGCGCCTTATAATCAGGTGCGCCTTATATATGGATCAAGATTGATTAATCATGGCTACCGTAGTCAGGATGTAAGGTAGATGCTAAATTCCACCAGGCTGGGCTGGTTAGGATGCATTTGCGAGACCAAGCAGACAGTGAAGGATGAAAACAAAAACAAACCTTTATTAAGGGTACTCCAAAAAACACTGACTGAAGTCCAGACAAACAAAAACGCTGCGCACAGTCTCCATGGCACAACCAGACAGGGTCATCATGAAGAGCTAGGACGTAACTTTACCAACATTCAGCTGATAGGAATACCAAACTCAACGCAAACAGTCTTTTATCCGTGACAGTATACACTCAGTATAGTCCGTAACAGAACTCAAGCACATAAAGTCTTCTTTCCATGACAGTACATGCACGAATCAAGCAGCTGCGTGCAAATTAGCCACAGCTTATACAGCCAGCTTAACACAGCAATGGTTAGGGCTGGGCATGCCACTCAGCTTTGTTGACATTCCCTTTAACGCAGCTCCATCTAGTGGATGCATAACACAACCCCAGCCACTATTGTATTCATTGAAGGTGCGCCTTATACCCCAGTGCGCCTTATAATGCGGTGCGCCCTGTATATGAAAGCAGTTTTCAAAATAGGCCATTCGTTGAGCGTGCGCCTTATATTGCGAAAAATGCGGTATATGTGTATATAATATCAATAAATACATATTCAACGCTGTAAATGCTTATAACAGTTAAACATTCAAAAACAATGCATAAGATTGAAATAAAATATAAATAATATAAATACATACGTGTAATTGTACATAGATGTAAATAAAGTGTAAGAAATGTGTTTTTAGAACTTTAACGTAATTTTGCTTCGGCTCTACTTGGCGTAAACGTTTACGAGGTGTAAACGTGATGTGTGAATGGTTTTGTGTGTGTTGCTCCGGTGAGTTGTTCAGGGTGTACCCTGTCTTTACACAGTGGTGGGTGAGATAAGCTAATCCCTCCCCGGACCATAATAATGGTACGAAGTAGCTCAGGAAATGACCGAGTGAGTGCGCATTATTTGAGCACTTACGAACCCTATAATTATTCACTCGCCGTCATATCTTACTGTCTCCATAGTAACAGCACATCCACAGGAACATCTACGACAAGCCTAGCATGAAATTATAACAATAATTAAAAAAGAAAGATCATAAAAATGAGGACCCAATCTCCCCACCAGCCAATCAGAAACAGGAGGGTGGTTGCCGTGTATAAGCACTGATATTCCTTGTTGCTGATTGGCCGGAGTAGTGTTGTGTGGCTCACTCGTATACAGAGCCACAACTGTGTGCAAACTCTAGATACCTTTATTGATTTATTTATTGTAGTACGCACACTTTACAACTGAGACACCCCCCCCTCCCCTACACCGACCGCTTGCACGAACCAAAAGTAAAGATTTGTGTAAACCCCCCACACACACACACTTGACCCATGAGCTCCACAACACACCGCCAGGGGGCCGGCGAGCCCTCGAGGTCCCCATCGAAACTACACTTGCATCATTTTTACAGCTGCACTCCAAACCTGAACTGGGCCCGCTTTGATCTGACGGGGGAAAGCTGTCAGAGGCCTCCACCGGCCCGCGGCTGGGACCTTCTCTTTTCAAAAACGCCTTTGATGCTTTTGGAGAAGACTGTACTCGTACTGCAGCGTCCTCGGGGGCCACAAACAAACACGATGACCTAGAATGGCCATTTGTATTTAATTGGACGCTCTGGGACCAAGATGGAAATAATAAGGACTTTCATCAGTGGTAATTAGGGATGTTTAAAGAAAGCGGGGTAACATCGGGTAGTTTTAATGATCAGGTTACGCAACACCCGCGCTAATTACACACGGTTTATTTATTTATTCAACATATTATTCCAATAACATCAATCATTCATTCATTCATTTCCTGAACCGCTTTATCCTAATTAGGGTCACGCCCATCTCAGCCGACACTGTGCAAAGACAGAGGACACCCTGAATAGCTCACCAGGCCATTGCAGGAAACCTGGAACAGCCAATTAGCCACATGTGCATGTTTTGGGACTGCGGGAGGAAACCTGAGTGGAAGGACAGGGTGAACGTGCAGACCCCACACAGAAACGTCCCGCACCCGGGAATTGAACCCATAACCTTCTTGCTGTGAGGCGGACATGCTCACCACTGCAGCACTAAATATTTACTTTATTATTATTGTTGTATATATGCGCCGTGATGGCCTGGTGAGCTGTCCAGGGTGTACTCCACCCTCAACCAAAAAGGTTGTGTGTGCGCGTGATGGCGCTGCAGTGGTCTGGCGAGCTGTTCACCCAGCGTCGGCTGAGATGGGCTGCAGCCTTCAGATGACCCTGGCAGGGTTAACGATTTGGGCGAGTGAATAAACCGCTGCTGCTAATCACGCGTCTACTCATCGAACATTTCATGATGGACAGCACGAACGTACAACACTTCGATTCGGACTTCAAGAAAAGGGGCGTGGCTTTCAGTGTGTGATGATTAATATCAGTAACATCAAGATGCACATTCGTTCACAGGCTGGAACCTATCTCAGCCGACTGTGCGAAGGCAGGGGTACATTCTGAAGAGCTGAGCAGTCAATCACATGGCACACACACACACACACACACACACACACACACACACACACACACACACACACACACACACACACACACACAC
>JAQNCB010000005.1:14025781-14037592 GCA_030068295.1 Euristhmus nudiceps | reverse complement strand
ACTTTGCTGCTGTAACAATGCAATTTCCCCGTTTGTGGGACGAATAAAGGATTATCTTATCTTATCTTATCTTATCCGAGTGCATACGGAACAATATACACTGATATTCCGTAAACATATTTATTGGTATCCGAATACAATGTTATGGCACAACTGGGCGTGGCACACCCCAGACAGCAAACCAGACCACTGCAGGGTCAGCACATACTCACCGACCATTCACGCTTGCACCTCGGGTCAATCTGGAACAGCCTAATATGCTCGTCTGCGTGCTGTAGGAGGAAACCAGAGTACTGGGAGGAATCCCACGCAAATAGACAGGGGAGTCATGTACTCTACAGACACACCTGAGCCTGGGACGCGAACCCAGGACCTGCCTGCTGTGAGGTTCACATACCTACCTTTACATTGCTATGCTGCCAATCGGCGGCCACAAATTGCCTGTAGGTGTGAGCGTATGTTCATTGGCCCCGCGTCCTGGGTGTACCTCACATGGGGTCGGCTGAGATAGGCTCCAGCGTCCCTGATCAGGATTAAGCGGCTTATAAAATGATTGAATGAAAAACTCCATTTTTTTTTTAAAACCCCGAAGTGAAGTAATCAAACGCCAACACTGCATCAGCGCTGGCACCACCGCCGCCACTCGTCAGCAGGTCGACGCGCTCGTCGTTGATCCGGATTATAGTTTCAGTTAAAGAGCGGCTCGGATGCACTGCAGCCACGTGGAGCTTTATTAAGCCGGAAATAAAGCGATTGGCCCAAGGAATAAATCAAGTCCCTAAACGGAGGTGTGTTTATAAATCAGTGTCGGGTTAATACGCCCCCGAAGGACCCGGCGGCGTCTAGGGCGCAAATAAACTTTACACAAACGCTGCGTTGTTTATCTCCCGATCGTTTGCGCCACTTTTATCCTCGTGTGACGGATAGTCCTGCCCTCGATCCTAGATTTTTATTAAACAGCCAAAATAAAAAAAAAAAGGAATATTTTCTTTTGAGGCTTTTATCAGAGTTTCTTTTTGGTCAAGAGTCGTTCTGCGCCGACGCTAAAGAGGATTCCGAGATCTTCACAAGGAGAGATGCTGGCAGTTTGAATTAGTGCAGCCCTCAGGCTGCTGCGTCTGACAGTGATCTCCGGGATGAAAAGTGGGAGGGGAGAGAAGAAAAAAAAAAAAAAAAAAAAAAAAGCGCCTTCACCCCCAAAGGGCCTTAAATTGAGGGAAAAGATAAAGAGATGCACATCGACTGGATTGGAGTAAAAAGCGAGATGGTTAGAGCAGCATTGCTTTATAATAACCTGCAGTGACAATGCCCGATAGAAATCCATCTAAGGGCTGACTTGTCAGAAGCAGATTCATCCAGGCAGCACGGCTGAGCGAGAGCGCGAGACAGCGAGAGCTGAAAACCTGCCGACGCTGAGAGAGGGAGGGAGAGAGAGCGAGAGCGAGAGAGAGAGAAGACAGGAAGACAAAGATACCGAGACAGAAGTTGCGTTTTTATTTTCTGCTGATGTCATGAGTAGAGCAGGGACGATTGGTTTCAATTTTCAGAAAGGAAAAAAAACCCCCCGTGTGATACGAGACGATACAAAATCCAGCTGCTGACCTCATGGCTTCCTCTCTCTCTCTCCGTCTCCTCCTCCCCTCACAGATTGCAAACTATTTATGAAGTTAAGTGCTGAGGACGGAGTTCACATGTTTGTTTAACTTTACACCGAGAATGCCTGAACCAGAAAGCACCAGATGTGTGATCGGATGAAGAGAATCAGTCCATCTGTGGGCGAGACGTGGACACGACGGAGGTACAAGCGCAGAGATGTTCACACAGTTCAGAGTTCAGTCAGGGACCAGGAGTCATGAGGAAACACAAAAGTTGTAAACCTTTGGTTTTTGGCTCAATAGTCCATCCATCCATCTCAACACCAACCAATCCATCCATCCATCCATCCATCCACACACTGCTTCATTCACCCATCCTCCATTTATCTACCTGTATGCCCCACCCATCCCATCATCCACCCAAACCCCTCACCTATACATCCAACTCATCTACGCAGATTCCCATACATTCATTCACCAGACATCCATCAACCCACCCACCCACCCATCCACCCACCGATCTAAACATCTACCCATCCATGAATCCATCCACCCAACCACCCATGCATCCACCCAAACCCCTCACCTATACATCCAACTCATCTACGCAGATTCCCATACATTCATTCACCAGCCATCCACCCACCCATCCACGCATCCATCCAACCACCCACCGATCTAAACATCTACCCATCCATGGATCCATCCATCCAAACACCCATAGATTCAACCATCCACCCATGAATTCATGCATCCATCCAAACACTCATCCATCCACCCACCCACCAATCCCATAACTGAAACACCCAACCACTCATCCATCAACCCACCCATCGATTTATCCATCCAAACACCACTCTATTAATCCTTCCACCTATCTATCCAAAACACCCAACCACTCATCCATCCATCCATCCATCCATCTAACCATGAGTGAGTGACCTTGAAAGGTTAAACTTTAGCCATCTTATAAATCCTTTAAACAAAAGTGGTTTTATTTTTCACCAATCTGTTCATCCAGTGCCCCTTACCTCCTTCCTACATTCTCCCCGCTGAATCCGTGCACTCCATCAGCGCACATCAATTATTATTATTATCCTCCCAGAGACACTCCAGCCCAAATAAATTCAGCACTAAAACCTAAACTGGTCCAATTTCCTCTCGTCTTCCACGTTAGACACCCTGTACGAGTTTCCTCGAGCCCCGTAACCTCAGCATGACGGATGAGCGTGTGGTTTTACGGCCTTCAAAAATGAAACCTGACCTTTAAAATAAGTAGAATAATGAAGCCAGGGTTAGTGCGTCCAACATGAAAAATAGAGCAGAACTGCCCATAGATCCAAACACCAGCGGTACCGCGGATGGTACGTCCAAGCTGCGTTATTCAGAGCGAGTTAAAATCAAATGGTTATACCGGGCAGAATTAAAAAAACAATACACTACATACCATGCTAATATGTTCATTAGGGGGGGGGTGCAGGGATGCTGACTAACAGCTGTGACATCACTGATTTTCGGGCATGTGACATTCACACTAACAAAACTCTATCAAGCTTTATTATACATAAGGAAGTCGAGACAGTTAATGAAGCATGGTGGTGGTGGTGGTGGTGACGGTGGTGACGGGGGTCTGCTTGCACTGTTAAAAAAAATAAATAAATAAAAACATGATAAACGTTCGACAACAACTCGAAAGGAAGTCGGACTGCATCCCGCCCCCTTCAGCACCTTTTGTTTGAACACGCTGTACTTTTTCCACTTTTATTTGCCGAGCAGTATGTCTACTGTCAAATAATTTAGGTTTTAATTCATCAAACATGCACGTAAATCCACATCTCCCCCCACGGCCGCTGCCTGAACACTGATTAAATCCATTTATAAAGCTCAGCTCAACACCAGACGCGTAACGCCAAACCCGTTTGTGGAGATGATTTGTTGAGATTCAATTTCCTCACTGTTTAGCAATAAAACGAACCCATGCGCATTTTATCAGTGCGTCTGCAAAACGCTTCGTTCACCTGCCGGGGATGACAAAAAAAAAAAAAAAAACAAGGGTTTGCTCTCAGTCTTCTCTCTCGCCAAACCCCCCCAGTCAAATATATATAAATATATATATATATGAACAATCAGAAGAAACTAGGGCACAAGCTTTATACAAGTTTCTTAGTGTATTAACTTCCTTCTTTGAACCATCCATGGCTAAAACTGATCAATACTGCTCCATAAGAACATCATTTCCCAGCCTCTCTGCAAGGGACGGATGTTAAAAGTTCCCCACCAATCACAGAGACCGGTACACCCGACCCTTGTTCTGGAGATCTTCCTTCCTGCTGGTTTTACCTCCAACCAATAAATAAATAAATAAAAACACCTCTTTTCGCTGATCTCATTTGAAGAACTCTGATTGGCTGGATGGGCCAAAAGGATTGGAGCGAGAGTCTCCAGGAAGCCTCCACGAAAATAGTTGGTGAGCACGGCACCTGCCGTGTTAACCCAGTTAGCTGCAGTGGGCGGGGCATAACCATTTCAGGTTTAAGGAAACCATTTATCGACAGATTGGCACCAAACACCGTCCTCCAAAATGTGTTCCGTGGGGCATCGATGAACACGGAGTTTCATGGCAAGCCACTTTTAAGTTGCCAACGAGAGACTGGTTCTACAGATCTACACTTGATGTAGGGAACTAGCCGTCCATACTTTCACTCAAACATTTTGAGGTGGGAACCATGCGAGAAGGTTACCTAGTCAACCAGAGCGAGCCACGAGTGCTCACTTGTCTCAAAGCAAATCGAATTCCAGGAGTTCAACACGTCCTGTCTGGATGCCACGGAACACAAGATCAAATGAGAGCATCATTAAATCAAACGCATATCTATATACCGTACATGAAACTTTTCGTGAATCATGACGCGCAAGAGTCTCCATTCCATAGTTTCTTCATGATAACAATAATGACAGTAACAGGCTATTTGTTAGTGAACTAGCGAGATACTGGTTCCTGATTTACACTTCCTGTGCTCACTCTGTTTAACGGACATGGTACCGATGCATTTCTATTTCAAAGCCAAAGTTAGTCCACAAGCAGACCACCTGACGTGGTTTTCTTGGCTGGCGTAAATCAGACCGGGCCGGTAGAGTGATGGATGTGTCTGGTCAGTCGATACTCACTGGGTTAATCATTTCCCTGGACCCTACAGGATTGCTTCCCCTCACCTCTCAAGCCCTGCTTTGGTGAACCTTCTCCTTACAATCACAGATCTGTCATGGACCATGCTGAATGGGAAGCTCGACTCCATGTCGCAGCGCACACTCATCACAAGTGGGCGCGTTCCGCACGCACACAACAACCCGCTCGCTGACAGACGGATCCACAAGAGCGCTCTCGATTGCTGTTTTGTCAAGATCTTCAAATCCATAATCGTGCCACATCTGTCTGGAAGAAAAAGCAGGACTGCCGTGCTTTCCCGTTAGCAAACGATTCGGTGGTGCGTTCCGACATGCGATTGTGCTCTGACTGAGCCATTAGTCTTTGACGATGAAGGACGTGGAAGCAAGAAAACAAGCAGAAGCCTTTTAGCTACGACTGGATGTGAAAAAGCCCACGCTTCCCAACTACAGCCGTATGTTACCCAAGAGAGCTCATCTATTCAATCTCATCTCAGCCGACTCTGGGCGAGGGCAAAGTACACCCTGGACAGCTCGCCAGGCCATCGCGGGGTGGAAACACGCTGACGCGCAACGCAGCTCCTCTTGACGAAAGTCAGCGATGCTTCTTTTACATCCCTCTCACGACAGACAGTGAGACACGGCCGGCCTTTGATAACCCAGTTAGCGGCACTTGGGGGACAGCAGTGACAACCCGGTGATAGTGGGGCTTGAACCCCCGACCTTGCGATCGGTAATCCTGCACCTTAACCGCCGAGCCGTCGCCGCCCTGCTGCAATTGCAGATCAGGGTTATTATATAAACGTCAAACATTCATTCATTCTCTGAACCACCTAATCCTACTCGGGTCACTGTGCGGTTGGAGCTCATCTCAGCCCATATTGAGTGAAGGCAGGGTAGACCCTGAACAACTCCGCACACCATCACAGGGCTCCATTTCATCTCTTATTCCAGAAACGTTCTTCAGAAGTTCGGCGTCGTCTTGATGGAAGCCTGGACATCTCTTTAAAACTCACTCTCATTTACTTAAAAACAATTAACCCGACTCGGGTCCCAGGAAGGTTGGAGCCTCTCTCAGCCAGCTGTGTATGAAGGCAGGGTAGAGTCTGAACAGCTTCCCAGACTATCGCAGAGCCAACACGGACACACAAAACCATTAACACTAGCAGGTCACACCTAGGGACAATTACAGCTCGTCAGCCTATTGTGCATTTCCTTGGACTGTTGGAGGAAACCGGAAGACCTGGAGGAAACCACACAAACTCCAATCAGAAATGCCCTCACCAGGCACGGGACTCAAACCCAGGACCCTCGTGCTGTGAGGCGGACATGTTAACCACTACACGAGCATGCCACAGAATTATTAGAGCTTTTCAAAAATTTAGTCTAATGATTATTAGCGTTCATGACATCATACTCTGGCCACGCCCATTCATAAACCCAGTAGGCAGGGTTTAAGACATGCTTACGGACTTAACCGATGGCTCAGATGATTTTTTTTTAATTATTATTAATTGGTATATTTATGATAAAGGTATTAGGATGTTTAGCATACCCAGGAACGTTCGCCACATATCAGTCCAGTCAGTTCAGGGAGCAGCTTGTTGGCTGAGGTTTACGGATCACCGACTGCGGGTTTGATTCCTCCAAATTATTCATACAGCTCGAATAAATAAATAAACAAACAAAAACAACCAAACAAAGCAGTGGACTGGCAGATTACCAACCAGCTTGACACGCTGAAGGTCCAAGCTTCAAAATCCTCCCTTTTTTATTTATTTATTTATTTATTTTCCTTCTGCAGAATAAAAATCTTCCCCAGTGACGGCTCCGAAGGAGGGATTCTGGTCCATTAATATGAATAGAAGCAGAATTTTTCTTTGATATTATATTCGGAATGAAAGGGCAGCGATGCCACAGGGATCAGTGGAGAAGACTCGGGAGGTGTTTTTTTATTTTTTTCCCTTTTTTCTTCTCTCTTGCTTTTAAGATCTTTTAAAGCCTACACACATACACTGAACAGTTCCAGAGACCCCAGGGATTAATCACAACTTCACAGATAAACAGAAAAAAAGGTGGTGTTTGTTACATTACATGAAACCGAGATGAAGGAGGTACGAGTTAAATTAGGGAGGAGGGAGAGGAGGATGGAGCTCGCTCTCCGTACAGAATGTGGCATTACATCGCGTTGTCACCCCCAAGCAGATTCAATAATGAGATCATTTGTGATTTTGGTATTAAAAGCCTAAGAAATTACAATGGCGCCCATCTCAGCCGATTCCCCGTGAGGGCCAAGGAGACCCTGAACAGCTCGCCAGACCCCTGTATTACCAACACATACAACCATTCACACTCGCACCGAGGGGCAATTTGGAATAGACCTACTGTGCATGTTTTGGACTGTAGGAGGAAACTGAAGTTCCCGGAGGAACGCCCCAACCCGTGGATGGCTGCGCCATCGCGCCGCGCCATTCCAGAGCATTCCGGTCCGAAAGCCGCTTCTCTTCCCATCAGGCTACGGCTGCCTGTGTAAGCAAGTCGCTCTGGATAAGGGTGTCTGCCAGATACTATAAATATAAATGGGTCATGTGATGAGACATTAGGAAATGATAATACGAAACAATATTGTCCAAAATATAAACAAACATAAATTTGAATATGTAATCCTGTGTAGAGCCAGAAGGATGCAGGCGGTCGATGCGGGCATGTGGCACTTGATACTGTTTTTCTATTGAGGGCAAGAAAGAAAAAAAATAATAAATAAATAAATAAATAAATAAAATCAATTCTGCAGAGAAATCCTCTCCAATTAGCGCGACATTTTGTAAAAGGTCAACCGAATTAATGGAACATGTGTGAGGTAATGTAATGAATTGTTCATGAGCACCCCCCCCACCCACCACTACTACTACTACTACTAAAACCCCGCCTACTTGTATGGGCTACCACAGAGTTTGAGAATTAAATGGGCGTGGCCAAAATTTGAAACATGATGCCAAGGACACTCATCACAATCATTCTAATCATTTCAAAATACTCCATCTATAAGTGGGCGGCGTAGTTGTTAGCACGCTCGCTTCATATCAACAGGTTCTTGGGTTCGAATCCTGGGCTTAGCGATGGCATCCCTGTGTGACCCTAACCCAAATCGGAACTGGCCTCAGAAGTTTACATGAGCACCCTCTGGCTCCACGGCATCACTTGTTTAATCACACAACTTCCAGTCGGGACAAATATCATAACCGTGAAAATATCGAAAAATATCACAATGTAGATTTTAGGTCGTATTGCCCAGCCGGCAGATGGGCGTTCCCAGTGAAATACTTTACTGGGTTCAGAACTCGAGATCGATCCTACAAATGGTCGATCCATCCGTCCCTCCCTCCATACATTTTCCCCAAAGTTCTTTTAACTGTTTATTAGGGTCATGGGGAGGCTGGAGCTTCTCAGGCTGCCAATGGGTAGAGCCAGGGTACACCCCAAACAGCTTGCCCTACCATTTGAACAGTCAACACACACACCTAGAGTCAATCAAGAACATCTGATGAGCGTAATGTGCCCTTTTTTCTTTTGATTTCCCCCATTTTCCTCCCCAATTTATTCGTATCCGATTTCCACCCATCAGGTATTACCTTCCCTGTCACACAACCACCACCGACCAGGGAGTTGCGAAAGCATGCACACGCCTCCTCCGTGACATGCGATGCTATCCACCTGCCTCTTTTCTAACTGCAGCGCATGCATATTTGGAGGTGGGGCTAACACTCTGAGGGAAAGCAATATCCGCCCCCTTGAACGAATGATCTCGCAAACGCCCATGATTGGCTGGTGATCACAGAGAGACAAGTCTGCGTATGCCGTCCCCCCTTGAGAGTTTGTCCAATCAGCTCCTGTGGATTCCGAGCCACAAACAGCTGTGTGCACTAACCCAGATTCGAACCAGCGATCTCCAGATTTATAGTCGTGCACCTTTGTCAATGCCTAATGTGCACATCTTGGGTCTGTGGAAAGAAACCAGAGTACCCAGAGGAAACCCACACAAGCAGACCCATGCAGACTTCATACAAATACCCTCACCAAGCCTGGGACTTGAACCCATGTATTTCTGATGGTAAGGTGGACTTGCGAATCACTATTTCACCATCTAAACACATCGTATACCTTCATCACTATCTTCACACCCAACAGAGCAGAATACCGCACAGATGCCGAGGTCGCAGTCAGTCCTTCCTGGTGTGTACGTAGGAAAGATCAGGTGAGGCCGATGGAAGGTTTCATTTGGCGACTCATTCCATCTCTCGCTTTTATCTCAACTCTGCCTTCCTCAATGTTCTTCCATTCTAGGAGTAATAAATCATGTGCAAGCTTACAGATTGAATCCACGCCTTGTAGCGCAGCCTTGCAGCACACCATGTTTCCCAGAGGCTCCTGAAGGCCACCGCAGCTCTGCCATATTTCCTCTCCTCACCATCTCTTCCTCTCTTCTCCTCCTCCCTCTATTTCAGGAGCACTTGCACATAATTGAAGGTGGTGTGTGCTGAAAGCTAATCACTAAAAAGCTTGAGGTTTGGTTCAGGTTTTCTGTGTTTCTGTTCAGTTTGAAAGTACAGACTCGTGGGTTGGACGGCGAGACCCGACATTGTACGGTTCGATCCGAAAGGCCCGGTTCGGAAAGGGGACCCAATTTAAGCAACTCTTCAGTGGATTTCATTTTTGCTAAGCAGGTCAACAGTTCCAGACCAAGAGTAGCAGATTTTGGAGTAAATGTGGTGCTTCAGAATAAAGATTGATTTCAGATCTTCAGGTTTTGTTCAGAAAAGTGTCACAGGATGTACAGCACCTTGTACGAACAAACAGGCCCACATTTCCTAGATTTTCAACTAAATCCCGGACTCATCAGCTTCTTCCACTTGGTCCGGGATTGAGTCACAAGGGGCGCAGCCTCAGCAGTGAGGTCCAGACCGCCATCTCCCCAGCCACTTCCTCTAACTTTCAGGGGGACACCAAGGCTCTCCCAGACTGACCAAGATACATAGTCCTTCCTAGATTGGACATGCCCAAAACTGCATACTAGAGAGGCATTCTGCAGGCAATCAAAACTGATGCCCCAGCCTCCACAATCCCAGACTCTTGAATACTTTTAGTATTCATGCGAGTGTACAGGGCAGGACAGTGGAGTAGAGGTTAGGACATCGACTTCACAGCAGGAAGCCCCTGGATTTGGGGCCTATGTGATTCTATGTGGAGTTTGCAAGTTTTCACCGAAGCTTGCGCAGGTTTTCTCCGGGTACTCCAGTTACCTCCCATAGCCCAAGCGAATTGCCTGTTCAAACTGCCTCTGAAGGGCAAGTGTTAATGCTTGTGTATGTGTTGGTCCTGCAAATGGATTGGCGTACTGCTCAAGGTGCACCCCCACCCAGAGTTGGCAGAGATAGGCCTGCAGGGAGGTTGGAGCCTTTCTTTCCAAGTTGGCCCTCCCAACCTTCTGAATATCCTCGCTGGAATCTTTGTTTCCCTTATGTACCCAAAATCTTTCAACATCCATACAATCACATGTATTTATTTCTTATCTGTACCGCTTATCCTGTTTAGGGTTGCAGGAAAGCCGAAGCCTATCTCAGCCAACTTTGGGTAGAGGCAAAGTTCCACCCTGAGCAGGTCACCAGTCTATCAGAAGACCAACATCTTGATCTTGGCCATGTTTGCTGCCGAGTGTGAACACGTGCATGCTGGGAGTTCTACTGGATATGGATCACAGTGGAAGAAAATTGAGTATCATTAGAGATTCCCCAATGGCTGAATTGTGTTCTCACAATGCTGTAGCCCAGCAAACTAACAAGTGAGAGACAGACATGCGATCTCACTACCCGCATCAGTGCATTTACTCCATTAATACGCCGGTCCGTATTATATTTACACAACATACAGTTTACATTTATATCGTATTAACGTTATATCTGTACGCGGGCTGAACAATACGCCATCACATCACAATATGCAAATTAATATCCAGAATAACGTTCGCTTGTGTTCATTTACACAACATACTCAATTTCAGGTGATTGTTACATGATTTATGTTACGCTACATAAATGGGATGGGTACAGTCTCTGCCGTAAGGTGGAGCTTGTACAGGTCCGGCGTGGTGAAGATGGACCCGAGCTGGAAGGTAGAACCCTCAATTTACCAGTCGGTCTACTTTCACGAGCTTTGGGTAGTGACCGAAAGAGCAAAACCGTGACTGCAAGAGGCTGAAATGAGCTTCCTTCGCAAAGGGGGCGGGGCTCTCCTTCAGCGGTAGGGCGAGATGCTCGGAGTAGAACCATTGCTTCCAAGCGTGGAGAGGAGCTGGATGAGGGGGTTCCAGGCATGTCCAACTGGGAAGTGACCCCGGGGTCGACCCAGAACGTGCTAGAGGGACTACATCATTCAAATGATCTGCAAACATCTCTGTGCAACCCCCCCCCCCCCCTGCCCCCCGGAAGAGCTGGAGGAAGCAGCCGGGGAGAGGGACTTCTGGACCTTACGGTTTAGGTTGCTGCCCCGGCGACCCGACCCCATATCAGACGGAAGATGCCCATGAACTCATCCTTTAATTAATTTGCCGAAACGCTCAGTCCTACAAGCGGGCTGAACGTCTCACCAGCCCATCACAGGGCCAATACACAATCACATCTAGCGGCAATCTGGAACTTGCCCAACGTGCACGTCTTTGGATTGTAGGAATAAACCAGAGGAAACCCACACAAGCACAGGGAGAACATGCAAACTCCACACAGAAACGCCCTCACCGACAAGACTCAAGGCACAAGACTCCAACCCAGGATCTTCTTCCTGCATGTGTATGTTCTTCCTGTGCGTGCGAGAGTTTCCTCCGAGTATTCCAGTTTCCTCCAACAGTCCAAAAACATGCTACTATTACTACTTTTCTTTTGGCTCCTCCCCCCAGGGGTTGCCACAGCGAATCAACCGCCTCCATCCATCCCTGTCCTCTGCATCCTCTCGTCTCACACCAACTAACTTCATGTCCTCTCTCAGTGCATCCATGTAC
>JAQNCB010000005.1:13950123-13960335 GCA_030068295.1 Euristhmus nudiceps | reverse complement strand
ATCTATCTATCTATCTATCTATCTATCTATCTATCTATCTATCTATCTATCTATCTATCTATCTGTTTGTCTGTCTGTTTATCTACCTGTCTATCTGTCTGTCTGTTTATCTGTCTGTCTGTCTGTCTGTCTATCTATCTGTCTGTCTGTCTATCTATCTGTCTGTCTGTCTGTCTGTCTGTCTTGTTTCTATCTGTCTGTCTGTCTGGCTGCCTGTCATTCTATCTATCTATCTATATATCTGTTTGTCTGCCTGTTTATCTACCTGTCTATCTGTCTGTCTGTTTATCTGTCTGTCTGTCTGTCTGTCTGTCTATCTATCTGTCTGTCTGTCTATCTATCTGTCTGTCTGTCTGTCTGTCTTGTTTCTATCTGTCTGTCTGTCTGGCTGCCTGTCATTCTATCTATCAATCTATCTATCTGTCTGTCTATGTGTCTATCTGTCTGTCTATCTATCTATGTCTCTGTCTCTCTATATATCTATCCATCTATCTATCTGTCTGTCTGTCTATCTTTCTATCTATCTATCTGTTTATATTCTGTCCTGCTGGTGGCTTTAGGTAAATGATTATGCCACTAATTTAAAAAAGGTGATCAGAGAGACTATGCTGAACTACACATCCCAGCGGCCCCTGCTCCAATCACATTATTTGGTCACATGACGCATATATTAATTCTGGCCCAGCACTGATCGGACGGCGCTCTAAATGGAAAGTGGAAACAATTTAAGATATAGTTTGTTTCCTCTAAAAAGCCACACCCCCAAAATGGTCTCAAGTTTTTTCTTATGTATTAATCTATTCATTAGTTTGGTTGGTTGTTTGCTCAATTTTATTTACAAATGTATAAATAATAATAATAATCATCATCATCATCATCATCATCATCATCACCACGACTGCTTCTCCATAGGTTTCAGTTCTTCTCCCTTATGATGCCACGTCCATCCATGTCTTTGACCTCAGAGAGTAAAGAAGGCTCACTGAGTGGGAGGGGCATATTCTTGCTCCCCTGCCAATCACAGCGATGCTAACCAGTCATTGGTATCAGCAAGTTTATGTATGAGAAAGAGAGTAGATTGTGCTTTCCTCTGAGCGTGTTGCACTGCTCTCTGATCGCATACAGGTGGTTAGTTTGGAATCATGTGTCTCAGAGGAGGTTTGCATTCGTTCTTTATTTCCTGGGTACCAAATAAATGTCTTACAAATGCTGAAGATGAAAACTGTCGGCGCTGATACCTCTCCGAACGGCCACGATACCTCTCCGAACGCTGAACCTCAAACTGCCCAGGTTTAGGATATAATCGAATATAAATGTGCAGGAAGTAGTGATTTAGTGCTTTTTCGGATTACTGAGTCGGTGTTGCTGTCGGAACGCCTGTGTCGGCGCAGCTGCAGGAGCGGTAATAGTCTTTCATTCCGTGTCCTTTCCTGATCCGTTTCTGCACGGTTTCTACCCCCTGGAGGCTTCCATTCGCTCTGGCCTCAGATCGGGGCTTCACTTCCAGGCAGCATATGTCGAGCTTGGCCTCTGTCTCGGGCATCTCGCCGGGGAAGTGCGAGGGCACCTGAGACCAAAAGTCGTCAGAGCAGAAAATCCTGCTGACGTTGCGCCTCCTGGCATGGGTGCCAGCCTCGCTGTCTCCAGAGCACATGGATATACTTGACCAAGGTGACCTCTGATTTATATCGCACAACAGTGAACTAATAGTCCCGTTCGCAGGGGAAGGCTGCGTCCCAAGCCCACGCAGTAACGCGGTGCGCTGAATGCTGGTGATTGATGACAAACTTGGGGGAAGGTGCGAGTAATATCTGGTGAGCAATAATCCCAGGAGAAGATGAGGGAAATGTAGTCGTAGCTCCGGGGAGTGTCGACACAATCGAGTTCTACAGACGTTTCTAAAGATACTTTTAAAGTGACTTTATTATTATTGCTATTTTTTATTGTAGACTCTTTAAGAGTTCCTATAAAAGACCAAAAAGTGTTCTTGCAGGAGCTCCAACGGTTAGATGAGTGGCAGTCAGAGGTACCGACTGCCGCCGTGTAAACCCGAGATCCTGTGTTTTCTCACATGGAGCCCGTGGACCTTCTCCATCGCAGCGCGGAGTATAAATCCCTCCTCCGGGACGCGAGCCAAAGGCATTAAGTTGTGAAGTGAATTTAAGTGAAACCAATGAAATGGTGGGGATCCATTTACTTTCTTTAATTCGAGAAGGCGAACAGCATCCTTTATAACCCGGAATAAAACGGCCCTCACGCAACAAAGCATGTCTCAAGGTTAACTCCTGATGGGGTCAGTGAGGTGATTGGAAACGTGCTCTGGTTCATCGGTAATCAGAGGCTTCCCTGAAAGCAGTCACTGCAGGAATAAAGAATAAAACATAACAAAACGTGTTACCTTGGGGACAATACAGTCTGGGAGACACCACGGACTCCCAACATCGCATTCATTTACAAATTCGATTCCTCTTTTAGGCGTTAAATGATGGCGTGAATAATGTTTTATCTGAATCTTAAACTGTCTGCTGTGGAGAAATTTCAATAGTGAAATTAGTTTTCATTTAAATGTATTTATTCATTTAGTCAGTATAAAAACTGCCATGTGCGCTCGGTGTTTAAGAACGCAAGAACAAGTGGGGAGGAAATAATAAGAATATAAACAGGGAAGCAAAAAATGCACTTGATACAAATAAATAAAAAAATTCATCATTCATTTTCTGAACCGCTTAATCCTAATTAGGGTCGCAGGAAGGCTGGCGCCAAGTCTGGGGAGGGTAGAATATACCATAGACAGCCAACCAAGCCATCACTTGGCTAAGTAAAAAGTAAATATGGTAACATGGATATATGATGATTATATATATATAAGATGATATGGATATATATATGAGGTTCATTTGACAGAGTAGATCAATTAAGTGATTAATCAATCAATCAACAAATCAATCAATCAAGCAACCAACCAAGCAAGCAACTTTATTTTAACCAACCAATTACTTATTCAACCAAACAATTAATCAAGCAAACAACTAACAAACCAACCAATTAATCACCAAACCATCCAACCAACTAATTAACTAATCAACCAACCAATCAATCAATCAGCCAACTAACCAAGTACTTTATAAACAGCCAATCAACCAAGTAATCAAACAATCAACAAACAAACTAATCAATCAACAAACCAACAAACCAACCAAATAACTAATCAACCAACAAATCAATCAATCAGCCAACCAATCAAGTGCTTTATCAGCAGCCAACCAACCAAGTAATCAAACGATCAACCAACAAACCAACCAATCAACAAACCAACCAACCAATCAATCAATCAATCAACCACTAAACTAGCCAACCCATCAACTAATCAACCAATCAATTATTCAGTTTGTCAATTAAGCAGTCAATCAATCAACCAACATATTAGTAAATCAACCAGTCTTAAAGCAAATTAACCACTAAAGTACTCAATTACCTCAAAATGTAAATCAACCAATCAGTCCAAGAATGATTTATTGCAGCCACCAATCGATTAGTCAATCATTAATCAATCAACTGTGCATGAACATAAAATAAATACATCACACAATCTTAATTAATTCATCTGAGTAATAAAATCCTGCTGGATATAAATCTGGCTCCTGACTATTAACCCGGAGATCGCGAGTTCGAATCCGGTTTAATGCACACAGCCGTCCGTGGCTGGAAGTTCACAGGAGCTGATTGGCCGAGCTCTCACCGGAGGGAGGAACAACATACGCTGACTTCCCTGTCACTCACAGCAATATCCAGCCAATCATGGGAGTCTGTGAGCTCATTCGTACAAGGGCGCCGATAGCACTTTCCCTCCGAGCGTGTCAGATCCGCCCCCAAATGTGCATGGCACCGAAGTTCGAAAAGAGGCGGGTGGCTAGCATCGCATGTCACGGAGGGGGCGTGTGCATGCTTTTGCCACTCCCTGGTCGGCGGTGGTCGTGTGACAGGGAAGGCAATACCTGATGGGTGGGAATTGGATACGAATAAATTAGAGAGAAAAATGGGGGAAAAAATCTGCTGTCCAGATGTGTCACTGATCTTGGGAATTGTTTGGATCAAATTTGGGCGGAGTCATTATTTAAGCTGCCGCCACATTTTAGACCATGGATATACAGCAGTGATTCGCTGTACAACTTCATTAATCAGGAATACATTTCCGACCAATCACAATGCAGCATTCAACAGCGCTGTGATGTAATGATATTTGGGAAGACTCACCATTGGATGATTAACATATCCGCCAGTACAACTGTCATAATTCGTTTGCAATGTGTAGAACCTCACGCTTCGCTCCGCATCGTTGCTCAGTGCTTTGTGATTAACGTCTTGTACTCGGGAAGTTCACGGGACTGATGGCATTCCAGATGTCAAATCCACTTTCTCATCATACAGCGATGGTGTAGAGGTTCTCCGCTGGAGGCCAACGAGAAACTGGCATGACTGACGATCTTGTGTGGTGGTACAAATGTGACATAAAGAAAAAAGCGCGTTTCACAGAGAACCGCGGTGACGACTCGCGACTCAGACTGACGCTCTCGCAGCGGGAACGTGACATATTATAGTCCTCGGGCCACGTGTACGTCTCAGTCGTCCCCGAAGTCACACCGCATTCATCCATTCGTCGCTCCGGCTTCATTTAGCCCATCAGGGTTTTTTCTTTTTCTTTTTTGTACGATCGAGTTTTCCAATAAGTGTCGCGGGTGCCGCGGGCTCCGTGTAGCAATCACATTTGCAAGTTTTGAAGAGCGAGCCTGGAAGTGGTAGGGGAGCACTTGAGTGAAGATTATCAGGGTCCCGCACTTCATGTCGACATCTTCGGCTTTAGGCAATCCTATTACCCAACTCCAGTCCTTCACTTCTGGAGGTTTATCTCGCTGTGCAGCTGTTCCCGGAGGCGCAGCCCGGCCCGTATTTGTTGCGTGCCGGCTCTGCTTCCAGGTACTCGATTTAAAATTAAATAAATAAATAAAACCTCCTGGTGTCAGGATCTGTATATCTTTCCATATTTTTTGTTGCAACGTTTTGTGTCGCTTCGACCTCTGAAAGATTTGACACAGTGGGTCTTTCGGGCGAGAAGATCTTTATTGGACGCCGCTGAAGGATGGTGGCGACGTAGCGGAGAGTTATAGCGACCAAAGTTATTAGGACATGGAGTGTTAAAGTTCTCCTGCCATTTCTAAAGAATTATTCATTCATTCATTCATTTTCTGACCTCTTGTTCCTAATTACGGTCACAGGGAGGCTGGCACCCATCTCAGCCGACTCTGGGCGCGGGCAGAGTACACCCTGGACAGCTCGCCAGGCCATCTGCCATCTGCCATCTATTCATTCATTCATTCATTCATTTTCTAAGCCGCTTACTCCTAATTACGGTCGCGGGGAGGCTGGCGCCCATCTCAGCCGACTCTGGATGAAGGCGGGAGCACCCTGAACAGCTCTTCTTGCTGTAAGGCGAACCTGCTAACCACAATCATTCAACTTACTAAAGACAACTACAGCATTTCCATTTGTAACGCATCATATAAATAATTTTATTATTCTAGGTCAACGTTGCTATCCGCGATGTGATTGGTCGATATGCATGTGAGTCTTTAATAGCTTTGAGAAAAGCGTCCAGTGTTTTTTTTTTTCTTTTTTTTTGAGAAATAAGGTACACAGGAAACTCTTGTGAAGCGTTGCTTGAGGCGGATCCTCAGAGCCACACGGAGAGACAAGGTATCAAACAAAGATCTCCCTGAAAGAGCCGGGAGCAAGTCTCTCCCCTCCACCCTCCCCAATGTCACCTCCATTGGCTCGGACATGTCTGTCGCATGGGAGGTGGTTGGATCCTCAAAGGCCTCCTGTCCGGCGAGCAGGCTTCAGGCGCGTGAAGTCGAGGCAGGCCCAGGCTCCGGTTCAAAGGCGTCTGCAAGTGCGACCTAAATGCCTTCGAAATCTCCCCATTCGTACGGGAAGAGCTCTCAGGTTACAAGACTGAATGGAGGCGCAAAGTGAAGCATATCATGCGTCGGGAATGTCGTTGGGAATGTAGGTCGGGATCCTCCTCAATCACTTCGCTCCATCACATGATCACTACGTTATTGATGTCCACTATTGTCTGTCAAGATGCATGGCGGCTATGCTGGGCTGTGCAGGAAATGTTTGGAAGGGATGGAAGGGAAACAAGCCGAAAGCTATCAAGGCCCCCACAGGCACGGATGAAGATCCCTTGTCTTTTTTTATTAACTACAATATAATAAACTACTTGCTAACTTTGTTTGCTCGGTCTGTACAGAGAAATCCGATTTTCACCCCCCGGCTCGGTCAGTACTAAACACCTCGGGCTGAATGTATATCTATCGAAATCAGTCCTGTAATGCATTATAACCTAACATTCATGTCTGGATACCAATACCTGTTTATAAGAATGGATATCAGACGTCATATCAATGCCCGACTGATTATAATAGCCTTATGAACGTGTTATAACGGCTTAATAACTACATTATAATTTATAATGCGTTTCTAAGATATATGTTGGTAACTGTTGCACAAATCATCAGTGGGATGTTTACAGATGTTCTACGCTAGATAAATATCTATTTATAATGCATTATAAAAGTCATGGAAATGTGAGCGAAAAATCCGTGAATAAATATTTGAAGCCTAATTTAAATATCTAAAGCAGATCTGTTCGTGCTCCAGCTCTTAAAGCATGCGAGCATTTACAGAGTCGGGCTGTGGGGAGCAGCAGAGATCCATCCAGCTGCAAGCATTCCAGCTGTACTGCACCACTCGGGGTGTGTGTGTGTGTGTGTGTGTGTGTGTGTGAAACTATGTGTAGCAGACATGGACTAAACAGGAGTAAACCTAGCGCGGCGGTGAAAGATGTTGGCTAAGCACAGAAGGAAAACTCAGGTATCTGGTAGCAGTGTGATAATAAGGCGTTATTATATTAAAGACTTGTATGCTGTCAGGTCGTAGGCAGATTGTATCGAACCCTGCGAATGCAGAACCAAAGCCAGAGCCAGCGCTGAGCTCATTTGTTTCTCTCTTCCCCACGGATGGCGTTTTGAGTGCATGCGAGGTGCCGGCTCCCACCAGCTTCGTCTTGTAAAAATAGCACGAGGCCTACTGGGGTGAAATCGTTAAACAAATGTCTCTTTAGCCTCAATCTGACTTTGAGAGAGCTACCGGGTGGCTGTGTGTTCCCGGTGCCAAGTACACAGTCACTTTGTTCCATCCTGTTTGCCTGTGGGCTTGGAGAGGTGCAGCGCGTTCCAAGTTGGGACATTTTGGTCACCGAGGTGGCTAATAAGGGGGCGGCCGGGATGCAACGCGATAACGTGGTAACTGGGTTCCCAGTTCAGCGAGTGAAGAACCTTTTCACCTTGGCTGATATGTCAGCAAGCAACATGCACTAAATATAATCAGGGAAAAAAAACTAAATAAACGAATGCTGGTGTTCTTAACGCCTAGTTAACACTGTTCGTTTAGAGTGTGGTTTGTTTTTAGCAGGGAAAATTAAACCAATAAATAAAAATACACACAAAGAAATGTCTAGAAATGAAACCGCATTAAGGGAAAAAGAAATCTCAGAGGTTTGGTGTCACTCTGAAGGGTTTATGACCAGCGTGTACATTATCCCTCTTATAGCACAGCTGCGTACAGAATATTTATTTAAAAATGATTTTATTGTTCACTCTAACGATGCATTACAGAACAATACCTCGCAATATGGTCTAATTAATAACGGGCTGTGCTGCCGTGTAACGGTCTGTTATACTTCATAGCTATTGTCAGTGTAGGCAGTGGTGGCTTAGTGGTCTGGATTACTGATCTGAAGGTCGTGGGTTCCAGCCCCAGCACCCTTGAGCAAGGCCCTGAACCCTCAGTTGTACAAAAAAGATAAATATAAGTCACTCTGGATGCAAATGTAGTAATGGTGTGTTATGCTTAGCTTAGGTGTGTTATACTCACCAGTGGTCCATTATTAATAATAATGATATGTCATACTTATTAATGGACTGTAATACTTAGCAACAGTCTGTTATACTTATACATGGTCTGTTATTATCAATAATGGCCTGTTATCTTAGCAACATACCATATTTTAGCAACATATTAATATCAGTAATGGGCTGTTATACTTATTAATGGTCCGTTATACTCAGCAATGGTCTGTTATAATCCGTAATAATATGTCATACTTTGCAAAAGTCCGTTATACTCATCAGTCGTCCGTTATTATCATCAATGGTCCGTTATACTTAGCAATAGTCCATTATACTCATCAGTGGTCCATTAATATCAGTAATGGGCTGTTATACTTAGCAACAGACCGTTACACTCATCGGTGGTCCATTATTATCAATCATGGTCTGTTATAGCTATCAATGGTTCATTATACTCAGTAATAGTCTGTTATACTTAGCAACAGTCTGTTATACTTATTAATGGTCCGTTATACTCAGCAATGGTCTGTTATACTTAGTAATGGTCTGTTATAATAATATGATAATATAATAATAATAATATAATAATAATATGTCATACTTAGCAACAGTCCGTTATACTCATCAGTGGTCCGTTATACTTAGTATTGGTCTGTTATACTCCGCAAAAGTATGTTATACAAATGAATGGCCCGTTATACTCAGCACTGGTCTGTTATACTTAGCAACAGTCTGTTATACCAACTAATGGTCCGTTATAATCAGTATTGATCTGTTATACTTAGCAACAGTCTGTTCTAGTCATCAGTGGTCTGTCATTATCAGTAATGGTCTGTTATACTTATTAATGGTCCGTTATACTTAACATCAGTCTGTTATACTTATTAATTGTCCATTATTATCACTAATCACTAATATAATCACCCTTAGCAACAGCCTGTTAAACTTATCAATGGTCCGTTATAGTTAGCAACAGTCTGATATACATGATAACGGTCTGTTATAATTAGTATTGGTCTTTTAAGTGTCACCGTGGTTTGTTAAATATTGCAACAGGTTGCTAAACATCAATGGTCTGTTATCCTTAGTAATGGTCTGTTATCCTTAGTAACAGTCTGTTATCCTTAGTAACGGTCTGTTATAATTAGTATTTGTCTTTTAAGCGTCACCGTGGTTTGTTAAGTACTGCATCAGGTTACTAAACATCAATGGTCTGTTATCCTTAGTAACGGTCTGTTATCCTTAGTACTGTTGTACTCAGTAATGGTTTGGTAGACATATCAATCATCTGTTATACTTAGCAACAGTGTGTTCTACTTAGCTATAGAGCTATATAGTAGATATAGAAATAACAGACTTGACCAATCAAAATTTAGTATTGAAATAAGAAGTATTATAAATATCATGAATAAAAGATAATATGAGGAGATATTATTAGTGTATCTGTGTGGGTTTATGTGTGGTGTTGGCAGGTGTGAGTGTATCAGTTATAGCAGCCTTGTTGGCATTTTAAACCCCTCAGTGTCACTGCTGGATTACAAAAACAAGCCGCCAACCAAAAAATCTCCAGCCAACAGCCGTGCTGCGGTCAAAAAAAAGAAAAAGAAAGAAAATCGCATTGATGGAGCCGCGAGGACGATTAACACAAACTGTGCACGAAGAAAGAAAGAAATAAATAAACAAATATCACAAGCTGTAGTCAGTAAATGTCTCCCTGTGCACATCGTTCTGTGTTTGTGGTTCAGCAACATTTGCTGAAGTTACACAAGTTACAACCACAACAAAAGAAAACGAGTGGAGATAGAACACAGGGAGGAGCCGACCCGGTCATTATATCAAACAATGTATTAAATAAAGAACCCGTTTCACAACACCTGGGACTCATAACGCCTTCATAAACCCAATAAAGAAAAAAAATGGTGGTGTAGCACGTCTACCTCACAGCAAGAAGGTCCTGGGTTCAAGTCCTTGGAGAGGGCATGTCTATGTGTAGTTCGCATGGCTTCCCGTTGAGCGCCCCGGTTTCCTGCCCATAGCCCAGAAATTCCAAATTCCAAATTCCAAATTGCCCCTAGGCGTGTATATGTTGGTGCCACAATGGTCTGGCAAGATATTCCTGGTGTACACTGGCATCACCTACCGTTATTGGCCAAGATAGACTCCAGCCTACCCATGACCCAATTAGGATATGCACATTAGGCTAACTGGCTGTTCCAAATTTCCCTTGGTATAGATGTGCCTG
>JAQNCB010000005.1:13886998-13899040 GCA_030068295.1 Euristhmus nudiceps | reverse complement strand
CCCCCCACCCCCCCCCCCCCCCCCAGTCAGTGAGCCTGTCTTGCCTGTCTTGGAGAGTCGGAAGAAACCGGAGTACCCAGAGGAAACCCATACAAGCACAGGGAGAGAATGCAAACTCCACACAGATACATGACAACGAAGTCCGCAGTCACTGGAGATTCCGTTGGCACATGTTCATTTATAATAAAGTTAATAAACCGGCCACATTACACCGAGCGCGAAAGCCTATCATTACCATCCTGCTCGCTGTATCGTCGGAGCGAGCCGGACGGCGAGGCCAGCCATTCCTCCGGCTCACCTGCTCCAGCCGAGAGCGCAACTCAAGCCAAGGTAGTGCTCAAATTAATTCTGCTCCGGTGATGCACGGCGCATTTCATTCCCAGCTCAGTCAATGCAGGTGAGTTCAACGGCGCGCTCGGGATTTATTTTATTATTTCTCTTTCTGAAGGAAGCTCCTCGGCTCCTCTCAGGATGCAGATGGTGCGGCAGGAGGAAAGAGGACGTGGAGCTGCAGTGACCCGGTGGATGGGCCGCCTATCGTTGAATTATTAATCGCGTGACAGGTACAGGAGTTTGAAGGACAGAGGATGGAGGATAGAGATCTTTAAATAATAATACAGTGCCGAGAGTCGTGTTGGGAGTCTCTGAGGATGTTGCTCCATTTCTCTACATTCGCTATTTCGATTAAAACCTCCTTGAGGGGATTTGTAAAGCGATCCGAGTCGTCAGTGGCTCAGTATCCCACACTTGTCTTTGGTGTGAAAACGCCCGACGGTCCTTACTGAAGCATTTAAAGAACACCCATCCGTATTCACTATACGACCACGACGGTACGCGCGATCTGATTGGGGCGTACCACCCTGTAAGCTCCCGAAAGCGAGCGAGTTGCTAGCAGCTCTCACAGCAAAGGAAACGAGGTCGTGGTAGTGGTGAGCGCATCTGCCTCGCACCAAGAAGGTCCTGCGTTCGAGTCCCAACGGCGTTTCCGTTTCGCAGGTCTGCATGCTCTTACTGTTCCTGTATGGGTTCTCTTTGGGGACTCCGGTTTCCTCCGACAATCCAAAGTTTCGGATTAGGTGTGAGTGTGAACGGTTCTGCTGGTGTTGGCTCTGTGATGGACCGGCGAGATTCTCTGGCTGAACGCTGCTGTGGCTCAGAGTTGGTGAAGATATGCCCCAGCGTCACCGCGACCCCAGCTTTGAAGAATTTTCTTCAGGTATGGCTGATTAGATTTTGGAGGTTAAAGTTCACTGTGGCCTCTTGTGAGTAATTTTTGATTTTTTTTTTTTTTTTGGTTTGTTTACTCTTTTTTTTTTGTCGTGCTCTGTTTCAAAGATGGACTGATTACATTTTGGTGGTCAAAGATCAAGGGTACGGAGTCTGAAAAGCCTGGAAAGCTTCCGCCTCCCCTGTGACCCTGGAAGGATTAAGTGGTTTAGCGAATGGATGAATGATTTACGATTAAAAAGAAAAGAAAAGAAAAAAAAAGAACTTTGAGTAACCCACTTGGCACCAAAAAGTCCATTGTTCCAAACAGTCGAGTGAATTTCGCACAACAAAGGCTCTGTTTACGGAGGTCAGTCACCGGATCAAGAGGGTCCCTCCACCACTCGTCTCACTGGCGCTAGGTCTTCTCAAGGTCAGGTTGTGTTGGGTTCCTGCCAGATGTTGGTCTGAGTGCTGAGGAGCTGCGCCGGTGGATCTCAAACGCAGCGATCAGGAAATAACAAAGCGTGGTGCAAGCTGCAAGGACGGAAAATCCTAAATGTGATACAAAAGTGGCCCTGCGATGGCCTGGCGAGCTGTCCAGGGTGTACCCCGCCCTCGCCCAGAGTTGGCTGAGATGAGCACCAGCCTCCCCACGACCCTAATTAGGATTATTAAGTGGTTCAGAAAATGAATGAAAGGATTTTCTAGAATCTTCCTCGGCTATGCTAGGCTAGCTGGTGCGCTAGTATGGGTTAGCATTTTTACCGATAGCAACAAACAGAAACCTTCCACACCCCTAAATTATTCTACTCATTGCCTTGATCACTCCTTTGCTGAACCGCATAATCCCATTGGGGTCTCAGGCAGGCTGGAGCCTATCTCAGCCAACACCAGCAGAGTACACCCTGAACAGTTCTCCAGACCATTCCAGAACTAACACATACACACACACACACACACACACACACACACACACACACACACACACACACACAAAGAAGCGAAGAAGAATAAAAAGAAGAAAAGAATAAGAAGAAGAAGCGAAGAAGAAGAAGAAGAAGAAAAGAAGAAGAAAAGAAGAAGAAGAAAAGAAGAAGAAGAAAAGAAGAAGAAGAAGAAGAAGAAGACGAAGAAGAAGAAAAGAAGAAGAAGAAGAAGAAGCGAAGAAGAATAAACAGCAGAAAAGAAGAAGAAGAAGTGAAGAAGAAAAAGAAGAAAAGAAGAAGAAGGAAAAAGAAGAAAAGAAGAAGAAGAAGAAAAGAAGATGAAGAAGAAAAAGAAGAAAAGAAGAAGAAGAAGAAAAGAAGAAGAAGAAGAAAAGAAGTAGAAGAAGGGAAGAAGAAGAAGAGGAAGAAAAGAAGAAGAGGAAGAAGTTGAAGAAGTAGAAGAAGGGAAGAAGAAGAAGAAGAAGAAGAAGAAGGGAAGAAGAAGAAGAAGAGGAAGAAGAAGAAGAAGAGGAAGAAGAAGAAGAAGTCGTATCGGCGCCCTTCTTCACTGCCTGTCAGGATTACACCTCCGTTCACGGCTCCACTCATCCGTCTGGTCGTTGATGCACCTCGCACCCCTCGCTTTCTCCCACTCTGGAATAGAAAGGATGTTTTTTTCCTTTTTATCCGTTTGGCATTCGAGGCATAGACCGGGTCTGTTCCGTGGTGGCTTCTTTAATTAGCATTAATTGATGAAAGGCAGATAAACAGGCATCTGGCAGGGAAGGAAAGCCTCTTCTTCATCCTCTCTTCACTCATCCGAGAGCGCTCGCACGTCAGAGCTGGGCAGGACGAACCCCGGACTCGAAGGTCAAAGCCACAGCCGCTGGCTGCGTAAAGTGCCTGTCTGTCCGCGAATGCCGAGCAATTTATTAGGACGAAGTGTCGTAATTAGAAATATAATTGCGAATCTATTCCTAATTGTCTGGGTTTGGAGGTAATGGAGATCAAACGGTATTATAAAATTCTTACACGCCTCATCTTCTCTCAGCACCGCTGATCGAAACCGTCACACCGATTAGCATACAAACAGCGTCGCCTTTGTGTCGGCGGAACAGACTTCGGTAGCGTTAGCGCGGCTCCGTCACGTTCGCAGGTCTCTGTACATCATTCGGCTAATTAACGTCAAGGTTTCGGTTTTATTCTTTTTTTTCCCTTTTTTTCTTTTCTGGTTTAATTACTGAAACTCCTGCGCTGGAGATTATTACATGAACTCATGTCGTGTCGTGTGGTTTTTTTTTCTTTTTTTTTAAACCAATTAAAATAAGAAAAGATTTACAGCAGCTCACAACCAGCTGTTTATCCCTACCGCTCTGTCTTCCTTATTCTCTTTTTCCTTTTCTTTCTTTTCTGATGTTTATTCGGTTTCTTTCTTTCTTTCTTTCTGTCGATTCATCCATCCATCCATCCATTTATTCCCTGATCTGTCCAGCCATTTTTCTTTCATCCATTTTACTTTTACTTTCTTTTCTTCCTTCCTTCCTGATTTTGTTTTTTTCTTCTATTCTTTGTTTACTTGGTTTATTCCACTTTTTCTTTCTTTCTTTCATGACGTTTACTCATTTTCTTTTTATTTTTATTTTGTTTATTTTTTCCTTCTTTCTTTTTATTCATCCATCTGTCCCCTAATTTATCTCCCTATCCAGACATTTTTCTTTCTTTTCCTTTTCTTTCTGTTTTTTTTTCTTTTTCTTGAAGTATGCTCAGTCTATTTTTCACATCTATCTCTTTTCTTCTTTTTTCTTTCTTGATTTTTTTAAACTCAGTTTCTTCTTCTTTCACTCCTGAACTCAGTTTCCTTGTTTGGATACGTTTTTTTTGTTTATTGATGCTTTACACTCTTTCTTTCTTCCTTTTTTATAATTCTAAGTTGATGTTAAGGTGCATATTCTAATTAGTCATTGTTTCTATGACAACATTATTCTATCTGCTCCTTTCAAGGGGGACAATAATGTTTTAAACCATGTATAGCATTTCTTTTAGAGAAGAAGGAGAAGAAGACAAGAAGAGAAAGAAGAGAAGAAGAAGTAGAAGAAGAAGAGAAGAAGAAGAAGGAGAAGAAGAAGGAGAAGAGGAAGGATAAGGAGAAGAAGAAGAAGAAGAAGAAGAAGAGGAAGGAGAAAGAGAAGAAGGAGAAGAAGAAGAAGAAGAAAACTGCAGTGAGAATTTTCGCTGGTTTTTCCCAGGTTCCCTTTACAGCTCAAAGCACATGGGGAGAAAAAAAAACAAAGAAAAAAACCCCCAACATGCCACAGTCTTGCTAAAAGTCATCCTGCGTAAACTCCTAAGAGCTTCCTGTTCATATGAAATGATGCGAATGGCAGACCCGGAGTTCAGCGGCTCTCTATTCTGCTGGAAACAGTTCCCTCACTGTAGCCAAAAATGATATTTTAAATGAGTTCCGTTCACTAAACAAAGCTCAGCGGTTTTTCCGGTCCGGAGCGGCGAACACGACTCGCACGCCGTGCACTGTAACGCCAAATGTAATCAACTCCCTATTAGCTGCTATCTGTAAACAACACCGCACGACATTTTAGCCTGGCACGACTCCGCAAACATCCGGCGCTAAAAAATAAATAAAATTAACGGAACGCCGTTTTATTTTTCATCTCACGACACCTCAAAGTATCACGGAGAAATAATTTCTGCTTTTCGATTGGATTTTAATTACCGTTCCTCAGTGAGAAGTGACAGAGACGTCAGAGAGCCAGAGCGCATGACTCGCAGCTGAGCAGGAACTCGGGACGAATTTAAATTTAGCAAAATGCTTCGGTCCACCTGGCGTGGGTTTCCTCTGGGGGACTCTGGTCTCCTTCGTGTACAAAGACATGCATATTGGGTAATTAGATTCTCCAACTTGTTTGTAGTTTTATGTTTGGCCTGCAGTGGACTGGTGAGCTGTTCAGGGTGTCGGCTGAGATAGGCTCCTGTCTCACAGTGACTCTAGTAGGATTAAGCGGTTCGGAAAAATGAATGAATGGATAAAAGTAAACTTGAAAACTCTGGGTTTGTTTCTTTGGTTCGACCAACAACCCAACATGGGAAATATTTTTATGAGCCATTTGGCTCCCACAGACGTACGGTTGGCTGTGGCACCAACCCGGATTGAAACCAATGACCTCCAGGTGGATCGGCGTGCACCTTGTCGATGCGCCACTCAGTTGCCCCTTTATAGAGTCCTTGTTGATGAGCTTTGATCAGCGATGGTTCCGGGTAGAACCATTTTAGGAAGCGATGAACCACTTCTCATCCACAAAGCCCTTGAGGAACGCCGGTTCTGTTCGGAGCGTACCAACCAAAACGATTGTACATCAAAGACAACAGCAGTGTGTTTCCCGTTTCAGAGGAGCGTATGATCTTTCGGAAGTGACAGACCATGAACCATCCGGATTGTACGTGTGTGTGTGTCCACGGGATCGAAGTCGCCGAGGACGAGTAAGTGTGTGTTCGCTTTGTTTGGACTCAGAGAAGCGCGGTGTATTGATTCACGTCAGGGTCATTTGGCATCGATCGGGAAGGATCTGTAAGGATTATGCTGCCGGGTGAGAGGTCAGAGGCTTCTTGCTTGCTTTATCCCTGGTATCATACTTGACTGATGCCTTAATCCTCCAATCAGCCGATCTAAATATTGGCTCAATTACTACTCGTGTTGGCTCGCACGAATCAGTTAGAGTGTTCTTTGAGCTCCTCGTCCCTCGTTCCCTTTGGGAATGCTGAACGTCCGAGCTCAGGGTCCGTGTTTACGGACGTATTCCGGGGCAGTTTTGAGAACTGGTCAAGGCTCTGGATTACTCAGCAGATTGTTGGAGGTTCACACCCCGGTGCCACCACTGTTTGGGCCCCTGAGTAAGGACGTTAAACATACCAGTACCAGGGGTGCTTCACCGAATACAGTGGGACCTGAACCCAGGACCTTATTGCTACGAGACGGACGTTCCAGCCGCTATGTCACTGTGCCGCCCACCATCATGTTTCAGGGTTATATTTGCAAGTATGAGTTGAAACTATATACAGTGATCCCGCACTATATCGCGCTTGAGGTTCTGCGGCTTCAGTGCATCGCGGATTTTTTAAAAAATATTCATTGAAAAATAAAAATAAGCAAAAATATGGAAAAATGTTCAGGAAAATGCCGCAAGGAGTCGCTATTGACTCGGATTCGGATCCCAGCCTCTTCTTCTGCTAGGAAATTCGTCTCGACCAATCAGCTTGCGAGATTTCAGAGGTCGCATCCCAAACCGGAATCAGTATCAGTAGGTGAACTTGTGGCCTTTCCCTTCACTCTTTCACTATAACATAGGGAAAAACGTAAGGGAAATGCAGCAAGCTCACTACCGACTCCGGTTTGGGACTCGGCTCTGCAATAACAGCATTCGTGTGACATAAAAGGCAGAAGTCAAAGCATTTCTTACATTTTATTTACATCTATGTGTAATTACACTTATGTATTTTATATTATTTATATTTTATTTGTATTTTATGCATTGTTTTTGAATGTTTAATTGTTATTATAAGCATTTATAGCGTTGAATATGTATTTAGTGATATTATATACATGTACGTATATGTTAGGTGGGTCGATCCTACTTTGCGGAAATTTGGTCTTTGCGTCGGGTCTCGACCCCCCCCCAACCCCCCCAACCCCCCCCCGTTAACCGCCAGAAGTGAGGGATCCCTGTATATACATTTTTTTCTAACTCTTTCATCCCAGTGAAAGTGGTTCAATCATGGCTGTAAACCCAGACAGTCAAGGCTCGTATATTTTTTTTTAAAAAGACACCGTGTTATGTGTGATAGATGGCTCCCATCTTCTATTAATGGACTTGTGAAATCTGTTGGACTTGTGAAATATGTTTTGGACTATTCCCTTGACTGTGTGTGTGTGTGTGTGTGTGTGTGTGTGTGTGTGTGTGTGTGTGTGTGTGTGTGTGTGTGCAGAGGACTCATCTTCCTCCTACTGGCAGACGGAGCATGTGGAGCAGTAATGCACCATCATTTTTTTTTTTCACCCAAGATGACACGTCTCAAGGCTACCGTATGTCAGACTTGGCAAGACAACCACATCTCTCTCTCTCTCTCTCTCTCTCTCTCTCTCTCTCTCTCTCTGTCTCTCTCTCTCTCTCTCTCCCTGACTATCAGCAGAGCAGTTCATCTGAATATGAAAATCGAATATGAAACTGTGCCTGCCGTCTATCTCTGTCCCTCGGCGCAAGGTCAACAGAGACCCGCGTTATTTGTACCTGCCTCGCTCATTAATTCTTCATATGAAGCCAATGCGGGACTCCATAACCCCTCTATTAAATATAGATAGACTCATTTCATTTATTAAGGAACTGAATGAATTCTGAATTAAACGGCAAAGTTCGGATGCAATCCGCCGCAGGACAAAAAAGTAAATACGATGCAGTCTTGTGAACAAAAAAAAAACAAAAAAAAAACGGGGGCAGTGTTGAGGCTGTGAGCGTGGGGAGAAGTTATAACAATCCTCATTCTACACTGGAGTCTGCATGTTTCTCCAGTACATCCTTGGGTTTCCTCTGGGTACCCTGGTTTCCTCCTACTGCATGTCTAAAAACATGCACCGTAGGGCCGTTAAAGATCATCCCTACGTGTGAGAGTGAGTGTGAATGGTTGTGTGAGTCTTGGCCCTGTAGTGGTCTAATGAGCTGTCCAGGGTGTACTCCGCCTTCTCCCAGAGTCGGCTGAGATGGGCGACAGCCTCTGCGTGACACTAATTGGGATTAAGCGGTTCAGAAAATGGATGAATGAATGAATGAATGAATAAATGAATTCCATCCCAGGTCACAAGATATGAGCAATGCTGTGCTCTGATTGGCTAATCTGCGCCTGGGATATCGTGACCTCACTGATGTCACCACAGAAAAAGTAAAAAAGCTGAAATGGTTGTCACTCATTCTAAGATAAAATACTCCATCCGAAAAATAATTTTTAAAATTTTTTTTTTACTAAACGTGACTTTTGTAGAAACTCTAAGTGACGCGGGTTTCCGCGGGTTTCGCTAGCGGAAGCATAGCGCAGACTAATCCCTAACTTTGCACAAGAAAAATTATTTGGGGGAAATCCTTTTTGAGCATGATCACGCATTCATTTGCTAAACACATTAGGCCTATTAGGGTCGTAGGAAGGCTGGAGCCTATCTCAGCCAACACTGGGCAAAGGCAGGGGTCACCCTGAACAGCCCGCCAGGGCTACGACCATTTACACTCACACCAAGGTGCAATTTGCAATGTCCAGGTGCTACGTAGTGTCCGTGTTTGGACTGTGGGAGGAAACCGGAGTCTTCTGGAGGCGGGGTTATGATCTGGGGCTGGTCAGGTTGGTTCAAGAAATCATCATTAGACTGACGCAATTTTTTTAAAAGCAAAGGAGAAACCCGACTCACTGGACATCCTGAAATGGTCAACCTTTAAACATCTCATTACAGTAATGAGAGCGTCATGTCTCCGCTGGCACCTCACGATTACTCAGCGTCATCACGACCTTAAATAAAAGTGTCATGCAATTTTATATATATTTTCTTTTAGAAGCTAAACTTCGGGTCTCGACTTTTAGCACTTGGGTATTTTTCGAACTCAATGTCTGAGCAGCAGATCCATCATTTCAGCAACACTGCATGCTTTTCTCTACTAAATGTTTCATCCCGTCCTTCTCTTCTCACATCCCTAATCTTTCTCCATCATGTCGCTGTCTCCTCTTCAACATCCGACAGATTCGTCCTTTACTTTCCACTGAGGCCTCTTGGATACTTATTCAATCCCTCATCATCTCAAGTCCAGATTACTGCACCTCACTCCTGGCAGGTCTCCCCTTGAGTGCTATTTGACCTCTGCAACCGACCCAGAATGCAGCTGCACAGTTTTCAACCCTCCCAAATTCTCCCACACCAAGTCACTGCTACAATCTCTCCACTGGCTTCCTGTAGCTGTTCGCATCAGATTTAAAACACTAACGCTTGCCTACAAAGCCAAAAATGGACCTACACCTTCCAACTCAAAGTACTTACCACACCCCGTACTGCACCACATTATCTCAGATTCTCTTGCACTGCCAGACTGGTCCCTCCTTCTACCATGGGACAAACGAAACATGCTTCGAAACTCTACTCTGCTCCGGCTCCAAGGTGATGCAATGAACTTGTAATGTAACTTGTTAAACCTCGCATTAAATCCAATAAAGCAAGGTAGCATAAGGTAAGTCTGTTGTGCTTTTTACACACGAGCCTACAGACCTATCAGGGCGGAGCTTATCCATAGTTTCTGTAGCATGAAGCGACTTGGAGTTCACCTCCTCCTGGATGGGGCACTAGTCCATTACAGGTCACCTTCCAAGTCTTTTTAACTGCTACCCATTTACGCTTACCGCTGGATGGAGCTGTGGTTCAGACCTTGCCCAGCGGTCTTAGCATAGGCAATCGAACCCATGACCTCTTGATCATGAGCTCCGGAACAACTGGCCATTCTAAATCAGTAAACGGACCGAATGCTAAATGTTTCCCCTGAGACCACAGAAATGTGTTTCTGGCTAATCATGACAGGTGTCCGGGTACATCTTCATTCCAGTATCCGGATCTGCTCTCGATGTCTGACTTTTGGGTTTCCGCAGGGCAAGATTCTCATCTAGAGGCTTGTACAGGCCATCGCATTTCTCTAATTTACTATTTTTACCTGCAGCAAATGGTCAGCAACTTTCTTCCGCTTGATTTAACCTCATTCAATGAACCTGGAATAAGATACAAGATCAGAACTGACCCAGTATGATGTACCGAAATGCAATGTTTTGGGAGGAAAAAATCTCTATCTGCACCTTTTTTGGGTCACTCCTGGAACAGACGTTAAATTTCAGACTGTAGAGATGACATTTACGGCGTTCTCTCCCATTCTGTCTTCCATCTCCGCTGTCCCAGTTAAAACTCCACGACCGAGCCTCAGTAAAATTCACAAACCTTTAGCATTTCCTCATTTATATTCTCATGGATGCATCTCTTTTGTTCCTTAGTAAAGATTTTGACAAGTTAAGGCAGCATTGCACAGATATATCTGATCAGATGCTGATCCAGCCTGGACTTTGCTCCTCGGGTGGTTCTCACCATTGCTGAGCGTCAGGAATTTAGCGTTGGACCTCTAATGCAGGTTCTCGCTGAAAAATACATCCCAAAGTGCAGATATCCATGTTTCCCTTTTAATTTCCCAGCAGGAAGGTCCTGGCATCCCGGGCTTGCCTCATTTCTGTGTGGGGTTTGCATGTTTTTGTGGTGCTTGGGTGGGTTTCCTCAGGGTATTCCAGTTTCCTCCCACAGTCCAAAAGTGTGCCCAGTAGACTAAATGGCTGTTCGAAATCACCCCGAGGCGTGAGAGTGAGTATGCCTGGTCGTGTGATTGTTGGCCCTGTGATGGCCTGGTGAGGTGCCCTGGGTGTACCTAGTCCTCGCTCAGAGTTGGCTGAGATGGGCACCAGCCTCCCCTCGACCATAGTTAGGATTAAGCGGCTTAGAAAATGAACGAATGCATGAAAGTCTCTTCTGTGTGTGAGTAATTCTGTTCTTGCTGGCGCTGCGATTGTCCGATGAGTTGTCCACGCTGTACCCCACCCTCGCCCAATGTCGGCTGAGATGGGCTCAACCTCCACCTAACCCTAATTATTAAGCAGTTCAACAAACAAGTGAGTAAAGTTGTCTTGAGAAGTAAACATTGTCGAAGAATTATTTGTCAACGGCGCTTGTCAGCTGCCTGAAATGAAATTCAAGCTAAAAGCTAGCATAAGGCATGTAGCATCCTGTTGGGTGGGAAAGCAAACACATCAATAAACAAAACTGGCCAACTGACATTATTATGTATTCCCAAGAGGCGGCTGAGTGGCGCAGCCGGGTAGTGATTGGCCTGCCTTTGGCGCACACAGTTTGAAATTTTGATGATGCCAGAGCCGTCCATGACTACGAGGGCAAGAAGGCAGGTACGCTCTCAAAGGGGGTTGGAGAGTCGGGGTGGGGTGTTGAGTAGCACAGAAGCAGAGATCACAAGGATCAAAAATGATGGGGTTGGTGGGTTGGGGAGGGGGGTCAGGGTGATTAACCTGCAACACCACAAGAGGATGTGTAGGCGAGCGGAAAAGTGATCCGTGGCGCTTTCATTGTAATTCATGGTGGCGCTAAGCTTGTTAAGGCTAATGAAATTAGCGCTGGCTGTGTGGTGTCATGTTGACGGCTGACTTTTACAGTAATCACCCAGATGCCATCGGCGCCTGGAAGACGGAACTGCAATCGGACACAAAGCTGCGTGTTTCAAAAGTGGATGAATATTAATGTGTCTCAATATTTCGGGGTCTGCACTAAACAGCTCGGACTGATATAATTAGCCGCGCGACACAACCGGCTAATCAATTCATGCTAACTATGGTGTGGTATTATGATCTATCACCCATTACACAATGTTTCTGGACGTGTGCTGTAGGACATGGAGAGCTTTCGTGTAGTTGGTGATAAGTGCAAAAGTTTGTGCACCCTTAAAAGTGAGTCACTGACAAGGGAGGGGCGAAAGCATGCAGTGCCCCCTCCGTGACATGCGATGCTAGGCACCTGCATCTTTTCGAGCTGCAGTACTATGCATGTTTGGGGGCGGGTCTAACACACTCAGAGGGAACGCGCTATCCACCCTCTCATATTAATGAGCACGCAGACGCCCGTGATTGGCTGCCGATCGCTGTGAGTGACAGGGAAGTCAGCGTATGCCGTCCCTCCCTCCTGTCAGAGCTCGGCCAATCGGCTCCCGTGGACTCCTATCCCGGCCACGAACATACTGTGTGCATTAAACCAGATTTATTTATTTATATT
>JAQNCB010000005.1:13740925-13751300 GCA_030068295.1 Euristhmus nudiceps | reverse complement strand
AACTTACGTTGTCGAGAGTGTTAGGTTTCCTGGATTCCAAGGGAGTTGAGTTTCAAGGGAGGGGGTGTCTCCCTACAGTAGGTAGAGATGGAATATGCACTGGGAGCGTCTCACAAACCATCATTTTCGTCCCGTCTCATCAACGAAATCTCAAACACGTCAGGTCATGTTTTAGTCGCCAAAGATCCATGTTTACTGCGTCATCGTCATGTTGTCGTCACACAAAAAAGGTGCGTTAACGAAATCATTTCAAAAACACTGCCCTCAAAATGCAACTTATACTCCAGTGCGACTTATATATGTTGTTTCTTCTTTATTTTGCATTTCTTGGCTATTTCGACATGTACTCTGGAGCCATGTATAGTCTGAAAAATACAGTAATCAAGAAGTAGAAGAAATGTATGGAGGAGCCTGGGAGGAACTGGTCAAAAAGTCGACCAAGAGGCCGATGGCAACTCGGAAGCAACGACAAGAATTTTACGCAATTTTTTTTTTTTTTTTTTCAAAACATCACTGCACCCCTTTTTGTTTTTCTGTACTCATGGCATGTCATCTGATATCCGAGTAATAAAAGAGCTGAGCAGGAAACACAGCAGCTCATATCCTGGAAGTATGGATATAATAAATGCACATATCTTCCCAGTCAAGAGCGCCGTGTTTTCTTTTTATTTCCACAGAAACAGTAAAGTCACATCAGCCAGGTTGCGAGCATGCTGCAAGCATAAAAATACTTGAGAGCTGTCCACGAAAACATGCTTTTTTCCCACCTACTGACTAGAGAAATGCAGAGTGAGTTATCTGGTAAAATATCTGGTCAAATAACTCGCTCTGCATTTCTCTAGTCAGTAGGTGGGGGAAAAAAAAACATGCTTTTGTGGACAGCTCTAAAGTATTTTCTTATAAAGTAAATCGAAAAAGTACACGAGTAATATTCTTGTAAAGTTCATTCATTTTATTAGGGTCACAGTGAGGCGGGCACACATCTCCATCTCAGCCGACTCTGGGTGAGGGCAGAGTACACCCTGGACAGCTCGCCAGGCCAGCGCGGGGCAGAAACATGCTGACGGCTATGCGGCGCCTCTTGATGGAAGTCAGCGATGGTTCTTTTGCATCCCTCTCACCACAGACAGGGAGAGACACGGCCGGCCTCTGATAACCCAGTTAGCGGCACTGGGGGGACAGCAGGGACAACCTGGTGACAGTGGGGCTTGAACCCCTGACCTTTGGATCAGTAATCCAGCGCCCTACCACTGCACCACCACTAAAATCTGTTTTACAAAAATAAAAATAAAGGTTAATTAAAAATATCAAACATTTACATTTTTTTTTCTTTTTAATCAGTTTCCTCCCCAATACTTCCTGCTTTACGTGTGTTTTTAGCGAGACTTGAGAAGAATGTCAATAATCCCATTATTTTTTTTTTTTTGCTTACTGTCACATATGCATCAGATAGCAAGAGTTTGTTTGTACTCATAACCTCCCAGTTCACCTCATAATCTTAATTAAATCTGCCCAAAGCCTGAAACGCCGTCAACTGAGCGTCCAAATCTTAATCAGAGCGAGTCGAATCCCGAACACGCCGCGGTAAACATTCGCCACAAAGGATACATGATTTACTACAAGAGAGAAAAGAAGAGCAGAGAGGGAAAGAATAAATAAATAAACGTTTGGGAGTGAAAAGATAAATGTGCAGCCGAACATCTTCGTTTTTGTGCAAAGAAAAAAAAAAAAAGCATGAATAAAATAAAATAACTAAATAATTGTGTTTTAAGAAATTCAAATGAAGATGAGGTGCAACAACAGAGTGAAATCCTTTTGGTCATGTGACATAAAACCGAGAATGACATACACAAACATTTTGTTTGCTTGTTTGTCTGTGTGTCCCAGGGCGTAATGGGAAACATTTCAAATGGCATTCTGATAAATGCAGAACACCATAACAAACCGAATCCTGACATCATATCATACATGACATGGTGAAAATTTAACGCAAAACTTAAAAATACCATGCAGAGCACTGTGGGAGCCTCGGTGTTAAACTTTGATGCTCTTAAACCAGCTGCAAGGGTTCTTACAGTGTTGGTACAACACCAACATTACACAACATGATTAAGTTCTATATAGCTATAGATATATATTATGTTGTTGTTTTTACACACATAAACACATCTATATGTTTGTTCAAACAGCGCTGCGTAATATTGGTAATATTATCAAGTAATATTTTTGTGAAGTTTGACCGGATATAAAAACATAATATCCTATAGCTCCACCCATGTTTACATACAGCACCAGTCTGTGTGGGTTAGCATGTAGCCTAGCACACAGGCCGCCCCACTTACCCCACTTTTGTTTACGGTGACTCGTCCGTCTCCTGGGCCACAGAGGAGGGATGGTGGTGAAAGCTCCCGTGGAATAAAATCCGGCTTTGGAGGTTCAAAATGTGCATAATTTTTCCCTCTCTCCAACAGTTCAACCCTTCCGTACTGTATTACGCCTTGAAACATAAACAACAAAAACATGAAAAGATTCAAAAAACAAACCTAAGAGCTTGGAGCCGCCGTGCGCACATGCGCCGTCGCCACAGCACTATAAGCCCCTCGAAGTCTTGATAATAACGTAAGTAATTTCAATAGTAATAATTAACACATCAAGCTGATTTTTAATAGGCTTCTGCGGGCGACCATAATGCATCCCAAACATAAGCTTTATGGCGATCGAGCAATTATTGGAGGCTCTACAGTGTCCACGGACCACGATGGAAAGACAGTTGCACAGAGTCACAGACTCACAGACACACGGACGGACGGCACGACCGACGACAACACCGCTTCAGGAAGGCTTTAGCATTTGCTTTGGGATAAAACATGAAAGGAACAAAAAAGGGGGTGTGGTCCTGACAGTACATCACACGCTGAGGAAATCCAAGAGCCAGACGATGCATCAGGTAAACAAAGTAAATTTAAAAAGCCACAAGCCTAAATTAGAGCCTAAAATAGCACATCCTCCTCACAGCAGGAAGGTCTTGGGTTCGCGTTCCGGGTGACTCCTTGTTCGGGTTTCCTCCAGGGACTCTGGTTTCCTCCCACAGTCCAAAGATATGCACATTAGGCATAAACGCTGTTCGAAATTGCCCCTGGATGTCGGTATGACTATGAATAGCTGTGTGTTTTGCCCTGGGATTCATTGGTTAGCTGTTCAGGGTATACCCTACGTTTACCAAGAATTTGGCAGAGATAGGATCCGGTCTCCCAGTGACCCAAGTAGGATTAAGCGGTTCATCAGCGGCTTAAGCGGAATGAATGAATGAATGAGTGACTGTGCACTACTGGAGCGGTGTTTTCACCCGAATCTGAACAATGATGCGTGATTCCCAGTTCTGTCTACAGAACAATTCAGCGTACATTCCATCATTATCTTGTTGATGACGAGATACGATCCCCAAAGCGTCACCGTTCTGTCAAATGGCATCGGCTCTCATAACGATCGTCCCCTATTGTTACGGAAGCCAAGTGTTTCTCTCAAACCTCCTCGAAACGCTCGTTTGTTTCCTTAAAGCACGACGGAGATTGTAATGATCTAATTAAGCGAGCTTGCTGTTCACGGCGTCCTCCTGTGTCATGATGATAGCGAGCTCTCCCCATCTGTCAGCTTCGGCTGCAGAGTCAGCAATCGTGCTGCGCCGCCAGATAATGATGTTCAGACGATCGCTGGGACCTTCATGCCAGGGAAAAGAAATAAATAAATAAACAAAAAGGTCAGAGAGTCGCAGCCCCGAGGGCCGAGAATGATGGGTTTGACGATACGGCGCTGCCTTTTTCACCCGCGAAAGAAATGTCACTGTCAATCTTAATTATACAGGGCAGTGCAGGGTGATAATATTTTATAATATTTGTATAATGAGGTTCACCTGCTCAGACAGATTCACTTTACAGCATCACTGTTGGATGCTCACGACTGATTACAGTGCTCGCAGGCATGCACTGATTTTCTGAGGCGCTTCTTTTCTGGAGACAGGCTGGAGCCTATCTCCGCCAGCTCCTGGAGAAGGTAACTTGAACCTGTTTTGCAATCACCTTTGCATGCACGCTGCTTGCTGAGCCTCCTGGCATGTGCTGTACGTCTGCTGTAGTTCTTGCAACTTGGAAATCGGAAGTAGCTGCTGGGCCACGAATGGACAAAAACAAAAGGAAACTGTGATGCACGAAAATCTGTGTAGCACACTGTAGTGGCGTCCCCTTGATTTTGTGTCAATCACTAATAAATCCTGAGATAAATGAGCGAAATCTTCTCTCACACAACCACAGTGTTTCTTACATGTTTGAGTAAAATGCCTGAAAAAAATTCTGATCTCAAAGCCGCACAAACAATTTTCTGACTAAAAAAGTGAAAAGATTTTCCCTGAAAAATGGACACCAAAGCGTTTGATTTTCACCCTGTCAGACAAAAGCTGTTTCCTAAGGGCAATAAACATTCATTACACATTGTATTCGTCATTATTTACTCAATGAAAGATCAATGTATGGAACTCTTTTTTTCAGATCCATCAAAACAGTCCCCAACCCGCTGGTATAACGGCCCAAAGTCACGTAACGTTCATCACCTATTCAGCTGCATACGTGATGAACGTTCACCTCACCGATACATCGTAGAGCACAAACAAACTGCAACAGAGCATACAGTTGTCAATAACAATAAATGTACACAAATATCCCTCATAGTTTTGTTTTGATTACCCGCCAGTTATAGAGAAAATGGATTTTGTACCTGTTAATCATCTCTTGTCCAGTGCCCGTGATGAACGTTCTCCCCGTCCAAAGTCCCCTCCAGTGATGCAGCCCGACTCCTCAGAACAGATTCCTCAAAACCATTTTCCTCGAACTGCATGCTGGTTAATTTATTTATGCAAATAATCAGCTGGTGGCGTCGACATCGACAAGACGAGGCATGGTGTCCAGCTGGCGTGCTATACAGTGTGAACGTGACGACGTGCATCCTTCATCAAAGCATCCTTCATCAAAAATGTTTTTCATCGTTTTCCCCAGATCAAAAGCCATTTCACAAGTCTCCGCTGGAAGGAACATGGAATCCTTTTCAGGATTAATAGACTTGTCTGAAGTAAAGGGGATCTTTGATTTTTTAACTCCATGAAACTCTACGGGGCGCCACTACCATGGATTTATATACATGTTTGAAATACTTACTGAGTGTGGTTTGTTTCCATGTAGTTTATGTGAGCTAAACCCTGAATGAGAAGTATATAAACAGACACCATTAGTTACATAACACTTAGCTTGAGTTGAAGTGCTCACCTGAGCTGCCTCTGTCATGGTTTATCCCTGTAAAAATAAATTGTACAAGTCTCATTTTCGTTTGCCTTTCCTTTGTGTTTCTGTGTAGTATATACTAAAACAATCATGTGCCTCAGGTCCAGTCATGACCATCTCGCAGTGAGTGACAGCCACTTAGCCTTATGTTCATAATTGTTAATCTGTACATGAACCAAGACAATCATGAAAAAACTCCAGACTTTTATCAACACGTGCCTACGGTGCATCGTCAACATCGAATGGCGCGAGAAGATCCACAACGAAGAACTGTGGAAGAAGGTGGGTCAGGAACCGGTAGACCCGCAGATCCAACGAAGGAAGTGGGGCTGGATTGAACATACCCTCCGAAAACCGGCATCCAGCATCACACGCCAGGCACTCATGTGGAACCCGCAGGGGAAGAGGAGAAGGGGACGGCAAAGAAATCGCTGGAGGCGCGACACAGAGGCGGAACTGAAAGCGAAGGGGACCACCTGGAGATCACCAAGTGGCGAAGGCAGCCGAAAACTGGGTCCTACTAAGCAAGAAACTAAGCAAGAAACTCACCCTCACATGAATATTTATCTTTCGGAAACTTAATAAGATACCATGTTGTATTAAAATTTCCGAATTTATATCTGTGCACGCCAGTGTATAAACCTTAAAAAAATAAATAAACAAAATAATCCCTGTGAGATAAAATAAGAGAAAAATAAGATGAGGCACCTCTGCACCCCTCTAGAGAGGCCAATTCGATCCTTTAGAGAGTGCGAGAGAAGTTGTTCAGATAAGCCCGCGAGTACGAGCTGTCAGCTCCCGGCACCGTTCCCAAAAAAGGAGGCAGAAAGCATGAAAAACTTTGCCTCGCACCTCTCTCTTGGCAGCGCGGCTCCTCAATAACGGCAGCTCGACAGCTTTGCAGTGCCAATTGACTGTGAAATGAATCCACTAAGAGTTGCAAAGGCTGTTGGATTCTGTATTTATTGCTGCATTAGCTCGCTCCTTTTACCCAGTGGCGAAAAAAATAAATAAAAAAATAAAATAAAATAAAAATTACACCTTTTTCTGATTCCAAATATTCATAAACATTTATAAAGTTGGAGTTTAATATGAGAAAATGTTCATTTATTTTTGAGATGATCAGGAACTGAGGGGTCAGACACACACACACACACACACACACACACACACACACACACACACACACACACACTTCACACTCAATTCATGCCAAATTGTCTTCTCACATCCAGGGAAACATCTGGACTCGTTTGGCCTGACTTCAGCTCATATCTTATTTGGGTTAATTTTATAACGGAGATTTCCTCAGGACTGGAACTCACTCAGAAATATTGAATTCAGGCTTCGGACTTTACATTTCCTCTTTACACCTTAATGGGCCTGATGAAACAAAAGCAAAGTCTTGTGTGCTGTTCAAAATGTGCATTATAAACTTCATACCGGAATGGAATGTGGGCGTGGCGGCGGGAAACAAATACGAATTTGTTTCAGTGAGGATGACAAAAAAGACAATGAGCATGATGAGGCAGAGGAGGATGAGGAGTGGGAGGAGGAGGAGGAGGAGGAAGAGAATGAAGACGATGGTGATGATGGTGAAGATAATCATGATAATAATAATGATCATGATGATGGTGATGATGATGATAATGATGGTGATGGTGATGATGACAGTGATGTAGATGGTGATGATGATGATGATGAAGGTGGTGGTAGTGATAATGGTAATGGAGATAGTGATGATGATGATGATGATGATGATGATCATGGTGATGCTGATGGTGATGATGGGAATGATGAAGGTGGTGGTGATGATGGTGATGGTGATGATGATGATGATGGTGATGGCAGGAATAATGATGGTAATGATGATGATGGTGATGGTGATGCTGATGATGGTAATGATGGTAATGGTGGTGGTGATGATGATGATGAAGGTGGTGGTGATGATGATGATGATGATGATGATGAAGGTGGTGGTGATGATGATGATGATGATTATACTGTTGGGAATGATGATGGTGATGATGATGGTGGCAGTGATGATGATGGTGATGACAGTGATGACGATGATGATGATGATGATGATGATGATGATGATGGTGATGACAGTGATGACAATGATGATGATGATGATGATGATGATGATGATGATGATGGTGATGATGATGATGATGATGATGATGGTGATGATGATGGTGATGATGATGGTGATGATGATGACGACGATGATGATGACGATGATGATGATGATGATGATGATGGTGATGATGATGATGACGAAGATGATGATGATGGTGATGATGATGGTGATGATGATGACGATGATGACGATGACGATGATGACGACGATGTTGATGACGATGTTGATGACGATGATGATGACGATGATGATGATGACGATGATGATGACGATGAGAGTCGGGTGAGCTAGGCTGCAGCCTTCACGCCACCGTAATAGGATTAAGTGTTTCGGGAAATGAGTGAGTGAGTGAGTGAGTGAGTAATTAGCCTGGGGGTGGACATACGTTTTCCTGCGTACACTAAGAAAGGCTGATGGGCGTCTTTATGATGGAAAAGGACGAAGCGATACGTCGCGTGTTATTAGTTCAAACAGAAGGACCGCTGGCTTGTTTTCCCGCCGCTGGCTGGTGGAGTCGTTGGCGTGTCACGAAGACAAGAGAATGGAAATGAAAGGGTTAAAGTTTCACTCTTTTTTTTTGCGTTTCTGTGGGTTGTTTTTTTTTAAACGAAGGGTTTTTAAAGCCGAGGCTATTTTTTATTCCGCCCTGGCATGGCTGTCTAACGATCGCGTAAATGTATGAGCGTCTCCTGGCTGTATTGAGCCTCCTGATTGCTGAAGAGCCGAGATGAAACGCCGAAGCCCCCTACAGGTCCCAGGATTGGTTTTCGATAATGATCACAGCGAAATTAAGTTAAAAAAAACAAAACAAAACAAAACGGCCCTCCGTTGCACACCGGGACGACATTCATCATAAACATGGAAGAGGAAACGAGGAAGCTTACGTTGGAGAGAAAGCTAACGAACAAACAACCACCTGCTGCTCCTGGGAAACGCGGAACAGGCTCAGGGAGGCGTCTGCATCAGCCACGGCCCGGATGAGGAACGCAGCGTGTGTGTGTGTGTGTGTGTGTGTGTGTGTGTGTGTGTGTGTGTGTGTGTGTGTGTGTGTGTGTTTTCCATATATCCATTTTAAGTAGCACTATTGGTGCATGTTGGTGTTTTAGAAGTAAGCACTTTTACATGGCAGTAAGCGGAACACGGCGCACTATTTTGGGTCGCCAGGTGCCTCGTCCTCGTCACGCCACATCAAAAAACTGCCGACTGTCAACGCCAAGCTGTTACTCAGTGAAAAACCCCATAATGATCTGCCAAACGGTTCGATCCATACTGCATACTGTAGCACGTCCAAATGAAGTACCAGCCCAACCTATCGATTGTTCCGAAGCCGGGGAAAACAGCCTGGGATGAAGGATCGGATTCGCGTTCCCGACGCAGGACCCCGAATAAAAAGCGCTGGTTCCTATGTGAGCACTCGTATGTTGCTGTGCGGTGTGTGATTCTCAGGGAGTCGTGGTGCGATAAACGGCAGCACAAGCGAAGGACGAGGAAGTGCGCGCCACCATTAGCTCGACTCCGGAACCGGGAGCACTTCAGGAAACGGCGGTTTCAGAACCCTTTTTTGTTCGGTGTGTTTGTTCAGCGGCAGCGCGTACTGCCATACGGTTAAAGGGTGTGAAATCCGGCGGGCTCGTACGGAGCAGTCGCCTTATTTTTTCCACCGAGTGTCACGTCCGTGCCCGGAGACGCTCCAGCGCCACCCATGGGTCACATTTGGAGGTGCTCTTATACCGTTTGAGCATTTTAAACTCGATTCCTGATTTTCAAAAATAACCTGCTGCTGCCTCCAGCGGCGTCATTCTGCCATATTGGATGTTCTGCAGGTCATGGGTTCCAGTCCTGTGTTCAGCGAGGAGGTTCCTATGCTCTTCCTGTGCTCGTGTGCTTTTCGTACAAGTATTATAAATATTATATAAGACATGCGCATTACGCCTCACGATCGTAGTGGGATAAAATGGAAAAATTAATTAATTGGGCGGCACCGTGCTGCGCTGGTTAACATGTTCGCCTCTCATCAAGAAGGTCCTGGCTTCAATTCCCAGCCTGGGCGTTTCTATGTGGAGTTTGCATTTCCATGTGGAGCTTGCATGGGTTTCCTCTGGGTACTCCGGTTTCTTCCAACAGTCCAAAAACATGTACAGTAGGCTGATTGGCTGTTCCAGACCTCCCTTAGGTGTGAGTGTGAGTGTGAATGGTTGTGTAACTGTTGGCCCTGCGATGGCGTGGCGAGCTGTCCAGGGTGTACTCCGCCCTCATGTAGAGTCGGCTGAGATGGGCGCCAGCCTCCCTGCGACCCTAATTAGGATTAAGCGGCTTAGAAAATGAATGAAATGATGAATTCATTGATTTTTCCTGCCAGACTTGGTGGATTGTCTCAAGACCCCCTCACTGCTCTGGTGCTTGGGCCCCTCATCGCTGCTTGCAGCTACGCGCTACACCCTTCTGTTCTGAGAAACTCCTAAAGGACGTACAAGCCTGTCTTTCCTAGATATGATTTGGCATCCCCAGCACCCCCATCCCCCCCGATTTCATTTAACTCTGCAGCTGTGCTTGTCTCGGGCCGATTAGATTCCGGATGGCGTGAATGCAGGAGCTCGGCGAACAGTTCCAGGTGAACGCTTCGTTTTTGGGGTTCTCTTTCGCTGCTTTATCTTAATGACGCCGAAGCCATTCAAGAGAAAAATGAGTCGAGACCCCCGTACGAAGAAACAAGGGAAGCCGGTGTAGTATGACTGCGACTCAGGGACCTCGGCGAGTGATGGATGATGGTACGAGGAAGCAAATTAGCGGCAGGTTCAATTATTGAAGCTCGGTGGAAACGGCGTAGACGGAGTAGAACCGCTGCTCCTCCGCATTGAGAGGAGCCAGTTGAGGTGGCTCGGGCATTTGATTAGAATGCCCCCCG
>JAQNCB010000005.1:13496071-13512125 GCA_030068295.1 Euristhmus nudiceps | reverse complement strand
TCTCTATATTTCTCTCTATATTTCTCTCTCTCTCGCTCTCTCGCTCTCTCTCTCTCTCTCTCTCTCTCTCTCTCTCTCTCTCTCTCTCTCTCTCGGTATCATTCCATTCTGTATCGTATGGTGTCTAAATGAAGTGCAGATGTGTGAGATGCTCTACGCGCAGGATGGAGGGAGGATAATCGCACGTGCAGCCTTGATTGGAAAATATCTTTCAAGGTGTCGTGCGAGCGTACAAATCGCTCTAGTGTTACAAATGTCGATGCAAACGAGTTTGCATTGCTTTTGGAGGATACACGCACGAGAGAGAGTGGGAGAGAGAGAGAGAGAGAGAGAGAGAGAGGTGATTAAAAAAATAAAAGCGAGCGCGTGCATGCTTAAAATGCTCAAGAGTGAACCTGAATATTAATGCATCTGCACTAACCCATTACAGCATCTTCTCTTTCTTTCTTTCTTTTTTTTGACGCATGCATTATAGCTCGTGCAAATTCCCATCTCCGAGTGCATGCATGAACGATTTTGCAGATCATTTGTGTGTGCAAGTGAAAAAAAAACCTTCTTAATCCAAGTTTAGGGCTTGTTTCTCTTTTTCTTCTTGGTGTTCCCATTGTTTAGTGCTTTTACGATGCACGTACAGCAATACACTTCTTCCTTGTTCTTTTATTATTTATTTATATATATATTTATTTATTTATTTATTCATTTATTTCTTTATTTATTTTGGTGGGGGTGTTTTGATGTCTCTTTCTTTCTCTCTGCAGTTTTCATTGCTTTTTTGGAGCGCGCGCGCACACACGCACGCACACATACACTAATTAATTGCTGGATAGGAAAAAATATCTGAGCAACACTATGCCAATGTCATGCATGCAAACCAAGATGAAGCTTTACTCCTAAAATAAAGTAGTTCTGCAGATCTGAATCACAGAAAGACAAACTAGAAAGCTTGCTGATGGTCAGTGAGTGTGAGGACACACTGCAGGGGCTGTTGGTGATGGTGCATCATCTCTACACCCTTAACTAATACATAACTGCAATGCAACTGATGCAAAGGACCTGTACATACACACACACACACACACACACACACACACAATCCAGGTATGTGCAGGTGCATGCGCTTACCTAAATCTTCTTCTCTCCTGTGATGAGGAACGGTGCTCCAGGACGACGATTTAATGCGTCCGTGCAAAAGTTGAGCTGAGAGATCCCTGTGTTCGGCTCATGCTGATGGAGGGCAGAGCTGAGAGCGACTCCTCTCATGCTCAAGAAGGAGAAATGCACGGCGAGGTGATGTGAGGGAGACGTGAGGGATACAGAGGAGATACGCACATATGCACGTACCGGCACGGGGATGAAAATATCCGAGAGAGAAGAGCGGAGAAAAGGAGCGGGAGGAAGAGGGAAGAAGAGGCGGCCGGTGCGTTCGCTGAGAGCAAGCGGAAGGAACTGAAGAGAAACGGACTGGAGATGAGAGGAGAGGAGGGAGATGGAGGACAGCAAGGGGAGGGACCGGGCTACATCAGACCGAGAGAGAGGGAGGGAGGGAGAGCGAGATGGAGGGAGGGAAGGAGGGAGGGGGAAGATGTGAGGTGAGAAAGTGACTGAGGTTGACTAAGTGATGGAGGGAGGAAGATTTAGGAAAATTAGAGGCAGACAGAGAGACAATTATGTAAACATGACATATGCTGTTTGTGCAGTCGAGCTCTCGGGTTTTTGCTGGCAAGATTTGATTCAGCACAAATTGAGTTGTTGTAGTCGACGATGCACAGACGCTCAGTGAATATGAGAACACAACACCGTCGGTGGGAAACCCAAGCTCGCCGGAGAGGAGTCATGTTTTCCATTCAAGTGAGTGTAATTACAGAGCAAGGCAAGGATTGCTTCATCAGGAAACGCAGAGCGATGACCCTGATGCACTTCCTGTCATGCTGGAACTTTTCCAACAACAGTAATCAGGCGACTCTCAGGACATGGAGGTTGAAATAAAGGACAGTAACACCACCGCATACTTGCTGGGTAATCTGCTCCATATTAACTCGACTGGAAGATAACGCAAACACAGTGCAGACACGACGGTTCGAATGCCAAGTTTGCTGCACTGCATGCAGCTTCAGAGCCTTTTGCACAGGGGTTCAGTGGGGCTTGGTGCCTGATTGGTTGGTCAGACCTTCACAGTAGTATTGCCAAGTTACCAGTGTTGGCGGTTGAGTAAGGCCCTTAAGCACGATAGCCCGACTGCATGGAATTGGGTGGATGACCTACGATGTGCACAGATCCTGGTCTAGCTGGTGGGAGAACGGTTTAGAATGTATTCGATGATGTACCCAGGAGCAAACAGGTATGTCATGGCAACACGAGCGATGCGTCAGGTCAGACCTAAAAATGCAGAGGTGCAAATATTTCCAGCATGAGACACATGTTGTCAAAAACATAATGCACGTCATCAGGAGGTTAAAGAGTCGGGGTAGAACTCGTGTACAATCCGGGGAGTCGGTTCCGTTAATCCACATTAACACTATTAGCTAGCAGTACATTTCGCTAGTGTTGCAGTCTTGCACTGACGCACCTCTCTAGTTAGCCAAAAACGTAGATAACCTAAGCAGTATCCATTAACACACTTGCCTAATACAGCAGATATGCATCAACACATTTAGCTAACTAGCAACACACTTACCTAGCGCAGCATACATGTATTAACACACTCCACTAGCCAAGCAGACACATGTTAACACATTAGCGAATTAGCAACACGTTTAGCTAACCCTAACCTCGCAGACATGCACTGACATACTAGCAACATGCTAGCTAGCCTAGCAGATATGTGTTACCAACCTTAGCTAACTAACAGCACGCAGCTTACCCATGGATGCACCTAGCTAGCTAACCAGACACTTTGCTTAGCGAACAAATATGTCTCTGGGCGAGGGCAGAGTACACCCTGGACAGCTCACCAGGCACATCATCAATATGCATCAGAATGTTTAGCTAATAAATAACATCCTAAGTCAAGCAAGCACAAACACATTAGCACATTAAACTTGCTAACTTAATGCACTTAGCTAACCTAGCAGACATGCAATAAGATATGTGGCTAACTAGCGATGTACATAGTTATACTAGCACACATATCTAGCTAACTAGCAACACATTTAGCTAACTAGCAACACACTTACCTAGAGCAGCATACATGCATTAACACACTCCACTAGCCAACCAGACATGTTAACACATTAGCGAATTAGCAACACGTTTAGCTAACCTCGCAGACATGCACTGACATACGAAGTTAACTAGCAACATGCTAGCTAGCCTAGCAGATATGTGTTACCAACCTTAGCTAACTAACAGCACGTAGCTTACCGAGTAAACATACCCATGTATGCACCTAGCTAGCTAACCAGACACTTAGCTTAGCGAACAAATATGTCTTTGGGCGAGGGCAGAGTACACCCTGGACAGCTCACCAGGCACATCATCAATATGCATCAGAATGTTTAGCTAATAAATAACATCCTAAGCCAAGCAAGCACAAACACATTAACACATTACGCGTGCTAACTTAGTGCACTTAGCTAACCTAGCAGACATGCAATAAGATATGTGGCTAACTAGCGATGTACATAGTTATGCTAGCATACATATCTAGCTAACTAGCAACACAGCTTAGCTTAGCTTGCCTAGTCGATTTGCATTAGCACAACTGGCAAAACGAGAAACACGCACAGCTAATATAGCCAGCGGACGATTGATCACACAGTAAGCTCACCTTGCAGAACTGCCTCACTAGCGACAGCCTTTAGTTTAATTTATTTAATGAATTCCAGTTATGTAAAAGCGTGGGACCGGGTCGCTCGGTGGAAGTTTCACTTCTCTTACAGTCTGCTGAATTCATCTATCATTTCTCCACTTACACATAATTCACCTTTCTGCTTTCGGGTTCCATCACACCTGAATAAATCATGGAATCAATCTTTCCTGAGTGAGCGTGAGCATCAGGAGAGAGTGGCGGAGCTGGTAGCATCCAGCCGTGACGTTCTCTCGTCTCCATCCCACACAAGTACCAGCGCGTGAGGAGTGACGAGCGCATGCCTGCAGCCTTACGCCCTCACGGTCGCCTGGATTCGACCTCATACATGTAAGCAGGAGGGTAAAAACACTATTAAGTTTTCAAAGAAACAAAAATGAAAGTGTGAATAGGATTTAAGTTGTCAGCGCAGGGCTAAATGCTCACTCCGACCTAACCTTTAAACTTAATCTTTGTGAGTTTCTGTGAGATCCAGATCTGAAGGGTCTCGTCAAATATTTCACCAAAAACTAGTGAATTATGTTTTTTCTTGATTGGACAGACAGGCTTACGAGGAATCTGGAGCCTACCTTGACTGATTCTGGGTAAGGGCAGGGTACAGCCTGAACAACTCCCCATTCCATCACCATGACACATAAATAGATATTCATATACACATTCACATCTGGGGCAATATGGAACAGCCAACTAGCCTAATGTGCATATCTTTGGACGCTGAAAGGAAACTGGAATACCCCGAAGAAACCCCAGTCAAGAACAAGGAGAGCATGCAGACTCCACACAGAAATCTCCTTGCTGGGTCCAGGACTCAAACCCAGGACCTTCTTGCCGTGAGGCAGACGTGCTAATCATTACACCACTGTACCCTTGTCCGTCAGGGTCTTCGGGGAAACCCAATACCACTCCATCCAGCTGACTTCACGTGAGAGGCAGGGTTGTACCCTGACCAACTCACCAGACTATTGCAGGACAAAAAAAGTGTTGCATAGCCAGGATCACTTTCCAGTAGATGATGGTGGATAATGTTTGCCTTAAGGGAGCCAAACAGCGCTATCCCAGACTTCCATTAGAATACATGAGAGTCAGAGAAATACCTTGAGAACCGGTACGCCATGGGATCCAATCATGGAGAGTTTGTTTATGTAAATGAACAAACTCTGTATGAATGTTGAACTGAACGCTGAGAGCATCTCTGAGGGAGACATGGCGTACTGGATGTTACCATCAACCTCCAAGAAGGTGAAAATGTACAGGGGAAGAGTGACCGCCATGTTTGCGTCTTGCAGTCACCTCCAATATGCATGACAAGCAAGTGGCAAGACTCTCAGGAAAGTGTGTGTTTACTCTGCATATATTCTTGCAAGTGGTTGCCCCGGAAATCTGCCGTGACGCTCACCAAATAACCACAGTAAGGCCACAGCTCTCACATATCAACTGGCTGTACAAGACCTTATCTTTATGTACATGTCTTTGGCCCATGGGAGGAAACAGGAGTACCCAGTACTTACAGCATTCATGTATTTAAATGTCATTTCCGATACGTTTCAGTGGGACACGTTGGTTTGACTCCATTAATCCCGGACATGAAGCCGGGGCTCTCGGCTTGGTTTGGGTTGGTGCTCACACGGTTTCAGTCGAAGTCATTACTTTTCCGCATGCTGAACACTACAGTCTAAAAAAAATAATCTAATTTCTGGAGAGAAATTTGATTTAGCAATAATTTATTCAATTTCTGCACTGATTCACTTACGGTAAACTGATAATAGGGAAACTGTGCGTCGACAAATAATCGAGTTTCTTTCTAAATACATGACGAGCGTATATTTCACAACCCGCCTTAATACGACAGACTACGACGTGATATTTTACCTGCGATGGAATGATGTGGCTAGCACAACTGCCTCACAACAAGAAGGTCCCAGGTTCAAGTCCTATGCTCGGTGAGGGCATCTCTGTATGAAGTTTCCACGTTCCTCCCATGCCTGCAAGGGTTTCCTCCCGGTGCTCCAGTTTCCTCGCACAGATGCATCACTCGGCTAGTTGGCTGTTCAAAATCGCTTCATGCATGATTGTGAATAGTTGTGTGTGTTGGGTCTCCAATGGACTAGTGAGCTGTTCAGGGCGTCCTTCACCTTCGTCCATAGTCGGCAGTGATAGACTCCAGCCACCATTTGACCCGGGTAGGTTTTGGTGGTTTGAAAAATGAATGACAGACGATTTCATCTGCAATCTCCAAACGTCCATGATGTTTATTGCATCCCGCGGGTCTCCATCTCTACGCAGTCGGAGATGGCGGTGCTACTGTATGAGCCCAGTTATTGGATAAAAGATTAGCATGTCCTTATTGAACAACTTTTTGAAGTCTTTAGTGGGGTGTCGGTGGTACTGTAGGGCCCATGAACTCCCTCACGGTCACATGCATCCTTCTGGGCTGCATCTTTACACGGGTTCTATGGCGTGTGTTTCTGATCAATAGCTCATTGAGACGTTGCACAAGAGCTTTTATATCCTTCTGAAATACAAAGATAGTTGACCCAGATTTCTTGTTTTTCTCTTTATTACACATGATTGCTACCGTACTGCTCCGTCGTAATGAAAAACTCCCATTATACACAAAAAGCGCTGTTTGTTTTTTTACTCCTCTCATCCAAGGACTAGTTTTATATAACCCCCTGATGTCTTGTAAGGATGGACACAGACACTGATTATAGACATAATAATATATATATATATATATATATATATATATACATGTGCGCAGATAGAGTGAAATGGGTGGATATTTGAGACGCCTGCAAGACAGTGTGGATAAAATATGGCATAAATCTTTCGACAAAGAACACTGTGTATCAAGTCCATCCTCATCCTCAGTACCCTACGCTACAGAGCCCAATGCCGGGCAGCGTACTGTATCGCCGCCACATCAAGCAGCTGAAAGAATCCCATTTAGTTCCCAGCTATATTAGATAACAACTGAAATACAGTTGTGGTATCTCTTGGAAATAAAGTGTAATCGGATACGCAACATCCTTCTGAAACCATTTGTTTACTCCTGTACATGAGTGTTAATGGCCCCTGCAGAGCGGCACCGTGATACCAATCAACACCAACATCAACATCATTTTTATTTCTCTTGACATCGTGTCCCCTATTCTGTTTTTGTGGGGAAGTTGTGGCCTGGTGGCTGTTTGCTCGATTATTTATCTGAAGTTCGGGGGTTCAAGCCCCACCGTCACCTGGTTGTCCCTGCTGTCCTCCCCCCAGTGCGGCTAACTGGGTCATCAAAGGCCGGCCGTGTCTCTCACTGTCTGTGGTGAATGCAGAAAGAAAACAAACAGACACCAGTAAGTACGTAACCTTCCCCATCAAGTGGCAAAGTGAAAAAGGCACACCTGGAGATCGCAAGTTTGAATGCAGTTTAACGAAACAGCCATCTGTAGCTGGGAGTCCATGGGAGCTGATTGGCCGAGCTCTCCCAGGAGGGAGGGATGGCATACGCTGACTTCCCTATCACTCACACTGATCGCCAGCCAATCACAGGCGTCCGTAAGCTCATTTGTTCAAGGGACAGATAGCGCTTTCCATCCAAGTGTGTTAGACCTGCCCCCAAATACGCATGGCACCAGAGTTCGAAAAAAGGCAGGTGGTTAGCATTGCAAGTCATGGAGTGGGCGTGTGCGTGCTTTCACCTCTTCCTGGTCGGTGGTGGTCGCGTGAGAGGGAATGCAATACCTGTTGGGTAGGAATTGGATATGAATAAATTAGGGAGAAAAATGGGGCAAAAAAATAAGTTGAAAAGAGATATGAGACGTTTCAATCGGTGGGTGGTTTGGTCATTGTTGCATCAGAGGAAACTGGACTGCCCAAAGGAAACCCATGCAAGCATAGAGAAAACAGCCAAGCTTTACTTGGAAAGTCAACAAAAGGGCTCAAACCCAGAACCTTTATTGCTGTGAGGCAACAGCGCTAACCGCCATCGTGCCAAAAAATGGACAAAGTCCAAAATTTTGTCCATAATTTGTAATGGCTGGCCTGCAATGTTTTTTTTGTTTGTTTTGTTTGTTTGCAATTTATACCAAACATATTTTAAAATATTATTCATTTTATTGACATTTTCTGGCCTAATTATCTGCACACTTGGGCCTCGTCCTCCTGGAACTCTGTAAGTATTCATTCGTCATGTTAGCTGTTTATCCAGAGCTCTATAAGCGGTGACCTTGGATGCGTATGTTCGAACTGATGAACAACCCTGAGCTCCAATCATTTCCTCTCTGATCTACAAAACTGGTCACAAGCCCAGAATCCTCTTCAGTGCCATTAACAAACTCCTTCTGCTGATCAATGGGAGGCTTTTTCCTCCGCTTCAATAAAGCTCCAATCAGCAGAATAGGCCGGCATTTCCCCGCTGCCTCACTTTCACTCGATTACAGCGAACCCCTCTTAAGATCCCCTGACAAATTCCTGACAGCCTCTCTCGCTCTCTCTCTCTCTCTCTCTCTCTCTCTCTCTCTCTCTCTCTCTCGGAGCCAATCATTATTACGGAACTAATCTCTAAATCCGAAGCGGCTTCCTGTCTGCCCGATTCCGCGCTCACTTCGCTCCACGAGTGTTTCCATGTCACCACTGCTTCCATCTGTCCTCGCGTTAACAAGTCATCGTCCCTGCTCTTTATAAAAAGGAATGGCACGCCAATTCTTTAGATCATCCCCGATCCGCTGATGACTTAATTTACACACAGGGTTGTAGGTTCTGTATCTACGTTTCACACTGTTTTGCGCTAAATTGGCGGCCTGACTCTGGGCGAGACCGTGGCGTGGTGGCGATCATGTCGGCATCACAGCAAGAAAATGCTGGATTAGAGCACCAGCTATGGCACGGGCTTTTCTGTGTGGACACGGCATGTTCTCCCTGTGCTTACATTGGCTTCTTCCAGGTGCTCTGGTTTCCTCCGACAGTACAAAGATGTACACATTAGTCTTATTGGCTCTTCCAAATTGCCCCTAGGTGTGAGAGTGAGTCTGAATGTTTGTATGTGTATGTTGTTGTGTCTGTTCTAAATTGCCCCGATGCATGAGAGAAAGTGACAATAATTGTGTGAGTGTTGGGCCTGCCATGGACTGGTGAGTTGTTCAGGATGTACCCTGCCCTCTCCCAGAGCTGGCTGTAATAAGCTCCAGCCTCGACACAACCCTGGTACCATTAAACGTTTTGGAAAATGAATGAATAAATGAATGACTGCCTGGCCCCAGGGGGGACACTGGCACTGGATGCCCACTCCCACCCCCACCCCCCCACCACCCCCCCACCCCTCCTCATTTAACCCAATTGTGTATTTATTTTTACTTTATTGGTGGTTTTATTTTTAAGGAAAGGGTCATAACCAGTATGGCAAGAGGCACGCCACATCATCGGTCTAAAGTGAAAAAGAGCTGTAAAAGTACTGGAGGAAGGAAACAGAGGCGAGAATGAAATGTCTCAGATAGAAATGTGTTTTCAGTGAACTTCCTGTCAAGTTCTGACTTGTCAAACTTTCCTTAAAGTCCAAACCACCACTCATGTTTGAGGTTTCAGAGCGGTATGGCTGCGATATAAATATTTCTTTCCAGCAGATATTTTTGTGGTCCACCATCCATCCATCCAGCTGTCCATCCATTCTCTGTAGGAGTTTTCAAATAAGGGCAATGGGGAGGCGAGAGCCAATCACAGAAGACCTGGGCCAAGATCAAGGCGGGAATATGCAGACGTGACTTAGAGTTGACTCAGGTGCATGTTTTGTAACTATGGGAGGAAACCGGAGGACCAGGGAATGCTGCACTGTTCTCATTAGCCTTTCAGTTTCCTCCGGGTCCTCTGGTTTTCTCCCACGATCCCACCACGTGAATATTGGGTCAAGTGGCAACTCAAAATTCCCCCAACTGTGAATGTGAGTGTAAATGGTTTTCGTCCTGGTCAACAGGCTCCACAGGGGTCGCTTAGGTAGAAACATGCTTTGTAACAGAAACCATGAAAGTGATCCAATGCATCATTGATGTGAGATGGATGGATGAATGAATGACTGCACAGCTCTGCCATTCTGGTTGTTGCCCTGCTACGGGTTGCATGCTAATCAGTTACAGCTGAATGTTCAGGCTGACCCACAGTTGTATACAAAAACTGAGGCTGGTGCTGAATAACCTCACAGTGCTACTGTAAACTTCACACCTTCCATCCAAGAAGCGTCAGACGTTGAGCCGTAACATGTGGCTCACTTGAGAGACATTAGCTTCCATGCTTCGCGTTAAAGTTCCAGTTGCTCTAATCCAAAAACATGCAATGCCAAGACACGATAGTATGTTCGGTTTTAATTCGCCAACCATGAAGAACACGTTTATGTAAGTAAGAGTAACTCTTAATATATTTTGACCTTAAATGTATGAGGGATTGTCTGATTTCTGTTGTCGAAAATGTACCCAGCTTGCTCCGAAACTTCAATTATTCCTCTTCTTCCTCCACTGCTGCTCTGGATGCTAATCCATGACCCGCTCTCTTCCAGTCCTTCAAATATTGGTAACAGGGCCTTGTCTCTGGTCTGGTTCAGATCCTATCTCTCTCAAGCAGACATGTTTATTTTGCCAGTGGTAAACAAAAATCTGTCACTTCTGTTCTTACTCAAGGCGTTCCTCAGGGATCGGTCCTTGGCTCTTTCTACTTCATTATTTAAATGCTATCCCTGGGTCATTACACGCTTGGTTTTCACTGAGACCATGAAATTCAGTCAGAGTAAACCACAACCTGTCCACTTTTGTCGCACGTGTACGTATTTTGTCATATATCATTCAGAATTGAAAGCGAGTGCACGCGATCATTAACCAGTCTCGGGCTAGAACGGCAGGAATAATCTTCATGCCGACCTTAGGACCTGTCATAGTGACGATGATGAACTTTTCCATTTTCGTACTCTTTGAATAATTATAAGCATAAATGAGCGATAATTCTAAGCCATTCATTTACAGTGTATGTACTGATTATATCATTCATTCCTTCTTTCACTCATTCAGCCCAACTACTTAATCCCATTAGGGTCGAGGGGAAGCTGGAGCCGATTACAGCGATTTCTTTAGCTGTGGCTCCGAAATGGTGCTCTTATCCAGAACTGTTTCAGAGGTTCAGGGATGGTCCATGTCACAGTCTTGCGACAAAATAGCTGACAGTGTCGTGTCACAAATTCAGGACAGCCATCTCACAGTGTGTGTGTGTGTGTGTGTGTGTGTGTGTGTGTGTGTGTGTGTACTATACAACTTGAAATCTCATATATTATCAATACAGTGGAACCTCTAGATAGGAAAGCTTCAGTAGATGAAAAATTCATTTTACGAAATAATATGCTTTTTCCACTTCATTTCATGAAAACTTATTCAGCATACGAAAGAAACTGAACTCAATTTCCCATCACGCATTGGTCAAGATCCACACTCCAGTCCAAGTGGCGGCAGTAATACACCTTTAGTCGGGTTGCCAAAAAGAAGAAAAGAAGAAGAATCCGATGGATATTAGAAGCTTGAGTTTAATGTTTCCTGCCATTTATTTTCTGCCATTTTTATTATTTTCTTTGCCCTCCTCCTGGCCATTTTTGCTTTCGGACATTGCCTCAATCAAAAGGTAAGGTTTTCCTATCATTTTTTTTTTTTTTTTTTTTTGCTTTATGTTCTATTATCTACTTCATGTACAGGTGGTAACGGTTAGGTTCGGTATATTGAATGATTCAAATGTATTTGGCTCTTATTTCATTCTAGTTTTTACCCTTATTATAAAATTTAATGTGATGTTTTTGTAGAGCTTGGAAAGAATTAGGAGATTTACATGTAAAACGCGATTTATTATACGAAAAAAACATGATAATCATGAAAGCTACTCTGGAACGGATTCATTTCGTATCTCGAGGTTCTACTGTGCGTAGATCCCAAATAGCATGGTGTTATGTAGAGTAGGGTAGATAACGTGATGCCTGCTGGGCTTTTTACAACCAAGCCCACAGGCTCATTAGGCTGGAGTTTACCCTCACTATCACATCATGAAGTAGCGAAGTGTTCGGGTCCTTCTGGACATGCCGTAAGTCCATCGCAAGTTACATTTCCAGTGTTTTACTGGAATGATGCACAACAGCGGATGAAACCTTGCTCACCAGTGTCAGCACGGTGAAGGTCTGCTGAGATTTGAACTCACTACCTGCCGATTATGAGCCCAGCACCCTGATCATTACATCACCAGCCCCACAATCACAGCATCCGGGATCGCAATAGAGAAGTGAATCCTGCAGTGTTGATGAAGGTGTGGTCTTATTTATACAATATGGCATGTCCTCCATCCGTTTTACTCCTTTGTTTACTTTTTTTTTGCACACACGCATGGTGTTTACCACTAGCGCATTGTGACGACACGTAGCGCTAGCGTGCATTGACGACGTTAAGCACTAGCATGTGCTCGATATACTGAAGCTGTTTAGCAAATAAAAGCAGCATAATATGATAATATGTACAAATTATTGAGGAGAAATGATGCACCGAGAGTTTGAAAGATTTTTTTTTAGTGCATGTTGTTTCCTCGTGGTTGCTGTGCATGTATTAACCCACACAAACCTTCAGCAAATCTTTAACTTGTAGCCAAAAATGTACTTTGTGAAGTTATGTGCATACAAAGAATCCCAACATGGCAGGGAGTTTAGGGCACTATCCATTTTTTATTCTCTTTTATTTTGATAATAATAATTACTGATGTAACGTTCAATCGACGCCCACGGCACTCTCACTGATTTCTCTGAGCAGAAGGGATCCTCCGTAAAAATCGCGCCGATCCCTCCACGCACCACAGTCGATATACTAAAGCCGTATGCAGTCCATGAAACAGCTTTGAAGACGCCATATGTGAGGCGGTTAGAGGGCTGTTGTGTCTGAGACTTTTCATTTCACTCGGTGTTGCTGGATTGCAGCTTTCGTGGTGTTGCAGAACTTAGAAATAAAGCCTTGACTGTAACGTGGGTTGCATTCAGCAGTCAGCGAACTGGCAGACAGCCAACTGAGCAGCTTTTTTATCTTTGGTCTGAAAATATTTCTCAGTCAACTGCGCATTGCGTGGAGCTACGCCCCGAAAACGTTTTCCTGTTTGTTTCGTTCAAACGTTCTGACTCCATGCCTTTGTCTGAAGTGTGGAGGCGTTCGTACACCAAAGGGAATGAAAGCCAATCCATCATGGTGGCGTATTCCATCGCGGCCAACCCGATGTGAACGAGTCGTGAGCTGTATGTCACTGTGACTCCGTACCCTGAAAATGAACAGCTATAAGTATTTAGGGTACGGTACTCACTGGGCAATACACTCACCAGCCATTACATTTATCATTAACCTGCCGGCGTCTAGACAACCGCCACACACAATGCGTTGTGTATTCTTATTCCCTTCAATCATATCCAGAGCTAAAGCTTTCAGCGGTTTGCGCTACAGAACCTCTACTGTAGGATCAGACCAGACGTTCTCGCCTTTGCTCGTCCTCCGTCATGCGTCAGTGAGCTTTGGGACACTCTCAGTGACACTCACCAGTTCTTTGTTGGACCATCTTTGGTGGGTACTTCACCCTGTATACCAGGTCTCACATGACTTGATGTTTCGGAGGGTAATAAACTGGCTGTTCTGAGTAAACTGGAGTATTACGCTAGCTCACTTTTCAAGCATGCAGCACATAAACTTTGAGAACTAACTGCTCACAGAGAAATCGTAGCCCGATGTCTTTAGTACTGACTGAGGCCTGGGATTTCTCTGTACTGACCTTGCAAAGGAGGTTAATAAGTAGTTTATTAGATGTCATTTTAAAATGGCAGCCATTTTTATTTCACTCCGGGCGCTGGAACTTGCCCACGTTAAGATTCCTCCAGTACAAAGACGCAAATCTATTCCATTGGGGAGGTGGCGTTTTGGCTTTTTGTTTATAGAGTAATCGTTAAATACAATCCCGTATCGTGATCTTTAGACCCTCATTGTACGCACACTGGAACACTCCAACAACACCTTTCTTTTCCTTGATCGGATCCAACATGAGATATATTTTGGAATGTTGTCCTGTTCAGACGTTCACCCAGGCTTCAATCTCAACATCCGAATAAATGGCGACAGACTCTTCAGACTCTCTCAGCTCGTGACTCCATTCGTTTTTTCCCTTTGATATCATGAATTCCACTCGTACCAGAAGAAGAGAGGCAGCCCCATGCCCCGATGTTACCTTCTCTGAACCTTACTGGAAGTGTTTTTTTTAAAGGGGGCATATTCGGAGCCAGAGATGGGTGCTTTGAAAAGATAGATTTTTTTTTCTCTCCTCTTCTGAGCACACTACATTCTCCCAAGATTCTTCAGACTTCTCCAATTCTTCTGTACTACACTTCAAACAACCCTCAACTCGCCTTTCCTTCAGTAATGGAGTCTTCTGGGGTGATAGAGAGAAAATGAAGAGCATGGCGGAAGAGAGCATCACCTATTGCTTCCCTCAAACCCGTGCCTCCAGCTCTTTAGGGCTATTTTTTGAGTGCTCCTTAGCGCTTGAGCTACTCTTCTTACCAACGTACTGATGGTCCAGTCAAAAAGTTTCGTGAGGAGATCCTGTGCATGGTTTATGTTTGATTGATGTTCCTTCAACTTACCTGCACCACTTATCCTGTATATGGTAATAGGGAAGCCGGAGTCTCTCTCAGCTTGACTGTGCTGAACAGCTCACCAGCCCATTGCAATGCCAAAACACACACACACAACCATCAGACTCACTGTCACTCCTAAGGGCAAATCGAACAGCCAATTAGACTAATGTGTATGTCTTTGTACTGTCGGAGGAAATCTGCGCAAGTACAGGGAGCGCATACAAACTGCACACAGAAATGCCCTCACCAAGCCTGGGACTCAAACTCAGGACCTTCATGCTGTGAGATGGACATGGTAACCACGACTCCGCAGCGCCGCTCGTATTGTAGTCCTTCCACTTCTCAAACACAGAGCCCATGTGGAAATGATGAACAAGGCAACAGAAGGGGATTGTGACATTTTATTTTCACCTCTGAGCTGGTCCACGGTGTAAAAAAAATTTAATATGGGCATCACAGCGATGCTCCTGCGTGGATCATCTTTTGGAAAAAATCATGATAAGCATTACATGCTATAAAGCTGAAGATCTTCTGCATGCGTATAGATTTAGGTACTGTCCCAAAGCAGAGTGGGAGGCATGCTGGTGTGGTAGTTAGCATGTCCGCCTCACAGCAAAAGGTCCTGGGTTCGAGTCCTGCGCTTGGACATTTCTGTATGTGGAGTTTGCATGTCCTCCCTGTGCCCGCATGGGCATTCTCTGGGTACACACACACACACACACACACACACACACACACACACACACACACACACACAGTCCAAAGACATGCATATTAAGGTAATTGGTTGTTCCAAATTGTTCATAGGTGAGAGTGAGAGTGTGAGTGTGAGTGGTTGTGTGTGCTGGCCCTGTGATGGGCACAGTGTCCACTAAGACTAGTCTTCAGCCTACCTTGACCCTAATAGGATCTTGAAAAATGCCTGGGTGGGTGAGTGAGAGTAAAATCAGAAGTGAATGTCTCTGTTGGTAGGTGTCTACATCCGGGCTTTCTTTTTACTGCCTCTCTGAGTCCCGTGCTTCTTAGTCTCACCTCTTGCTAGTTTCAGTATCTGTTTAATGAACTCATGTTCTGTCAGGTTTCTGATGCTTTCAGTGTTTGCTCCATGAACATTTATTTACCTGCAAGTTTGTCTGCCTACCTGAGTAATAAGCCAATTGCGCATTTCGACTGCACGTGCGCGAAACCGCGTCGGTCGGACGTCACGGCTACCAAAGTCTTACCAAATGTCTACGGCGCCATACCTTAAGTCTTGAAGAATTCAACTCTAACTTCGCTTTAAGCCTCGAATCCACCGGTGGAAATACAGTGCCAGGTGCACATTGTGATGTAGTCGGCTGTGAAACAGCTTTTAGCATCTCAAACGCTGGAAAGGAAAGTATTGTGATTTGCACAAGTGCAACAAAGGGACCGACACTGTTTTCATTTCCAACAGTAAGAAATGATCCAGAGCGACGAAAAATCCGGGGAACAAGTGAGTTTATTTTTTTACAAATACTCTCGGCTTCTATAGCCATTTTTTAATGTTTATAAGCTAAAGTAAGCTTGATAAAGGCTAGTATTCTTAAGACCCGAGTATGCCACTGATGATT
>JAQNCB010000005.1:13462356-13464077 GCA_030068295.1 Euristhmus nudiceps | reverse complement strand
TCTCTCTCTCTCTCTCTCTCTCTCTCTCTCTCTCTCTCTCTCTCTCTCTCTCTCTCTCTCTCTCTCTCTCTGCTGTAATGACCCAGCCTACGGTAGGCGCTAGCATACAAAAAAACAGCGTGGAGTTTTAATAATTATACCGACATGGCCTCGAGTTCCTATTTACCACCATTTATAATATAATACACCAAACGCCCATAACATTAACACCACCTGGCAGTCCCGTACACATCAGCCTTAACACACTGTTTGTTCCGACTCCATTTGGACGTTTGAAAATAAAACCCTGGAACGGCTGTGTAATCAGGACGCTGTAAGAAAATCAGGCCGGAGTGATGACGGTGTTGACGTACTAACAACGTAAGTAGATCTTTAAAAGGTTCATCATCAGTGGAGAGCAGGTGTGTCGAAAAGAGGCAGGTGGCTAGCATCGCATGTCACGGAGGGGCAGGTACAGGCTTTTGCCCCTCCCTGGTTGGTGGTGGCCGTGTGACAGGGAAGGCAATGCCTGATGGGTGGGGATTGAATACGAATAAATTAGGGAGAAAAATGGGGGGAACCCCGTGTTAGTGGTATGCAGTGTGAACGCGGCACGGATGCAGTAAGCACGTCGTATAAGCTGCTCGATTGTTGATTTTAACCCCCACCCGGCCGTGTCCGATTTACTTGTTTATTTGCACCATAGCCCTCTCCTGAGTATTTTTTTACCCCCACTGGTAACCAGTTGACAACAGAACATCGACTCAATATGTGTCCGAGCGTGTGAGTTCCTTCGGTTTAATCCTCACAACTTCTCCACTGCCATAGCAACAGTTCGAGATGCTAAGCACGACGGCATTGATGCAATGCCCATTGCTATTAGAGTGTCTCTCCAGTGGAAATGAGAAATCCTTCATTCAGAGGTGTGAAGATGCACGCTGAGAGCAGTAAACCTCTTTTACACCGCGTGCGGCGTCACACGAGTGCTCTTTAACCGTACATGATTCATGGCTCACTGAAGAAATCTCAGAATGGCTTCCGAAAGGGACGCGCGTTATTCTGAGGCTCCGAGAAGTGACGAGCATGAGAAAATAGGTACAACAGCTAGCTCTTAATTAGAGGTATAGTATTAGAGGAATTAGAGGTATTAGAGGAAGATGATGATGATGATGATGATGGTGAGATACTTTTGAACTTCACACTGGACTGAGGATGAGCTAAAGGTGAATAAAGTGGAGAAGGCGCTACGTGGGTGATCACAGTTGAGGTGCGATAGAAAAGCGACTGGCGTGAATCGGAAATCGTTGTTGTCGCGTCTTATTCTAATATTCTAATATATTCAAATTTGTCATGTGATATTCGTGGCATTGCATTTTGGTCGCCTGGTCTATGACCTCACTGCAAACGTTTGAAATCCCTGTGAATGTCACAAAACAAGGCTCTGGCGCAGAGTGGTCTCAAACGCTTCTCAAATAGTTCATCTGTCGGAAAAGGAAAAGCGATAAGTTGGAGACTTCCACGCAGAAAGTTTGCGGCTTGCGGGCGTCCGCCATACTCACACTGTTTTATTCATGATAATAACAGACAAATTCATTCATTCGTTTTCTGAGCCGTTTCATCCTAATTAGGGTCACAGGGAGGCTGGCACCCATCTCGGCCAAATGTGGCAAGGCCATTGCAGGGGCAACACTCACACCTAAGGGAGATTTGGAACAGCCAATTAGCCTACTGTGCATGTTTTT
>JAQNCB010000005.1:13452356-13457356 GCA_030068295.1 Euristhmus nudiceps | reverse complement strand
CGTTGTTGTTGTTTTTGTTTAGTTCATGGTTTGGTTGGTTGTTTGGTCAGTTATATGTTTGGTTGGTTAATGGGTTGGTTGCTCATTTGTTTGTTTGTTTGTTTGATTGATTGTTTGGTATATTATTGTCATGGTGCAGAGTGGATTTATTGGGATTTATTTTTTATCCACTATGGCATTTTTTTGTGTAGGGTTGTGGTTATAATCACTAATTACCTGGGCTTGGTAATCACTGATCAGCCACACCTGTGTTCGGCTATTTAAGTCTGGCTGGCAGGGCGGCTCATCACTTCTATACTCGGTGATATCATTGGCCGGTGATATCAGAGGGTAAACGTCAGTTAGGGAACGCGATTCTTCGCGGAAGTTCTTTGGACAGAGTTCTGTCATATGTGTTTCCTTCCTCAACAGACGTTAGAGAATTCGTCCGTGTTAAAGTGCCGGAGCTCGGCAACAGCTGCACGTTTGCTGCGAGGCGTGCAGCGCTTCTCATTTCCTTATTTTTTGGGATATACGCAGCGAGTTAGTTTCGCTTCGGTTCATACCGGAGTCATTCAGGTATTCCTTTGTTTCCTTCCTTATTTCCTAGTTGGTCTCTCGGGAGTTCCTTGTGGCTAGTTCGCTAGCTTTTAGATCGGATTAGTGGGCGCTCACACACACAACAATTATTAATTAATAATATTATTAGTTAGCTTGCTGTTTGTTTGCTGAGTTGTCTGTTTATTTTCTTTATTTTATTAGTTTGTTATATTAGTTAGTTGGTTGTTCATTCATTTATTTGTTTGTCTGGCTAATTGTTTGGTTGGTTCGTTGCTTGGTTTGTTTCTTGTTTGTTTGGTTGGTTGGTGTCATACTCTGGCCCCGTTGTCATGTGTTCCCTTTTTTTTCCTGTCTATGTGTTTTCACGTTGATGTCTCATTACTCTTATTTTGAAGTCTGCCCTTATCTGTTTCAGCTTCACTCCATCTCCTTCCGGGATTGACGAGCGCTGGTTTTCTGCGATTGGCGTCCAGCCCAGCGTCATCCCGGACGTGTATATAATGCCTGTGTGTTTTGTGTTTGTTGTCATCACGTTGCGGTTTGTACCTCCTATGCTGTTTCCCTGTCCTGTTCATGATCCCCGTTGATTCTCACGTTGGTGAGCGATTTATTTTGGCTTTCGCCAGTGCGCTTAGTTTAACTTCCAGCCTCGCTGAGCGCTGTAGTTTTCTGTTCTCCGTTTTCTTTGTTCGTTTTTGTTCCAGCCTCTATGCGAGCTGTGGTTTTTATTTCATCCTTTTGAATTGTGCTTGAGCACTTGTTATTTTTCTGTTTCTGTTCTCGTACCTTAATAAACCCTGAGAGTCGTACACTTGAGTCCTGGTCTGTGAGTTTTCTTGGGAGCGTGACAGGTTGGTGGTTTGGTTGTTTGTTTGGTTAGTTGTCTGCTTTGTTGGTTAATTGCTTTGTTTGTTTGGTTGGTTGGTTGATTATTTGGTTTATTAGTTAACTTACTGTTTGTTTGATAAGTTGTTTCTTGATTTTCTGTTTTTGTTTTTTGTTAGATTGGATGCTTGGTTGTTCATTTGTTTTTTTGTTTGTTTGATTGGCTAAGGGTTTGCTTGGTTGGTTGGTTGGTTGGTTGGTTGGTCAGTTGGTTGGCTTGTTAATTGTGTGTTTGTTTAGTTGGTGATTTGTTTGGTTGTTTAGTCAGTTGTCAGTATGGCTGGAATTGTTGTATTCAGAAATATAAGCAACTCGAAGCATTTTAGTGTGTTGTGTTTAAAACCACAGGATTAGATACAGGATTAAACCGGCTGTTATGATCAACCACAGCCACGACAGAGTCTCACATGTTTTGCATGGTGTGAACAGCTCGAAATATGTGAAAGGAAATGTGGACTCATCACAGCCGCTGTGCTCTACATCATTATGGTGCTTAGTTAATTTTTTGGCGAGGTGTAAATCAGGCTTCGGTGTCGCTTCATCACAAAACTTTAACTTGGCTTTGACTTGGTTATTTGCTGATCGTTACTGGTACACGTTTCTGGTGAGCAGCTGCACTACTGTCAGGGCTGTCGTTATTCTAATGCTGATGAAGGTTCAAGGCTGCCCCGAGTGAGTGGATAACACCGAGCTAGTCTGAGCCAAAGGTGATCAATAGGCCCGAGGGTGCTTTATGGGAAATTGGAGAGCAGTGATTCGGAGCGGAGACTCATTACAGAGAGCCACTGCAGAACCTCTCAGTCATTAAGGGAGAGCACTGCAAGAAGCAGTGAAACTCTGGAACGGCTGCTGGGGATTGGGGTTAAATGTTTGTCTCTGGCATGTGTTATTATCTGATTATAACATTTACACTAATCCAACAACTCGTCTGCTTCACTGCTACAGTCGCACATGAGGTTCTACAAACCTCGAGAAAGTTCTGTTTGAAATTAGCTTTCATTTCACGCGGAACACGGCGCGTCTCTCGTGGATAGAAAAAAATCTTGCTTTATTACTTTCCAGATTTTTTTTTCCTCAATAAGGAGTGTTTATTGAGTCATTCATTCATTTTTTTAAGCCGCTCAACCCTAATTAGGGTCGCCGGGAAGCTGGCACCCATCTCAGCCGACTCTGGGTGATGGAGTATACACCCTGAACAGCTCATCTGGCCATTGCAGGGTCATCGCACACACACAACCATTCACACTCACACTCACACCTAGGGTCGATCTGGAGCAGCCAATTAGCCTCCTGTGCATGTTTTGGATTGTTGGAGGAAACTGGAGTCCCCGGAGGAAACCCATGCAAGCAAGGTGAGAACATGCAAACTCCACCCACAAACACCCTGAGCCCGCTAAATGAACCCAGAACCTTCTTTGTGTTTGCATTGTGAATAATATCTGTTATCCCAACATAGAGAACCAATCAGATCGCACCGTTCTCACGTATGTATCCCAAATATCCCTATTCGGCTCAATATGACCGTTTTTGTCTGATGACTTCTATCAGAAAGTGGCCGGGCATTGCGAGCAAGCCCCTACTGCGTAGCCTTTGACTGGGAATTAAATTTGAAAGCATGGTGGTGGTAGCGTGGCTGCATCATAGTCGGGAGCCGAACAGCAGCACGCCGTCCGTTTTATATACAGTAGATGGCATGCCACTGTCACCTCTTCGGCTGAGAAGAAAGACAAAAAATGGGCAACATTTGCTTTTTATTGACTTTATTGAAGACGCAGCTTAGTTATACCACGAGTCCACGATGCGCCTCATGCTCATGAACCTCATGCCGCTCATTCCCATCATGTGCCTGTAGTTCCGGTACTGGCCGGGACCGAAGTACCACATCCTGCCCTTGTAGTGAGGAAACTCGTACATGAGCCAGTGACCGTCCATCACGTGGCACGACATGCAGCCGTGAGACCAGTTATAACGCTCCATGAAGGAATCGCAATCGTCAGACATCTCCATCATCTGACCCATGAAGTTCTCCTTCGGGTAGAGTCTCATTCTGTAGGGACCGCTGTGCTGCTCGAGCACAGGAACACACACACACACACACACACACACACACACACACACACACACATTGAAGGATTCGAAACTAGGAGTCTAAAGAATGTGATTTAGAATTTTTGGACTAATTACAAACTATTGTCCAGTGGACGGATTCAGAACCATTCTTAACGTTAAAGAGTGTCACTATACAATGCTTTTTACGATTACCGTGTGATTCAAGGTCAAAAGAAGGTTGAAGGGACGATTCTGTCACGCACAGACCACACAGTATAAATCGCTGAGGTATGAAAAGATTACAGAAGGAACACAAACAGAAGGAGCACGATTGGTACCATGGGGATCCAGCGACAGGAGCGGATCCAGCCGTTCATCCCCCACGTGCCGATGTAGTCGTTGTACTCTCCCTTCCTGAGGAAATACTGGTTGCCCATGAAGTTTGGCCGGTCGTAGACCATCCAGCAGCCGCTCTCCACCCGACAGGAGTAGCAGCGGTTCAGGTAGGCGGACATGTTGGGGCAGTCGCCGCTGCACTCCCAGGAACGCCCCATGTAGTTCCTGTCCTCATAGAAGGTGATCTGTTTCAGGACAAAACGATTAGCATCGAAACTCTTTACGTTTCTGTCGCACGACTCCAACCAAACTTCGCGCCTCTTACCTTGCCCGTGCTCATTTTGGCTTTCTTTCTGTTCCTCGTATCCGCACCCTCCTGGTGACAGTTCCGCCTCGTTTAACCCCTGCACATTTATACCTCGCCCTCACCATGTGGACTTGCGCCTCCTTTTGTTTAAAGTCCTGAGCCAGCAGCATGGAGCTGTAGGGCTTTCTGTACCATACAAACACTTTAGAATAGACCCGGACACTCAGGGGAACACAATACGCCTGTGTGGGGGTGGAGGGGTGTTGGGGGTGGGTTCTTTATGTCCTTTACATCTCACAGGCTCGTTATACACACCACTGCAGACACCACTGTATGTGCTGTATGTTTTCTTTTGTTCAAGGGCTTCACCTGAAATGCTCCCCGGATTGCTCGTGTGTTCGTTCGTTTTAGCCACTTTAGCTCTCTGGCACGTTTTGTGGAAACATTTCCTCTGGGTGTGAACCTGGGTTTCGGATCCTCCCCATGTGCTTTAGAAGCTGGGGCGTTAAGGTTAGCGTTAGGGTTAAGGTTAGGGTTAGGGTTTGTTTGTTTGTCTGTTTGTTGCTTCGGGTTTCGTTCCTTTTGCCACAAACTTGGCGAGAACACAAAGCTATCCAAGTTCCAGAGCTGATTTGAATTTAAAATGTCAAGGTCAGAGGTCAAGGTCAGAGCAAGGTCATACAGTGTTGGAGAGAAAAGGCTTGCAACTTGTAAACAGGTGCTGATCAGCATGCTGTTACTATAGAACACAAACAGGAAACCATATATGGACTTTCAGTTAGACAGCTTGTTCCTGATCCGGTTTCTTTATGTTTTTAGCTCCTGCCGATAGAGTCGGTTCCGTTCCTAGATTTATATGTTCTGTTCCTGCCGATCGTTTAGA
>JAQNCB010000005.1:13241954-13253549 GCA_030068295.1 Euristhmus nudiceps | reverse complement strand
TATAGAACCCCCCCCCCCCCCCCCCTTCACTCTTCAGGATACCACGCCCCCCTTTTAGTCTGTACGAGCAAGGTTCAACTGTATTACATTTTACATGTGTCACCATGGGTTAATCACCCGCCCACCTCCTCCACCTCCTTCCACTTCCGCTTGTCTTTCCTCCCTCCACTCACCATTCCCCTTCTCCCTTAATCCCCTCCCACAATTTCTCTCCACCCTTCTTCTTCATGTAGCCCCGGTTGTACCGACTCGTTGAGTTTTAATTGTTTGTTGAGTACTCGTGAGGCAGACCAGGATTAGCTCTCAGACTCATTAAACATCTGCTCAATAACTTAATCAGAGATCTTTAAGCTTTCTTCTGATTTTAATTTGTGCTTGAAAAGAGAATGAAACATGTCGGGAGTGTGAATTTCATTTTGAGGGCCGACTCATTCCGGGGACGGGAACAGGGAATGAGTCACCGGAACAACCCATCGTTCCATTATCTGGATAATAAATGGCACAGTCGGATATCGACTTGTGTTTATATTTAAATGTTACTTCTTCTCGCCATCTGCACGCCGCACACGTCCTGGAGCAGCTGCACGATATGCAAAGTAACCAAATTAGCAAACTAGTAATATTTTTTGCGATGAAGCTTTGCTCTGAAGCAAATGAGAACATCTGCAGCAGCTCAGGAACATCGTCATATCGCACCATCTGATCATCACACCTCTGTTCTAATACGATGCCTGAGGATCAGCACAGCTTTCAGGGAACTGTTTCTATTTATACTGAAAATAACACAGTCATTACTCTCACTCACTTATTTTTAATCCTGTTAGGGTTGCAGGGTCTCAGTGGACTCTGAATGAGGGCTAGGTACACCCTGAACAGCTTACCAGACCATTGCAACACACACACACACACACAACCATTCACACTGAGACCTAGCGGCAATTTGGACAAGCCAATTGGTCTAATGTGCATGTCTTTGGACTATGGAAGGAAACTGGAGTACCCTGAGGAAACCCATGCAAGGGCAGACCGTGTAAACTCCACACAGAACCCCAGGACCTTCTTGTTATGAGGCGGACATTCTAACCACTTAAACACCACACAATTATTATTCATTCATTCATTCATTCATTTTCTAAGCCACATAATCCTAATTAGGGTCATCAGGAAGCTGGTGCCCATCTCAGCCAACTCTGGACGAAGGTAGGGTTCACCCTGAACAGCTCACCAAACCATCACAGAGCCAACACACACAAACACAGCCATTCACACTCACACTCACATCTAGGTGCAATCTGGAGCCACCGATCAGCCTACTGTGTATGTCTTTGGGCAGTGGGAGGAAACCGTAGTACCTGGATGAAACCCACCCAAGCATGAGGAGAACATGCAAACTTCAGACAAAAGCGCCCCAAGCCCGGGAACCGAACCCAGAACCTTCTCGCTGTGATGCGGATGTGCTAAGCACTGCGCCACCTTGCCACCCAACACAATTACTACCGATAATAAGAGACTCGTACCTTTGTTTCTGTTTAGCCCGCGTTTTCCCCACGTACAGCTCCAGCTCTGTTCGGAGAGGTTTCAATGTAACCTGTGGTCTCGGTCCACAATGGACAAGTCTACACAAAGCGATCTGAGCTTCACTGAGAGGACAAGCGTCAGCAGACATGACGGGGATCGTCCTGGATGTTAATAAACACTGAGTGGCTGGTAAAGAAACCACCAACCCAATGCTTGACTAAATGTTCTGGTGATCGGTAGTTTAGATGTTCCTCAACGAGCAATCAGAGACACGGTTCCTTCAGGTAAAAATGGAAGGAGATCTGCAGGAAAGGTTTCATCTCCTTTCATTTAAAAACAGATTTGAAGAATCTGGTAGTGGTTCGAGAGTGTCGAGACAGGATAATGCCATCACAGGCTCGTGAGGAGATCTAGTACATCGAACCAATCCAATGCAAGGTCCGTCCGTGACGTTCTCAATGATCCAGATCTCTTCAGCGTGATTTCAAACAGCATCCAAGAACTGCAATCAATGATGAATGAAAATCTGACACCAATCTTCCTCCTCACTGAGAGAGAGAGAGAGAGAGAGAGAGAGAGAGAGAGAGAACGAGAGAGAGAATCTGCCCTAATTCCCGAGTGAACTGCCACTCCTCCAAGGACACCCAGAGCTTTGGACACTCGGCTAATCCGGCACCTGCTGATCCTGACATATATTCAATTAGCATCTCCTCGGTGCTAGAAGAAGGGCATGATGGTACACCCCTATGGCGACCCGTCTGTCGTTCCTTTTCATTCCATGCTATGAGCAAGCGCTTTTAAAGCATCAAGATTTGCTGGCTTGGGATTCTCTTAAACGCCAATCAATCAATCTGACTTTCCAACACAGTCCTGATATAAACCTAGCCGGTCGAGCAAACAACACGGATCAATGGTGAATAATTAGTCCCTGATACGTGTACCTCCACCTCCATCTCGTAGATGAATACGACGACTTGCTGACGGGGTCTGCCACCGATCACTCGGTTTCTACAGCAGGTTATTTAAAACACTAAATCTTTAATGAAGGTGGAAATTCAGATGCCATGCTACTAGAGATTTAACGGCTGGCTGCAGAGCGCGTTTGTCGTTTGATTTGCTCGCCGTGGGATCCATGGGATTGGCTGACGTTAGAAGTCTAATGAAGTCTCAGGCTCTGATTTAACAAAGTCAACAAAACATCGGAACATCCACAAGATCTCCTATCCATTTAAAGGGCTTGTGCTAATATAAAAACATGAAGAATGTAGGCTACGTTTGTCACAGCACAGCACCAAAGAAAGTTTCAATCTGAACATAAAGCTGTAAGTTATACAACAACAAGCAAAAATGTGACTTCCTCACAAGAACACGTGGCTTCATTCCCTCATTTATTTCATGATATAACTCTCTGGAACATGGCCTCCGACAACCATCCCACTATATAGCGGTACTAGTTAAAATAAGAATATAGAGGGCGGCACGGCGGCACAGTGGTTAGCATGTCTGCCTCATAGCAAGAAGGTCCTGGACTCGATTCCCAGTTTGGGCATTTCTGTGTGGGGTTTGCATGTGCTCCCTGTGCTTGCGTGGTTTCCTCCGGGTACTCCAGTTTCCTCCGACAGTCCAAAAGCATGCACAGTAGACTAATCGGCTGTTCCAAAATCGCCCTTAGGTGTGAGTGTGAATGGTTATGTGAATGTTGGCCCTGCAATGGCCTGGTGAGCTGTCCAGGGTGTACACCTCCCTCGCTCAGAGTCGGCTGAGATGGGCACCAGTTTCTCCGTGACTTTAATTAGGATCAATCAGTTCAGAGAATGAATGAATGAAAATTGGAATACGGTTTATTCCTCGTATTCAGATGGTGGACACGCTGCATCATACGAGACGACTAGCAGATCACGGTCCACGCTAGCACGTGCTCGTCTCCGTCCTTCTCTCGGGATCACAGAGATCCGCACTTTTCTTGACATTCACACCATTTGGTGTGAGCATTAGAAGCAAGTGTGCGGCTGTTTAGAGAGTCGCTGTGGTGGCAGCGAACCTCAAAGCAAGGCAGGAAGCTTTTCCTTTTCATTTCAGTAGAAGGTCGGGACCTCCGTTTTAAATCGACGCCGTTCACATCGCGGAGGTGTTTTGACGTGAGCTGATCATCAAAACAGCAAAAAAAACAATCACATCCGGTGGGTATGAATGTAGAAATTCAATCTGGTACTAAACGCATTTCAGACTGAGTGTCTAATCTCACATCTCACCGAGATCTCAATCAGGTAAATATAAAAGCCGTCTAAGTGGAGCTCGGAATGCTGCTGGATAAATGGGGCTCGGTCTAGACGCATTCAAAGCCAAGAACACGAGCCGAGCAGCCAAATAAAATAAATCTCTTCACATTGCAGAAAGCCAGTGGAGACTGGAGGAGAAGCATGGATGAAAAGCAGCTCTCGTTTTCCAGCGGGTTGGATTTCTAACAATAATACATCCACCATGAATCATCACTGCAGCTCCGACGTTTCAGTTACAATCCTGATTAACCGAATGAACTTCGGCCGGTGAGGGACGTCTTGTAAACATCTTAACAGCACAAACGGCAATCGATCAGGCGATAAACGAGAAGGAAGCTGTCGGGATTATACATCGTGCTGGCAAATCAACCACCGAGGTCAACCAAGTACATGGCGAAGCCTCTCAGGTTTATTTTTAGAAATAAAGCACAGCCAGAAGAACGCGCCTCGGTTTGGGGAACAATGGCAAATATTTCAGAACTGTATATTTTATTTTTTAAAAAAAATAATAAAATTTTTAAACAATAGCTACCATCTGTAGCTTAACCCGAATCATTTGGCTAAATGTTCCAAAGTTTTGCTAAACTTTAAAATGTTGTACTGTTATTAATTAATGGTTAAGTTTCATTTTTTCATTTTTTTGTATTTTTTCCACATTTTTCTCCTCGGCCAATCAGCTCCTGCGGACTCCTGGCACGGACAGCTGTGTATTTAACGGGGTTTGATCCGGCGATCTCCAGGTTAATAGTTGTGCACCTTATCGGGAACCCAAGGGTTAAGGTTCTAAAAATTCTGCTTTTACTCAAAATACCAGCTTAAAAAAAAATTCAACAAGAGGTTCTACCAATAAGCGGAGCTGTGGTGATCCCAGGTTCGAGTCCTGGGCTCGGCAGGAGTGCTTCTGTCTATGTGTTCTCCCCGTGCTGGCATGGGTTTCTTCCAGGCACTCCGGCTTCCTCCCACACTCTACACACCTGCACATCAGACTAACAGTTACCGATCCAAATTGCCCCAGGTGTGTGTGTGTGTGTGTGTGTGTGTGTGTGTGTGTGTGTGTGTGTTGCCCTGCGATGAACTGGCAATCAGTTCGGGGTGTACGCTGCCTATGAGCAGTGTCGGCTGAGATAGACAGCAGCTTCCTCACAATCCTAATAGGATTAATGGCAAATCAGTAACTGGCTGTTCCAAATTGCTGGTCCTGCGATTAACAGAGCTGTTCAGGGTCTATTCCGCTTTAGCCCACAGTCGGCTGATATAGGCTCCGGCCTCCCTCTGACATTAATTTGATGAAACAGTTTGGGAAATAAGTGAGGGAGTTACTGATGCTGATTATTCACCACAACCGAGCGGCAATATTTATTCAGCTGCTTGTTTTCCAAAATATACAAATTTAAGCTAACATTACGCTACCTCGTGTGTGTGTGCTCTCTCTCTCTCTCTCTCTCTCTCTCACTCTCTCTCACTCTCTCTGTCTCGCTTGCTCTCACTTGTTTTCTCTCTCTGTTTCACTCTCTCGCTTACACACTCACTCTCCTGCACTCTCTTGCTCACACTCTCTCTCTCCCTCTCTTGCTCTCACTTTCTTTTCTTTTTTCTCTCTAATTTTCTTTTGCTCATTTATCATTATTTCCCTCTCTGTTGACTTCCTGATAGCTGCGTCCTTTCTGTTTGCATGCTACAGCCATGATACCATGAAAATATTTTTAGAATAAGTTTATGTACAGTTTGTGGATTTAACCCTTTAACTAGCGCTGGGATTCCAAATAATTGCCCGTTGTGTCGCGGCTGCTTTTCATCAACTGAGAAACACCCGAAACACCTGTGCTGTACCGTACTGTACTGTACCGTCTCGTAATGTACCATAATCTACTGTACCGTAATGTACCGTACTGTGGCAAGTGGGACTGGGGGAACGATCTGGTTTAGATATTACTCAAAGCAGGTCTTTCACACCAAGTTAGACAGATTTGTATGAGGAAAGTTCAAAGTCCGGGACGGTTCAGGGACTTTCCTCCCCAAAGCCCTGAAATATGGCAGTGAAATTCAGGTTCAGTCAGTAGCACAGAACAAGCCACGAAAACTGGGCTGAACTCCAGTGTTCAGGACTGGCATTGCGATCTGACCGCTCTGGTGGCCTCACTGGCAAGCGAAGCGACGTGCCTGTGGTCATCCCACCACGGAGAGCACGGGACACATGGGTAATTAGCGTGGACAGAAACAATTACGGAATAATAATAGGCCTGCGACCTCACCGGAGCAAATGCATCATTGTGGATTTTGAAAAATGCAGTTTTATTGACAGTCTGGTCACTTCACGGTGTACGGATAGCGAGCACCTCATTTCAACCAAGGAGTTTCAGCGTTCTCTAAACGAACCAAAAAGCTAAAGGAAAGTCTGTCATATGAAACTAAAGACCCCCAGCGCAGAAAACCGGGTTATCAGAGGCCGGCCGTGTCTCTCCCTGTCTGTGGTGAGAGGGATGGAAACGAACCATCGCTGACTTTTGTAAACAGTAGCTGCAGAGCCGTCAGCGTGTTTCTGCCCTGCAATGGCCTGGTGAGCTGTCCAGGGTGTACCTTCGCCCAGAGTCGGCTGAGATGGGCGCCAGCCTCCCCGCAACCCTAATTAGGATTATGCGCTGCAGATAAACGAATGAATGAATGAAACCAAAGACTATCCCTAACCAACTGATATCATCAATTTCGTCTTTCAATTTCAGAAACAGCTGTAAGTGAGTTAGCACAATTAGCACGCTAGCTTTCGGGTTGGGGGCGGCACCACGGCGTAGTAGTTAGCACATCCGCTTCACTGCAAAAAAGCTCCAGGGTTGCAGTCCTTGAGTCTCCACATGGAGTTTGCATGTTCTCCCCATGCTTGTATGGGTTTCCTCTGGGTACTCTGGTTTCCTCCTACAGTCCAAATACATGCACATCAGGCTAATTCACTGTTATAAATAAGCACTGGGTGCGAGTGTGGGTGCGAGTGTGTGTGTGTGTGTGTGTGTGTGTGTGTGTGTGTGTGTGTGTCTGTTTGTGTGTGTGTTCGCACTGTCGATGTTGGCTGAGATAGGCTCCAGCCTCCGTGTGACCCTGATAGGATTAAGCTGCTCGGCAAGTGAGGATTGAGTGAGTTTTCAGGCTGGTTATATCAGAGAACAGAGAGAATGGATTTCGCCCCATTCACCCCAGGTAAACGAGAAGCATGTCACCTTGGCCCTCTCGGGGTAAGTGCAGGTTAGAGTAAACCGGAACGCTGATATTCAGTGTATTTATGTGCAAACATAACATTTAATTTTCCTTGCTATCCTTTATTCCCCACACTCCACACAGAAATGCCCCCACAGAGCCCAGCACTCGAACCCAGGGTCTTCCTCCGGTGAGCCGGTCGTGCTAAGCACCACACCACGAAGAACACCATCACACACGAAGTTCCTTTCAGAAAAATCAAAAGCCCCATTTCAAATCTTTTTATTACTATAAAGGATATCTGTGCCCTGTGACGGCCTGGCGAGCCTTCCAGGGAGTACCCTGCCCTCGCCCAGAGTCGGCTGAGATGGGCGCTAGCCTGCCCACGACCCTAATTAGGATTAAGGGTTCAGAAAATGAACGAATAAAGGATATATGTCCAATGTAGGCGTTTTACACGGGATAAGTCAATCCTTTTAAAGGAAGGTGACCCTGAATCAGTAATATTTAGCCCCTGTTTTCTGCTTGTCGAGTTACAGTGAGGCATCAGAGCTCGAATCCGGCACTAAAAGAAGTCCAGTTGTCAAGGAAACCAGAGAGAAACTCAGAAAATGTTGTTTTTTTCCCCTCCTTTGTATTTATTCCTCCTTTCTTTTTCTCCTCGGCAACCTAAACACACTTCCCACTCCTGTCCTTTCCATTCCAGCCGTATATCATCAGCATTCATTATTTCAGTGGACCAACATCTTTTACTAAACAACTCACTTAAACTAAGCTCCGTATCTGAAAACTGAGATTTCAAACCACTTCACATCTCTTTTTATCTGAGTCAACCGAGTAAAGCGCTTTCGTTACAGTGGAGCTGATGTTGTTGTAGTTTTTGCAATTTTATATCAATAACTATTACACTTTATGATTTCATTGTAATACCAGGCTCCAGCTTATGCTTTATACAAATAATAGTATTGTTTATTTTCTTCTGTAGCAGTAGCACAAAAAATGTTAAATTATATAAAACATAATAATTCATTCAAATTCAAACAATCTTTAACAGGTTTAGTATCAACATTTCAAGCTAATGCTAAATCACCAGTAAAGCTAACACGATGCAAATGACTTTGCTAGCTAGGTTAGCATTAGCCATATCTCATGGTATCTTGTATGTCTATTATGATTAGTGAACACAGGAACTGTTTTAGATAATCGTGGGCTATATCAGGTTTATTTTGGGGTGCGTATAATACAGGGATGCCTCGCTATATCGCGCTTCAGGTTCTGTGGCTTCAGTGCATCGCAGATTGTTTTTAAATATTCATCGAAAAATAAAAATAAAATAATATCTAGAAAAAGTCCAGCAAAATGCCACAAGGGGTCGCTACTGACTCGGACTCAGATCCCAGCCTCTTCTTCTGCTGGGAAATTCGTCTCGACCAATCAGCTTGTGAGATTTCAGAGGCCGTGTCCCAAACCGAGTGGGTCGTGCCCTTGTGGCCTTTTACATAACTCTTTCACTATTAAATCGGGAAAAGTTAAGGGGAAGGCACCAAGTTCACTACCGACTCCGGTTTGGGACTCGGCTCTGAAATAACAACATTCGTGACAGAAAAGGCAGAAATCAAGGCATTTCTTACACTTTATTTACATCCATGTACAATTACACGTATTTATTTTATATTATTTATATTTTATATTATTTTATATATATATTATTTATTTATATATATACACATATACATGTACGTATCCTTCAGTCAAGGGTGTCGATCCTACTTCGCGGAAATTCAGTCTTGCCGGGGGTCTCGACCCCCCCCATTAACCGCCAAAAGTGAGGGATCCCTGTAAATCAGATAATTAGCACTCGCTAGCTAACAGTTACTAGCATGGCTAGGTTATCCTTACAGCTGTACAAACCTAAACTTTGGATTTTATTTGTGTTACTTTAAAATCTTGAATTAAAATGATGTCATCTGCGCGTACGTTTAAAGGGCTGAGAAATCGGAGCGTGCTGAAGGGGACGTCAGAGACAAACCCCCTGAAACATTCGGACTATTTTAAGCGTCTGGATGCAGGAATTATTAATAAAATGGATAAAAGTTCTGCCATTGTGTGTGTGTGTGTGTGTGTGTGTGTGTGTGTGTGTGTGTGTGTGTGTGTTTTTAGTAAGCAGTATGAGAATTTTAATGGCAGGGTTGCGAAAAAGTTGCTTTTTTTATTATTTTTTTTATTCTTTAACTCCAAGCCGAAAAAATTTCACCCCAAACTGCTCACTCAGCCCTGTGGCTTGGATTCCGCCTCATTTCTTCCACGTGGATAACGGCAAACGCCAGATGAATAAATCTGAATGTAAATGGTGAAAAGGCCCGAGATAAAAGTCAAACATGTACAACACAAAAGGCCTGTTCATTAGTAAAGCTCCTATAGGACCTGAAAGGGAACTTAATACCAAACACATGATTAAGAGTTGCTGCGACATGCTTCATGAAGTAGATATGAGGAAATATAAAAAATAAAATAAATAAATGAAACCCATAATCGCACAGGCGTGCCTCGGGTTGGTTTGGATCCGGAGTAGATGTCATTGGCGGTAACATTTCAGTGATTTGTTTGGATCGATTTGGCTTGAAAATGAAAAGTTTGACATCATTAACTTTCAATTTACGTTAATTATTAGAACTTGCATAATTAGAACGTCGTACTATAGAAGCCTTAGTGCTAGCATTCCGACAAACATAAATCTAGCTAACTATCCAGCCAATTTTACATGTTATTCGTATACTCAACACAGGAGCCTGAATCTGGAAGATGATTGGTTCACGCTCTGGGAGATAAAGGCATTATCCTGAGTGGATAATGCTTGAATCGGAATGATAGGCACTTGCAGTTTGTCACCCGTCAAATGAAGCTGGTAGCGTCATGAATGTCACATGTTAAAAATAGAAAAATATAAATACAGTTGTAAGCAGATATTCCCGGATTCCAAGCAAAGAGAATAATGAAAAAAAACCCCTTAAAAATCAAGAAGAGAAGAAAACAAAACAGAATAAAAAGAAAAGGTTTAGCATTTGAGACAAGTAATGAAAAGAAGACACTAATGAGGTGTGTTCTTTGGAGGTGCTGAAGAGGAGATTATGTAACAGAGAGGAGGAATTTTTTTTCGGAAATTACAGAAAAATAATATAAAAAATTTAAAAATTAGTAAAAACAATCGGGGTTTGAAGCTGAAGCTTAGACCTCTAAAACATGTACAGTGTTCGGCTGAAGCTCTTAACCAGAACAATTTACAATAATCAGGTCTTGTACAACTGTGGGTTAAGGGCCTTGCTGAAGGGCCCAACAATGGTGGTACCTGTTATTGAACCTGCAACCTTCAGATCAGTAACCCTTTAGCTTATCCACTGAGCCACCACTGATTTTAGTTTGCTTTTTCTGTTATTTCCATGTAGTATTTACTAAATGAGCATGAAAATTGTTTTAAAGGTAATGAATCATTTAATCAAACAATGAGCTGCATGAGTTCACATAGTTTGTGAGAGCATGCTGGCTAGCTGTATGTCCCAATCCAAAGCTAACGCGCTAACCCAATCACTCAGCGTGTTTCTGTTAAACCAACACAATGCCAACTCGCACACTGCAACCCGATTCAAAGTCTCCCGCCATGTCGCACCTCCAATGATCCAAAATGTTAGCTTTAGCTTCCACTACCATTAGCTTCTGGTCATGTGACAACAACCCCAAGTTGCCCAAGAACTTTTAACAGGCAGAAATGTCAGCACGTATATTTACGGGTCGTCATTTCTAAGCAGATCACCGACGACCACTCACCCTGCCCTTTGACCCCGATCGTATCCGTGGAAGGTTTTTACAGAAACTGGTTCGTGCTTAGAGAACCAACTTCATGAAGAAGGTTGCGAGAAGAAGTGACAACCCAGCCGTTCTCGCAGAGATGTTTTCTTTATTTAGAACCTCAAACCCTGAAGCACTTGAGAAAACAGCAAAGGGAAAGGAAAAAAAACAAAGCGCAAAGCTGAGAGCAGTGAAATTCTTTCGCCACACCTGGCTGCCAGGGAGAAGACGCGGTGCGGCGAGGAGGAAATAGCGAGGAGGCGAGGAGACGAACGAGCGAAGCGGTGCTGAAGCAGCTGAGCTGAACGACACGTATGCAGAAAGAGGGAAGAAAATGGACTGTTCAGACCACTGCTTGTTCGAATTGTAGATTTTATTCGAGCACGTGCTCTTTTAATCGCGCCTCCGCACGGCTCTGCACAGCTGGACGACTCTGCGTAACCTCCTCCGCGAGCTTCTCTTCCACACCCTGACCCTTCTTCATCAACCCCCTCCATCTGCTCCTGTCTGCTCTTTAGACCTTGTTGTTGTTGGGTGGTTTTTTCACCCCTCCACCCGTTCGTCCACCCATCCCCCGTCGCTTCGTGTCCTACCTCGAGTGGAGCCTTTTGCTCGCCAGATCTTGGTCCATGCTGGTGGGCTGGTGGAGCCCGTACGCTGGTATCCAGCAGCTTCAGCCTTGCACTAGCGCGCGTGTGTGTGTGTGTATGTGTGTGTGTGTGTGTGTGTGTGTGTCTTTAAGTGTACACTCTCTCCCAGTCTCTCTCTC
>JAQNCB010000005.1:13212042-13222835 GCA_030068295.1 Euristhmus nudiceps | reverse complement strand
TATGCGGCGTTTAAACTATTTGGCTGTTTACTTTTTTATTTATTGAATTAATAGAATTTACCTATTTATTTATTTGTTTGTTTGTTTGTTTATTAGTGTCTCTTTTTTCCCTTTTTGTTGCCCATATTTATGTTACTGTGACCCACCACTCTGTATTTCTATGTTTAAACCTTTAAGACTCTCAGAACGAGGTGACTCCTCTGCACCACTGCTGGCTCTGTCCCTTTAGCAGTCAGTGTCATTTACCTGCGCAGGTGCATCCAGAGCATCTTTATCTATTTATTTATCTTCAATTATTATTAAAACTACACTGTAGACTACATCTACATCTCAAAGAAAAGCATGGAGGTGCTGCCTCAGCGACAGGGAACGGTAGAGTTTACTACCTTTTTATTTCTGACAAGGAACATCATCATCATCCGTTTCATAATAACTGTCTAGGACTTTTATTTTATCCTCGAACAAGGGATGTACAATTCATACGTAGTAATAATAATAATAATAATAATAATAATAATAATAATAATACATTATTGTTATTGTTGTTGTTGTTGTTGTTGTTATTAGATTTATAAAGTTTCAATCACATTATAATGTACGTGTTTATGTTTTGGTTTTATTCACAATTAATGTAAATATTTTTATAGTTATAATGAAAGTTTGTGCATCATATGTAGTATTATTCTTTTACCTTTATTTTTATTTACTTATTCGAATTTTGGTGCAGAATGTTCACTTTCACTTCAGGTTCAATGTCTTTGTGCACCGTGAAATACAGAATATTATTTAGTGCAATAAACTAAAACCAAAAGCAACGGATACAACATGTTTAAGTAAATGAATAAACGAAAAGTAGCAGATAAAAAGACCCCATTGGTAGCTAAGTGTTCATGATATAAAAAAAAAGAAATGAAAAAGTTAAAACAAATATTTGTAGGAAAATAAATTTGATATTTAAAGTTCTCGTCGATTCCGTTACCGTTATCAATAGGTAATGAGCAGCAGTATTGCAGGCAGCTGTTTAGCGCGCGCGTTGTCATTTCACACCGGCCGGCTCGGGCGCACCGGGAGGCCACGTGCGCCCGCACCACAGAGGCAGGTATGAGGCGGGTATCGGGTTTCCGGGAGCAGGTAGTGCACCTGCCGCTCCAACCGGCACTAAACACACACCTTCCACCGAAATGAGCTCGAAACCGGTTTAATTATTCAAACTTTTATCTTCAAGCGTCTCTGACATTCAAGATTCTCTGTATGAAAATTATTTTTTTAATTAATACATTTATTAGTGGAAAAACCCAAATATTACAATTATGTTAGAATTTTATTCCTCAATACCATGCTGGTTTTACTTTAGTCTATTTTTGTTAATGTTTTATTATTATTATTATTATTATTATTATTATTATTATTATTATTATTATTATTATTAAACCATTGTTTAGTCAAAAACGACGGAGATTTCTATCTTAAAGATTCCACCCGTACTGTAGAATTTGACTATAAATTCAGCCCAGTGTTTATGTTGTGTTTAATATCTGCGTGTATTCAGAAGATCCGGATCAGTTCTGATTTAAAAAATGTCTGATTTCGGCCCCGTTTAATTTTTTTCCTTTGATATTGAACAGAATCTTATACTGAATATTTTCTGTCTTGTACTTTTCGAAGTCTTAAGAGTTGAAAATAGTTGTGGCTTTCTTTAGAGATAGAAGAATTTAAGGGACACAAATACGAATCCTTCATCTCTCCATTTCTACTTTTTGGTTTTAGGGCATAACAGACACAAATGACTGATTCGATTTTTTTCTGTTTTTTTGCGATGAAAGCCTGATTAATGACGAAAACGGTATTATTATTATTATTATTATTATTATTATTATTATTATTATTATTATACTATAACAGAAGATTTTACTGATCAATATAAACTTTACTGTTATTATTTAAAAATAAACTAATACTGTATATCCATTTTGAAAATCCATTTCACTATTAGTTGGAATATGTTTAAAATATATTACATTATTAAATATTATATATTTTTTATTTTTAGAATGCATTGTATTATATTACATTATAATTATGTTATATTATATACAAAAAACTATGAGATTCAATACATAATATAATAAAATATTTGTTTGATTCTTTTTTTTACTTTACAGAACAGGAGTAGTGAATATCAGAGGTCAAAATTAAAATGGAAAAAGGTCTTTGAAACCAGGAGCCTTTTATGCAGTTGCTGATTTTATAAACATGATGTTATTGCCTGCAGTCGATACACAGGTTTCATTTCCCTGTCCACAATAAAGAAACATAAAACTGTACAGCTCAGCCTTGATTCAAGACAACCCTGAATAATCACGGAACAAATAATGTACCTGAGAAATAATTTTAATGTAGCGCACGTTAAAAGCGGAAGCCTCGCGCACCTTGAGATAAAAGAAATCAAAACACCAAAAACACGCGTTTCATAAAGTGTTGAAATGCGAGAAAATGGAGCATTGATTTTAAATTCATCACCAGCAATGTGGCACTAACGCTGATTTCCCCAGGCGCTCTTTCCCATGTCAGATCAGTGTCAATACTCAGTGTGTGTGTGTGTGTGTGTGTGTGTGTGTGTGTGTGTGTGTGTTCGTACCTTCAAACACATTCCTAAATATCTAATGTTTTTTTTCCCCCTCATTTATTTATTTAAAGTTTAATTTAAATACCGTGCACGTGCCCGTAGTTTTGACCCAATTGAGCGCGATGCTGATCATATAAGAAGCTGAGCTGTTAATATTCGGCCAAAAAATTGACTTTCAGTCGTTCATTTTGAGTACCGACCTACTTCTTGCATCTGAAGCTTACAGTGAGATAAACGTGCAAAAAAAGATGCAATCAAAGAGAAATAACATTTGACGCTTGAATAAGGCTTGAGAAGGAAAAACGAACAGCAGGCTGGATTTAATAAAAGCATGAATAAAATAAATATTTATTGGGTGAAACATTTAGTAAAAAATTTATCATTCATCCATCTTTTTATTTCATTAAAGGAAAAGCATAAACCTGCCTGTCCTTAAGAGAGCGACAAAAGCTCTGTGCTTCCTGGAGCTACAAAGCACTGACACTGGAGACTCCTTCCACAACGTCTCCTGACATAAAACCTGAATGGCTTGTTTTTCTTGTTTACTCTTTTAAATTGAGGATCCATTTTATATTTTAGCGGTACAAAAGTTGCAGGATATCAGTTGTGATACCGAAGAGAGACTCATTACTAGTCAAATGTCTCATTTGTTTGTTTGTTTTTCATTGTATTTCCATCATCCTCATGTTCGTGCTTGTAGCCCAGGAAAAAAGTGATGGAGCATGAGTTATATCGAATATGAAAGCATCAGGAATGAAGATTGAGGCATGTGAGAAATAAAAATAAGCTTTCCTTATTGCTCAAGCGGCACCTTCATATGTTTGACCTTTTAGTGTCCAGTCACAGGAAGGTGGAAGTAGTGTAACTTTACTCTATAACATACACCATTCACAGTCTGGTTGTGCACCTTACATCATTTATAAAGGTAAATTTTATCCAAGTGTGAATACAGAAGGTGGCTGCTTCATGGTTACTCTCCAGCAACAAGGAATGGTACCATGATATCATTAATATGTATATATATCTTACCCAAAACTGTTCATAGTGACGCCTTGTTCTGCACAGTGGATTCATTGAAATCTATAAACATGTAGCTGAATTAATTTCAATGTTACACTATATTCAGAGTTACAGGTGAGTGACAGCATATATATTATACAATAGAAGTAGCATAAAAGATTGGGTCTAGGAACTAAACAGTGCTACCACTAATGCACATCTTTAACCATGGTGCATGCAAAGTATCTCTAATTGCCACTCAGATTAAAGCTTTAAAGGAACATTGTTGTGTTTCTTAATGTGCAATAACATGCACTCAGTAATGTACCATTCCATGCGATGTAAAGTGCCATTTGGTGCCACTGGTTTTAAGATGCAGTGTGGGCCTGAATGTGCAGGACGTAAAAGAGTAAATTATACAGGCAGGATTTTATAAGCTTTCAGTGAAAAGCTTTTGATCTTTTATAAGGTGTAAGATATCCTTTAACAGGACTAAAGATGACCTTAATATCACCACATCAGCAACAAGGACGAGTAGCATTTGTGCTGTTGGTTATTTGGTAACTTGTGTATTTTGTTAGAGACTAAATCATGTAAAAAAATGCTGTAAAATGTAATGAATGTTTGACTATAAATAATCAGTGCGGTTATTTCAGAATGTAGATTTTGGAGCAAAGCTGTAAGATTGTTTTTATTTTTTTAAGGTATAAAGAAACTTCTCTACATAAACAATGTGTAACTTTAATTGTAGAAAAGAAATGGTGCAGTTTAGTGCGAATGTTCCTGAGTGCAGGTATAAAAGTACACCAGGGAAATGTTTAACCGAAGCAAATTTGTTGTTTTAGTTTTTTAAGCCATGGAGTTTTTAAATTAGAATAATATTTAAAATACACGTCATGACTGTTTGACCTCATTAACTTAGCATGCACTATTTAAAGCTGAAATCACTGTTAGGGGAAAGAAAGAAAGAAAGGAAGGAAGGAAAGAAGGAAGAAAGGAATGATGGAAGAAAGAAAGAAAGAAAGAAAGGAAGAAAGGAAGGAAGGAAGGAGGGAAGGAAGGAAAAAATAAAGAAAGAAATGAAAAAAGGAAGGAAGGAAAAAAAGGAAGGAAGGAAGGAAGGAAGGAAAAAAGAAAGAAAGAAAGAAAGGAAGGAAGGAAGGAAGGAAGGAAGGTAAGAAAGAAAGAAAGAAATGAAGGAAGGAAGAAATGAAGAAAGAAAGGAAGGAAGGATGAATGGAAAAAAGAAAGAAAGAAACAGAGAAAGAAAGAAAGAAAGAAAGAACCAAAGAATGAAAGGAAGGAAGTAAAATAGAAAGAAAAAGAAAGAAAGAAAGAAAGAAAAAAAGAAAGAAAGAAAGGAAAGGAAAGGGAAGAAGAAGGAAGGGAGGAAGAAAGAAATGAAGAAAGACTTGAAGAAAGGAAGAAATAAATGAAGAAAGAAAGAAAGATGGGAGGGAAGGAAGGAAGGGAGGAAGGAAAAAAATAAGGAAAGAAAGAAAGGAAGAAAGAAAGAAAGACAGGAGGGAAGGAAGGGAAAAAAATAAGGAAAGAAAGGAAGAAAGAAAGAAAGAAATGAAAAAAGAAAGAAGGAAATGAAGGAAGAAAGGAAGGAAGGAGGGAAGTTTTTTATTGAAATTACAGTAAACAAGTTAGCAGTGATGCTAGTCCAAACTCTAGTTAGCGTAGTTGATGCTAAACGGTTACCAGGGCAACGCGGGGCGGTGAAAGCCAGTGCGCGTGCAGCAGCGTTGAGAGCGCGCCACAGTAACGTGCAGAGCGCGCCGTTCGGGCGCACGAGCGCACACTCTCGCATCCAAAGCACGAGGCGGAGGGATTTAGTCCTTCCTGTCGTTGATGTGCAGGTTTGTTCCTGATGGATTGATTTTGGTTCGGGATGAGAGCATGGCTCTGGAGAACAGCGCGGAGATGCTGCTCGCGCTCCTGACGCGCGCTGACGGGTTCCGAGGAGGTAGGAAGCTTTCCGCAGCTCAGCAGAACCGGTTCCGTGGCTCAGCTATCGCACATTATTTATGCTTTCGGTTCAGACTTGACTGGGAAGCGAAGTGTAGACAAGGGATTCGATTTATTTTGGGGAAAACCTGAGAAAAAATAAGGTTAAAAAACTTTTACAAATCTCATTTAGAGTTCAGAAATGTTATTCTAGCAATTATAAATGCAATGATATATTTTTATTATTTAATATTAATTTATTAATTTATTTTTGAGGTTTGAAATCTATCCATTTTTAATTATAAATATAATTCGGGTTCCTCTGAGCGGTATAAAAGTAGCCATGCACCGGAAGCATGTGTGTTGTTCCCCTGTTCGGGGGAATGTCGCTATTATTGTGTGTATTTTAAGTTTACAGGAAAACAATGTCACACAATAATACAAATTAGCCTTTATTGTTTAAAGTGAGATTTGTTTATAGATTAAAACAGCAGCAGTAGCAACAATAGCAAAGCATTTCACTGCATTTTGTTTAAAAGTGTAAATGTGTGATGCACCAGGCTGACGGTGTAAACGGATTCATCTCAGTGCGGCGGATTGTTCTGCTGCTGCGGTTTAATCTCTCGGTTTATCATCGTTCGGAGTGGAGTTTCAGAGCCTCTGTAGTGTCCTGTAGAGATTTCTGTCCGCTCTCAGGCCTCTTCTGTCCCATCAATAATTCACACCTTTTTCTGCACCTGTTCTTTCTTGCTTCTGTCTGTGTGTGTGTGTGTGTGTGTGTGTGTGTGTGTGTGTGTGTGTGTGTGTGTGTGTGTGTGTGTGCGTGTGTTGCCACGTGATGGTCTGATGAGCTGTTTAGGGCGTACACTGCATTTGTGCATGTTTTATTTTTTTATTAGAAGCTTCTCACTGCATCAGTTTGGGTTAAAAAAAATTGGTTGCAGCTCCAAACTGTAATCACTGCAGTAGGTGTTGAATCAAAGGCACTTAAGTATGTGCTTATTTAAATCCATTAATTGCAGTGAGTTGTTTTACACAGTCACTCCATTTTCACATACTCAAAAATAATTGGATACGGCATGTTTCCTCATTATTTTATAACATATAAAGGTCCAGATTTGTTTCCAAGTGTTGAATTTGCATTTGGCGGAGGTTCATGGGAACTTAAAAAAAAAAGGAGCACTTAAAATGAAGGAAAGTTCTGGTATACTGGTGAAAGAAAGGAATCATGATCCAAAGCTTACCTTATCACCTTTTAAACATGGTCGAGGCAGTATTGTGGCATGGGCATATATAGATACCAATAAATGGCAGTTAATGGTGTGACTGCTGACAGAGGAAGCAGGATGAATTCTGAAGTGTATACAGCTCTACTTTTTGCTCAGATTCAGTCAACTGCAGCAAAAGTGATATCAAAGCACTTTACAGTACAGATAAATGATGACCTAAAACATACAGCAAAAGAAACCCAAAAGCTTCTTAAAGAAAATAAAATGTGCATTCGTTTCTAAGTGGTAACTCTACCCAGCATGCTCTTTACTTTTTAAAGACAGAATGTCCCCCAAACCAGCAGCAGATGAAAGTACGTTAAAGGGCTGGCAAAGCATCTCAAGGAAGAAAACAGCATTTGGTGATGTTCCTGGATTCCAGATTTCATGCAGTCATTAATGGTAAAGGATTTGCATCCAAGTATTAAAAATGACAATTATATTTCTAACGGTTAGAACCTGTGAAAACGGTGGTGCTATGCGTAAAAATGGCTTTAATTTCCAAAAGGCAATATTCTTATTAAACCCTTTGATTTTATGCTGAAAATTTACAGTTAGTCAAATCTTAATTGTTTTATTTTAAATCTTGTCGTGGTGTAGAGAAGTGCCATTCTAATAAAATACTTGTGCTTAGATATAAATGTTTTATATGTAAATAAATGTGCAGAATGAGGAGATAATTTGCATGCTCTGGATTCAGTCCGTTTTTATCGGCAAAAAGTTAAGTAATCACACATTCACTCCAGTGTCATGCCTCACTGTCTAACACCATCAATGGAATATTCCACTACCTGTGCATGTTTATTAAGTAATCAAACCGCAGCCCCTATTGACATTTGTTTACCAGGTTTGCAGAGATCGAACCTGCAGGGTCTAAAAACAGCTTTACACTCGTGCAGGCATTCACATTTATTCTGTTACATATGACTTTACCGATATTGCATTTCTCATAAGTTGCTGGCATAACCTCTGCCATGTCTTTCAGTCTCCTGGTAATGTGCTCACAAATGTAATACTTTTACATTATGCCACAGTGTAATATACAGGATGCCCCAAAAGTCACTATACACCTTTTATAAATTCCTAAAAAAATTACACAATAAACTGAGTGTATTCATATTTTTAATATCAACAAAGGAGTTATTGTTTAACATGCTAGACTTGCCATCACGTTACAACGCCTTGAGGACTATTTGTATACCTCTAAAACTGGGAATTCTTTCCTGAAGTTGTGACAGGTCATGGGGCTTAGGTGCGCACACCTTGCTTTTGATAAAGCCCCACAGAAAAAAAGTCACAAGGTGTAAGGTCAGGGGAGCACAGAGTCCATTCCGGAGGACCTCTTCGACCGATCCAGTTGGTAAGGAAACTTCATGTTCATGAAATCTCACACTAACCTGGTTAAGTGGGTACAGGCTCCATCTTGTTAATAAAAGACATGAGCGAGGTCACTCCTTACCTGAGGTTGTGGCACAGGAAACTCCTGCAGTATTCATTCATTCATTCATTCATTTGCTGAACTGCTTAATCCTAATTAGTGTTGAGGGAGGCTGGCACCTATTTCAGCCGACTCTGTGCAGTGTACACCCTGGACAGGATGCCAGGCCATCGCAGAACAGAAACAAAATGTCAGGAGAACCAACTGCCTACTCTTTACGAACAACAACAATGGATGGTTTACCACAGACAGTAAGAGACATGGCTGCCCTTTGATATGCCAGTTAGCTGTGCTGGGGCACAGCAGTACCATATTGGTGATAGTGGCGTTTGAACCCCGGCGCTTCTGATCAGTAAGCCAGCACTTTACCACCGGGCCACCACTGTCCCCACCTGCAGCATCTTCAGGTAATTTTCCACTGCATCCAAAAGTGGCTGAAGGTTGTCAAAAATAGAGGCTGTCATGTGGAGGTATACAGCTCATCTTCAACATGTTGGAACATGACGGCAAGTCTAGCAAGTATAATTGCAATGACTCCTTTGTCGATATAAAAAATAATGAATAAATTTAGTTTATTTTGTAATTTTTATGAATTTATTAAAGGAGTGTACATATTCACTCTTTTTGACAAGTGCAATAACTTAGTAGTGCAGTATAGTGCAACAGTGTGAAACTGTGCATAGGAAGTATGTGCAAATTTCTTACTATCACCTTACTAAACAAATTTCACTGTTCCACAAGTATGATTACAATAGAAGGCTTCTAATCTATCCTCTCTGGACACATTCTCAATTGACACACTCCCAGGCTGGTCAATTTTGTAGTGGGTTAAATGTTAAATTTGTTAATTTGCTGTAAATGTGATGTCACATTTTTGTGTTCTTTCCTGTTCGAGTCAATTGGACTAATTGGGCAAGTAAATTTGATTTGTACTGAATATCTGTGTATGTGAACTGAAAAAAGGAAGCCAGTTTATTAATAAAGAAAACACCCACTCTTCATTATATTAATATAAGCCCAATAAACCTGATCACTTACTTAGTCCAGCTATGACTGTATTCCTTGAAATGAAAGATGGCTGCTTAGACACCAGTTTTTTCTTTCCACAGAGTGCTTAGACAAAACTGAAGGCCTAATAATCTTAGCCCTTCATGAACCAGTGCAAAATTTCTGTACCTAGCTCTGTTACTAGTCAGGCAATACAGAGCAGAGCATTATGTCAGCATGAAATCAGACAGCTAACACACCAATTATATATTTTACTCATTACTTATTGGTCAAATAGTCTAAAGTCAAACTACAGCCAAGTATTTACTTCAAAATAGTGAAACTGCACACAGGCTTGCTAATTGCCAGCCTTAGTGAAGGTCCAGAATTAGATTACCTACTCTGGTCCAACAGGTAATGTAGAAAGTCATTATTTATTTATCCTGAGCCTCTTTCCAGAGTGATTTGGCCTGTAACCAGAGGATTCCCATCAGTGTATGTTGTGACTGTGGTAGCCAGTGTAACAGAAAAGAAGCTACCAGTTGAGTCGGAGACTGATTTCTGAGAGGGAAACATGATCCACATGTGCAGGGCCTTTAACTCAGCCTGCTAACTAACTGGCATCATTCAAACAACCGTTGGAAACCAATTTTAATGTAGGCAAGGCTAAGAAGTAAAGATAAGAATACACAATACATTTTTAAACCTTCACTAAGATAAGTTATTTCGTTTTACCTCTGTCTTCTCATTGGAGAATTACCCAATGACAAGCAAATATCTATAAGAGACATGCAAGCTTTAATATTAGTTTAAGAAAGATGCATTTTTGTAACGCTTAATGCTCTTTCGTGTTCAGGACCAAATTATTTGTGATATAAATGTGTGATTAAATACAGTTTTAGAATTCATCATGCAATTTCTGTATGGAAGTTGGTTAGAGAGGGTGTGCTTGCTTCAGTCAACACAACTTTTTTAAAAAAAAAAACAAGTTTTGCTTCGGACTTTTGACACAGTTTGCAGAGGGTTTCAGAGGAAGGTGTACAAGTGATTTTGAAATTCTATTGGACAATGAAAGGGCTCGCTAAGGGTCAGTGGCTTGTAAGTGCAACATGCTTCAACAAAACAAAAAGAAAATGAAAACACAACAGCAAAAACAAAAACAGAACAGATACAAGTAGCATAGCAAGTGATTTATTTATTATTTTAATGTAATTACTTCTGGGGGGGGTGGTCATGTGATTGGTCGTATGTGTTTGAATGTGTCTGTTAAGATGATATTTTTAGCCCAGTGTTAGTCTTGGGCCAACAATAGGATTAGTAATAAGATATATTAAGAATAGTGTATAGTGTATATAATAGTAATAAGATGTTTGCCATGATCTGGCTCCAGGTCCAGGAGTGTTTTGATGTATTTTTAACATTGTGAGAAAAAAAAATAAAACAATTAATGTATTTGAGACCATAATTTCACAAATGTATGACTGATCAAACTCTCTCTCTCTCCCTCCCTCTCTCCCTCCCT